>CM062832.1:8633596-9187150 GCA_031772345.1 Himalopsyche anomala | reverse complement strand
GGAACTCCATATGCATTATTTTGCAAATCACATTCCATATGCTTCCTCCATACTATATCCGTACATGTACACACACATGCGGATACATACATACACACATACAGTATACAAATTGTTTTTAAACAAAGAGAGTCATTTTCGTGATGCTAAGTTCGTTCTAAAATTGACAATTTTATACGATATAAGATCTATGGAGGGTCGTCGAGCAGGACTGCTCTGGGTCTAAAACGATTCTCAGGCAGTGTCTCGTCATAGTTGTGGAGATCAGAGATCGTTGGGTTAGAATGTTTTCCTACCTCGCTGTGAAACTTTTGTGATATTTCACGAACGAACTCGCGGATGGTAGGTATTTTCAAGTCTCTGTGAAGCAGCGAGTTACGCACGTACCACGGGGCGTTACATATCTGTCTCAGTGATTTATTTTGGACAATCTGGAGAGTCTTCATATGTTTACGGTGAGCATACGTCCATATTGGAGCAGCGTACACCATGATTGGTCGAGTAATTGCTGTGTAAAGGAGCAGCTTGCTTTTGAGAGTAAGTTTGCTTCTCGCGTTAAGCATAAAGTACAACCTTGCCTTTGTAGCATTGGCTTGACGTTTTTTAATCGCGACGTGTTCATTAAATTTAAGTCGACTATCTAGCGTGAGTCCAAGATACTTAACCGAATTGGACCACTTGATCTCTGCGTTGTGCATGCGTATGCAAGCAAAATTAGGTTTTCTAATAAAACCCTTTGAAAACATTACTGCCGCGCTTTTTTCGGTATTAATTTTGATTCGCCATTTGTCGCACCAGTCTGCTATTGTATCGGCAGCTGATTGAACCTGCGTGACAGCGCCTTGTCGATTTCGAGATTTAGCTAAAATAGCCGTATCATCTGCATATTGTGCTATAATTGCGTCGCTTTCTCCGCCGGAAGGAATGTCATAGGTGTATATATTGTATAGTATGGGTCCCAAAACAGAGCCTTGCGGAACTCCCGCCCGAGTTGACCTTGATGAGGATCGAATTCCATCCATTTTAACGTTGAAACATCTGCCTGTCATGAATGAGTTGAGAATTTTTACCAGCGGTGACCCTATACCAGCCTTCGACATTTTGAATACAAGCCCTTCGGTCCATACTCTGTCGAAGGCTTTTGCGATATCTAAAAAGAGGCCAGCCGTGACTTCTTTAAGAATGAATCCACTTGTGATAAACTCCGTTACTCGGAGGAGTTGGTGGTTTGTCGAGTGGCTAGCACGAAAGCCGTGTTGAGTGTCTGGGATGATTTTTTTCACTGTAACTACTTCTTGTAACCTAATCTTAATTACACGCTCTAAGACTTTGCTCATTGCGGGGAGCAGACTTATTGGCCGGTGATTTACTGGAAGAGTATGATCTTTTCCAGGTTTTGGAATGAGAATAATATCAGCTTCTTTCCATCTTGCCGGAAAATATTGTAATCTCAAGCACGCATTGATAATGTTTACTAGCGAATTAATGCCCTTTTCCGGAAGCTGCTTGAGAGCCTTATTACCAATTTTGTCATTGCCCAACGCTTTCCTGTCAGGTAGGTTTTTGATGAGACTTTCCACTTCTGCAAATGAGGTGGGATAGATAATTTCGCCGTCTGCATCTTGAGATTTATCTAGAATTAACTTTGCAGCGATTTCTATATCAAACGCATTTTTATTCATGACTAAGTTGCTTGGGTCAATTGTGTTAGGTGTAAATTGGCTTTCAAGGCTATCTGCAAACTCTTCAACTTTATCACTGATGGTGAAAACAGGTCCCTTTGGTCCGTAAAGCGGCATCAGCGGGTGTTTTTCTGCGCGGAGGGCTTTGGAGAGGGCCCAATATGGGTCACTTCCTTTAACAAGATCACTTAATCTGTCGTCAGAAGTTTTTTCGCGGTAAGTTTTCATAGCGAGTCGGATTTCAGCAGACAGACGGTTAACGCGCTGCTTAACTAAGGGGTTACAGAATTTTTTCCATTCTTTTCTTGCACGCCGTCTGTCATTAATAAGGATTTTAATGTCTATCGGCAGGGGTTTACTGTAAGGTGTATTTTGTAAAGTTGTTGTAGCATACGCGGCAGCTAAGTTAATGTTTGTATTGAGATTAAGAATCTCAAAGTCAATGCTTTGGTTATCTTTAAGATCACACTGAGGAATTATCATATCGTCAATAAAAGTCTCAAATACGTCCCATTGGACTATTTTTTGCGTTTGACTTAAGTTATTATGACTAAAATATGTTGGATCACCTAACCTCAATATGACAGGATGGTGATCCGAATTAAGCTCGTGTACTATATGAGTTTCATAAGGAAGGTTGACTCCACTCAGAATAGCAATGTCTATAACATCCGGTAATCCTCCATTTCTTGGTAGAGTTGTTGGATCGGAGGGTGCGGCTACAATTGCTTCAATATTACTAATATAAGATTTTAACTGTCGTCCGCGTGAGTTTGTTAGTCTACTGTACCAGTCTTGATGCTTCGCGTTGAAATCACCAGCGGCAATTGTAGGTACACCGATAGTAATAACTACTTCTAGGTCCCTAGTCAATATTTGCCCATCAGGAGGGCTATAGATAGAAACGAATCTAATGAGGCCTGAATACTTCGTGTTTACAACTATCGCGTTTGCTTCTAGTTTGCCTTCAAGTGCTGGTAATGGAACTGCACAATGGTCTATGTGTTTTTTTATGTATATTGCGGTCCCTCCTCCTGAGGTACGGGTGCGATCAAAGCGGTACAAAGAATAGTTTGGTATTGTGGGACGGTGTGAAGGTTTGAGAAAAGTCTCATTCACCAGGAGGATGTCAATTTTATACCTTGATAAAACGTCAACTATCTCCATTTTGTCATGTCTTAGGGTACCTCCACTGTTCCAGTGAAGAACCTGTAAGGATGCCGGTCGGATTTTATTCGCCATTGTTTGTATCAATGGGCGCCTCTTGGGCGGGATATTTAACCAGAAATTGGTTTCCGATGTTCACAATTTCGCGCCATTCATTGAGCATGGATTTATAATCCAGAGCAACATGCGCGTGTGGCAATTCTGAGCGGACAGAGTTAGCCTCACTCTGCTCAATACGGGGAACAGGTTTTAATTGTTTCGCCATATTTTGAGTTTCAGCTGTCGATAATCTACTGTTATTGGCAAGAGTTGGCAAGGGCCGCTCGTTAGGTTGGTGTGTCGGCGGCCTAGAATGAGGGGATTTTCTTGGAAATTTTGGGCATCCACTGTAATTTGCCGTGTGAGGCCCGCTACAGTTTGCGCATTATAAACAAAATTTAAATATGAGTCGCAATTCTTCAGTCTAGTGATCATTATATTTGTGAACTGCAACCATAGGCGTGAATCCTAGAACGGAAAGTGTTAAATAATGACTCTTTTGTCTAATTATGTATTTGTGTTGATGAGCATGTATGAATATTATATTTAAAGTTCCTCTCATTTACCCAATACTAAAAACGGAACTGAATTAGTGCGATTAGTTAACTTTTTGATAATTTTTAGTTTTTCAATCTTTACACTCTTCTCTCTGAAACTTAAGCAATTTGATTTACTGATTGAAGAACAACCACGTTTCATGTTGGTAATGGATATAGTTTTAAAAAAATCATTGTATTGCCGTTTGAAGTGGTTTTAGAAAACGTATTTTATTAATTATAATAGAAGAAAATAAAATTATTGTTGAGTAATATTAACACTAATTCATTTTTTAAATCTGGCTGAACAACTACCGACATAGCAAAAATTGACAATATGAGGCTTGCAGATAATTATAAAACTTATGAATGAAGTAAGGCATAATAAAAAAAATCCTTAAACCTTTAAAAAGAACTCGATACATACAAGGTTACTTCAAATGTATCGTCAAATTACTGTCGAGTCATACGTAGCAGTCAACGTCGTTAGCTTCCGTGACGGATATCACAGATTTGAGTCATATGAACAAACAGCACATTTTCAATCGATTAATCGATGCACCTTTGTGTGAAGACATGGGTGTTTGCGATGTCGGGGCGTAGCGAGAACGATTTGTTAACCACTAGACATGCCCTAACCTTATTCTTATTTGCCTATTACTCTCTTCGAAAAAAAGAGGTTGAGCAATTGAGTAACAAGCAGTTTTGTAGGGAGCGGAGATGGATTAAAAAAAAAGATATAACATGGCAAAGAGATACCGAACATCTTTCCTTCTTTCAATCGAGTGATTTCTAATCTTTTTTTGAGCGTAAACTCAAATTGTGGTAAAAAGTTTTACGACTTACATAAGATAATATTAACGTTTCAGATTAAAACTTTAAATAATTTTGATAACACAGAGTACAGAGTTTGTAGCAACATGAGATTTTATTAAAGTGAACCATGGCTTTAGAAAAGTATTTAGAAACATCAAATAAAGTTCGGTTTGTGTCTATTAAGCAATACACATTACATATAGACCAGTCAATTCAATACTTAACTTGTCAAAAAGAAAATGTGTAGCATGTTATTATCCTAAAAATATTGCTTAGTAAAAAATATTTTTTTACTACGAAAATATACTACGCATTTTTTTGTTGTTTAACAAACGAATTCATATGGTATTAAAAAAATATTGATCTATTTGGAGTATGTATATGCTTTTATAAAGACGTTGAAATTAAAGAGTGACGTATCCCACGTTTCTTACAGTACAGTTGAGCTCTATATTTTATGTTGTTGAAACTCAGATCCTGGAAACCGTTTCGTCAGCGTATCATTAAATGTTGCTGTAATTGCTCTGAAATGACTTCAGGCTCTTACGGATAATCATATATAAGATCGATCTGCATATCTGAGCTTTCAATGGATACTTATCCCAAATCTGAATCTGTATCAAAACATTTTATTGCTTACAGCAGCAAGTGTTTTTACAAATAGTATAAGATGTACAAATATCTTGATAAGAAATTTGCTTATGAAAAGGCATTTAGTGTGTCGTGTTTTGGCTCTTTTAAGAAGCAACTCCAAACTGAAGTCAAACGACACAAAATACCACAAATATTTTTAGCTACATCGTTGATATTGATTTTGATTTTTTACATAAAATAGTGGGATATATTTTTAAATTTAAATGCTGACTGAAGATGCTTTTCGAAAAAGTAAAACAAGTGTCACACATGATTGGAATAACAAATATGTCGATTATAATTCAATATTAAAAAATAATCTTAGGATCATTTATTATCAGAATGTTAATGTCATATTATTATAGAACCGACTTTTTCTTCGTGTTTTTGAAGCATCACAACATTCTCATATATTCATATGGGTTTGAAAAATATATCTATAACGATACAATTAAAAAAAACATTTGAATTCCACCCATTAACAAAAATATTATTTATCACTAAAACTGTTTTTTTGGTACAAGTAATAATTATCTAAAATTACATTCATGTTATTGAAGTGAAGCGACAATGGTAAATACTAGATATCGGTGAAATATTTATCGTATGTGACATGTTACTAATAGGCTGTCGCTAAGATGTCATGTCGGCAATTTGTCAGTCTGTCTTTTCATATTTGTTTCAAATAGATAGCACAGTTTTATGGTTGTCGGTGCATAGAATAGTAATATAGATCAATGTTATAATTTTTGATTCGATTCTAATAAAGAAGCTGGTAAATAATAGTTACACACTCGACATAAAACGATGTAACTGAAAATAAAAAATAGCATCCATTGAAAAAAAGAAAAATTATTAATTATTTTTTCTGTACCAACAATATTAACTTTCGATTTTTAATTATTTATGGGCTTCATAGAGTTACAATAAGTTTTTATTATAAAATGCTGGTTGTAGTTATTTGAAAATATTTATTTACGAAGTTATGTTATAATAGCCATAGAAGTATATTCGCACTTTTCAGCTGAAGCAGTGAAATAAATAACTGATTTTTCTCACTTAACTCTTAAATAGTGTCTTCCGCAGTCTTACGAGACAAATAATGAGTGCCAGTAAGGTCGAGGGATAGCGGGCCATCCATCTAGTAGGTATTGGAATGACGGCCGATGCGAGATAAGACCGTCCAGAAAACCTGTCTTAATAAATACCCAACGCACGCACATTTGTTCAAGATTAACAGCCAATTTAAATGTAAATCTGTGTGTTTATGCAACCGTTTGCGGCATTTTCTGTTGCACCAATAACTGGAGACAGACATAAATTTGTAAGACGAGCTTTATTATTTATTTTTTTGGTAGCAACATGGTCATTAAGTGTGCGGCGGGAAATTTGAACAATACTTTTATAAGCTTTTATAAGCCATTAATCAAAAACTATCGCCACTTAACTATTACATCTATTTTGAATGCTTATTCGTTAGGACAAGTGTGCTTCCTACGTTCACATATGCATTCAAATTTTTCTAAACAGTATTTTTACACGATTTCGAAATAACACGGTCCACTAAAAAGAACGAATTATTTGTCCAACACGATCTCAGAAACGGATAGCGGTATTTTGTTTCGCCAACATTTTACTATTCGAACTTTTAGTTCTGGGATCGCGATTAGTTATAGTTTGGTTGGATTTTTTTTAGAATGAAGCAATATAGTTAATTTAACTAGCGTCGATTAAAATTGTCGGTCCTTTAGTAAATAGTATTCATTTTTGTGAACTCTTCAGTTTTTGCTTAAATAAAATTAAATACACATACAAAACGTAATAATAATATTTAATACTAATTTAATATGCTAGATATATATTGTATGTCTTTGTTCAGAAATGGAAACCAAACAGGTGTCTGGTGTATTAGTTGATTGAAGAATTTTATTTATATTTTATCGAACAAGGTAATTGGGTAAATGAATTTCTAATGATTGTCGGACAAAGCTAAAAAAAAAATTCATCTATACACAGCATCTCGAAACGTACGCCTTCGATAATAAATTTGCCATGCTTAAATGTAAATAATATCGAATAGAGCAGCTGCAAAAATGTTATTTTTATATAAACCGTAATATTAAAATCTCATATATCTTTCTTCTATTACACTAAAAGTTTTGGAAAACATTAATTCTTTAGAATATAAATTAACATATCCCACACTTTTCAATACAAAATGATATCTTTTAACCCTCTAAATCGTAGATGATTCAGTCTAATTCAAACATTGTTTTATTGATTCTTAAATTATATTATCAAGACAATGAATACTTCAAGTAAAATTTTAGGGAAAAAAACAAAATTTTGAAAAATACAATCGATACGAAATTTTAGAAATACTTAATTTTATAGGAATAGTAGGAAGCCAATTCAATAATTTAGTAGTGATATGTATACAAAAACAAATTGAACTAATTTTTATTTCAATTTGTTTTTGTATAAAACGCACTGCTTAATTATATTTCTTATCAGTATACAATGATAGCCATGAGTGAAACCGGTCTGAAACTTTTTATATAAAATAACAATAATGTACAATATTATGTATGTATTTTATTTTGTAAAATTATCACCCCACTCGTAAACGGCTTCAAAGCTTTTTTCTAACTTCCCTGAACTATAATTTATGATAATATCCAAAATAGAAAACAGCAATACATATTTAACTGCGTTTTATGAGTTGAGTGACAACGAAATTCTGTATTTTACATTACATTAAAACATTTGACAGGAAAATAATATTTTTTAATAGAATTTTTATACTGACGGTTGTGTCAAATGTAGTAAATTACTATTGTATTGTAAAATTTAACGAATTTTTCTGAATTTTTCGAGCTCAGTGCGTTTCATACAGATCTCAATGTCTATGTAAATAGGATGGATTAATTAATGAATATGAAAAAAAGTAATTCTGAAATTTGGAGACTATTTTTAGACATTCGCAAATTTTTGATACATATGGCAGAAAGAATACGTTTTATTGAAAGACGAATAAACTATATTTAAAGCATTATCACTATTGACTCTATTTATAAATCTCATGATAAACATCGACATAAAAGAAGGATTAATAAAAAATACTGACTATGAGCAAGCCGCAGTATCAGCATCATGTACGATATAACATAGATAATAGTAATTACTTTATACATCAGAGAAATCGTATCTCTGGAAGAGAAATGGTTAAGGATTACATACCGTACAAAATATGAGAGCAAACAATGTACGTAGGCAGAACAATACAAAATTACGTGGCAGCCAAAAATATAAGGTCTAAGAGAAAAATATAGAGTGAATTGTTTTGAAGCTCTTTTCCGTGATGATAAATGATTGCGAGAACCGGCATTTACGTGTGAATAAAAAATGTCTAGCCATATTAATAGCTACCCATAATTTATATCTCCTTCTGTAAAATATTTCTGTTTAGTTTTTTTCCACATTGAATAATCGAGATAAATGTGGTTTTTACGACTTACTTACCATAACAACACTTTTAAATAAAATAACATAATCAGTCTCTAAAAATATCTGGAAAACTGTGATGTAAGTTTTCGTTCGTTATATAATACCATAAACATTTTGAACAGCCTAAATTTTTATTAAATAAAAAACATTTACTTTAGTTCAATTCAGAAAATTGAATAAAAGAATTATGATGGTTTATATTAAAAATAAGCGATAAATCCATTACGAATTTCAGCATTAATTTGTTTCTTTATTTAAGATCAATGTTCAATTCAATCATTTATAAGTATAAATCATTTATTAACGTATACCTCGCTTAGAAGGTATGAGTCACCAGTTCCTAGGGAGGTTCGATTGATCAACTCATTGCCTAGAGAAGTGAACATTTTTAGTAATAGTATTTGTGAACTGTTTGTTAAATTTTACTATTTTATTTCTTGATTTTTTGTGTTGATTTGTATGTATTATGTAGTTTTATTTTATATTTTGTGTCTTTATATTTGTCAAGTACATGGCGAATTGGCGTCAGCTGTTATGTCATGTACTAGGGTATCCAATCCCGGAGCCTTTTTCCAATCCCGGGATTGAGATAAATTTACCGAGGAATTTGAAATCTCCGATTTGGTATACTTTTTCCCCGAATTCTCACGAAACCTCGTTTTTTTTTTTTTTTAGCTCGCCGAGGAATTTGATATCCTCGATTTGGTATACTTTTTCCCCTAATTCTAACAAAACCTCTTTTTTTTTTTTTTAGCTCACCGAGGAATTTGAAATCCTCAATTTGGTATACTTTTTCCCCGAATTCTCACGAAACCTCGTTTTTTTTTTTTTTTAGCTCACCGAGGAATTTGAAATCCTCCATTTGGTATACATTTTCCCCGAATTCTCACGAAACCTCGTTTTTTTTTTTTTTAGCTCACCGAGGAATTTGAAATCCTCAATTTGGTATACTTTTTCCCCGAATTCTCACGAAACCACGTTTTTTTTTTTTTTTTAGCTCACCGAGGCAATTGGAATCGACAATTTGCCAATTTCATCTCACTTTTCGAGATTTACTCCTAATTCCTCAATCCCGAAATCCCGGGATCGCGACCATGTCAATCCCGGGATTTCGGGATCAGAAAATTGAACGGGATCCCGGGATTACGGGATCCCGGATCCCGGGATTGGATGCCCTATCATGTACTATAATTTTAATTTTAAACAATAAATAAATAAATAAGAACTTGAATCGTTCAAATTATGTACATTCACACAAATTTTGTCACTAACGACCCGGGTTTCGCCTTTCGGCATCTTCAGGCGTTCAAGTGCACGGATGAACTTGAACTGACGCTTAGTAAATGAGTGTTTAGTATTTATATAAGAAATAAATGTGTCATCGAGCTTAAAGCCATTGCTGGCAAAAAGGATTAGCCCATGGGAATTCCCAAAGATTTGAATGCTGAGTAGCTTTAAGAATTATATTTATTTTTGTTTGTTGGAAAAGGTTTTATGATTTATATTTATATAGGGTATACAAGTGGAGAACCCGGCATATGTAGCTGTTCATTTAAAATCGGAAGACTGTCCAATTGCTCTCTATTTATTTCTAAAATTTCCTAGAAAACTCTTTTTCGAAAAGAGCTAGAAAAGTAATACATTTTTTGAGCAACTTTATTTTTTTTAGATTCAATACAATTAGTTATTGAAAGTTACTTTGATAATATTTTATTAAATAATTCACAGAAAATAAGAACTATTTTATTGGTTTTATTAAACGCACCGTTAAGTCACATTTGGCTTAATCTTGAAATCTTTTCTTATGATTTATTTATACCCAAACATCCCCTTTGCTATACTATATCGTAGGAAAAACATTTGAATTCAAATTTGAATAAATAGCCAACATATTTCTCAATACTTTTAAGAATTGTTAATTATAATATAATTGTTGAATTACATAACTATATGTATATGATTGAAAAATAAAATAAAATAAAATCTACTTATTTAGTTATTAGTTATATAACGGTGGTCGCTAACCGATGGTCCAAATGAAAATGTTCGTATAAAATTTAAAAATAACTTTGATTATTCCACGTATTGTGTAACTAACTGTGACATGTGTTTCGCCTCTTTCAGAGGCATCTTCAGACTTATCATCGCAAATTTTGCTTAAGTTTTTGCTAATTACTTAAGCAAAATTTGCGATAGTAAGTTTGAAGATGCCTCTGAAAGAGGCGAAACACGTGTCACAGTTAGTTACACAATACGTGGAATAATCAAAGTAATTTTTAAATTTTATATTCAAATGAACAACAAAGTTACCGCCGTAACCATCGAAAGTATGAAAATGTTCGTGTTCCACGGAGTTGCTGTAGTAAGCCAAAAATCTTTTAACTTATTTCACATTTGTATCAAAGTTCATATATATTATATAATAGCATACGTGTCAATACGATTCAATATTTAAAAATATAATTTTTATAATTACTATTGTATATATGTTTGTAGTTTTAGTTAGCAAACAGTAGTTCTTACTACCTTCTTTGGAAATTAATATGTTTTTCTCGAAAATACTCTTATTTCTAAGTGTTCGATTTTCATAAATAAATTGAAAATAATCTGTCACTTCTAATTCTTTTACAAGGGAAACACAATATTTCTTTGTGCCTATTTCCACTTTTGTTTATCAAGATCAGAAACGGTTTTGCTCATGGTGAGAATTATCAACTGGTAATCAGATAGACTGACTCAGTTGATAATTCTCGCTAAAGAATATTGTGTTTTTCATAATATAATTAATGCCTTTCCACTAAGTATTGACTGTGAGTCACATGCTGTGGCCCAGTTGGTTAGAGCTTGCTCTACCGATCACGAAGGTCTGGGTTAGATTCCCGGTAAGATCACAGTAAATTTGAGGACTATTCAATTCAACGTTGTCATCAATTCAACGTGTCTGGGTGTTTATGATGTCAATTCATATCATTTTCATTCCTCCCATCCTTTTGATCCTTTAATAATTGGGTGTAGCAAAAGCGATTAGTCAACCACTAGTCCTGTTCTAGCTTTATCCTACTTTCCTACTGAAAAACTTCTGTTGAGACACTTCCATTAGGAAGACATATGCTCCACATGAGCGGACATGGATAAAAAAAATGACAGTGAACACCCTAAAAGTGATCTTCTACGATGTTTCTGATAATCTGATAGATATTGACTATCTTTCCTTGTTGGAAAAATAAAATCCTTCGTTAATAATTTATTTTATTTCTTTTTTTTTTGCGTTAAGTTAAATGTCACGAGTTTTTAGAGTACAAGTAAAAACTTTTATCTCGAAGTGCAAAACTCCATCAGATTCGTGCCCCCTCCAGACCTAGTAATGAGATATCCTTAAAATAAATGTTAAAAGTTATCTTACGGTGAAATCTCTCAAAGGAAACGAGACATGGTCGTACAATCTATAATTCGGTCCCATAAATATTTTCGCGATAATAACACATACAATTAATTTCAGCAGATATGCCTTGTAGCTTTTAATCTGATATCAGAATGTTTGCATTCATAAATACTCGAGATTAAGCGTCGTGGTAACGCAATGGTTTATGCCCATGAAACCTTTTGAAGGTAAAATATTATTCGAAGTCACTATTAAAGTGAAAATAATCAACTCCATTGCGGTAAGCATTTGCCGAATCTGATTATCAAATCGACTTGAAAATTATATGATATGTAAAATATTAAAATAAAATATCATTTCCTGTTTGACCTTAAGCCTTTGTCCTTGAATACTTTTTGGGCTTAAGACAACTTTAAACAAATATTTTTAAGTTATGAGATATAATTAATATTATTTTCCTTGCTTAACAAATATTTATTTATAACCGTGCAAATTATAACGACAAAGAAGATTGTCAAGGCAACAAATTTGGTGTGGTAAAAATAATACAACATAAAATAATCATGTAAAATACAAATATAAACAAATAATTATTATCTATAAAAATAGAAAATATATTAAACATATTAAACGTTTTCTCATTTTCATATCAAATTTATTTTAAGGTCGTGATTACTAGGGCTTGTCGGTTTTAAAAACTGTTTTTTTTGCTAAATTTGTGACATTCGAAAACCGGTTTTTCAACTTTGTAACCGGTTGTGACGAATTTTCCATAAACAAGTCTATAAACAAAAGGACAGAAAATTTGGATCTTTTATTTGATGGCTTAAAGACCATATGCCCCACATTATTATCCAGCACAAGGATATTTTCGATATCGGGAATTTTGGTTACAAAACGATCAGTGGACGCTTTGTGTTTTCTTAAATCATATTTTCTGAAGAGCAACACTAAATAATTTCTTGTTGTGCATTATTATGTATATAAATAAACAACATAAAAAAAAAAACTTTTTCTCGCTATTTTAATTGAATTATCCATTTTTTGTAAAACTTCGAAAATCGGATAAAACCGGTACTAGAACAATATTGACATTCGACAACCGGTTTTTTCAAAAGTCGGTTTTTGTATAAGCCCTAGTGATTACTATGAATTTTATACAAACAGATTTAGTTTATTATTGCTTTCCCATTTCCGAATACAATTATTGCTTATATCAGAGACTTACACATATACATACACTTTTCTTTGTTGTAAAACACTGTTTCACTTATGTGCAAAAGATATATCATTCAAGTAATTGAAATTGCTGGGTCCTATGGCGCTGCGGTTGGCGTTTTGGGCTTCCGAGCCAGATCTCACAGGTTCCAGTACGAACAGCATTTTTTCGCAGGATTAATCGATTTCTGTTCGAAGGCATGGGCATTTGTGATTTTAAAAATTCCCTCCCACCTTTTCCGATCCTTCAATAACTGGACGTAGCGAAAGCGATTAGTTAACTACTGGTACTGTCCTAGCCTTATCCTTCTATCTCTTTGAAAAAAAGAGTTGAGCGACTGAGTACCGTTTTCGTAGAAAAAAACTTTTGTTAAGATATCTCCATTAGGAGGCCACACACTCCACATTGGGACCGGACATGGATAAAAAAACTTGAAATTAAATATTGGTATTAATTTGATAATTGTTTCGCAATCTTACTCTCCGAATCTAAATGAGCAAATCGTGAATCTCATACAATATTTTCTATTATTTTAGATAAAATTATATGTCATAGGATATTAAAAATACTACCGTGAGCTATCGGTGCCTGCCAACAAGTAATTACCTACAAGTGATGTTTTGACGAACGTTTATCAAAATATTTCAATCAGCTGGATAAAACATTTAAATTTTGTCCACATCAATACTCTATACAATATCAGGATTGACAACAAAAAAACTATCGGAAATAACACGGATATATTTAGTGAAAAATAATCCATTAACATTTTAAAAACATTTTTTTTTTACATAAATTGTTAACTAAGGATTTTTTATATAAAATTACTATTTCTTATATAATTTAAGATTTCAATAGGGCACAGCTGCATAGCCTTCCGATTTTAAATGAAATATTAAACCTACCGGGATCTCCACTTCTATACCCTATATAAATATAATCATAAAACCTTTGCCGACAAACAAATAAATCTAATTCTTAAAACCACTCACTATTCAAATCTTTGGGCATTCCCATGAGCTTATCCTTTTCGCCAGCAATGGCTTTATACTCAGTGATACATTTATTTATTATATAAACACGAAACATTCATTTACTAAGCGTCAGCTAAAGTTCTTCCGTGCACTTGCACGCCTGAAGATGCCGAAAGGCGAAACCCGGGTCGTTAGTGACAAAATCTGTGCACATAATTTCAACGATTCAAATTTACTATTTCTTTGTAATTACTTAAATATAGTCGAATAATAATCATCTCACCCACTTTCTTTTCTGATGTACTTTATATAAGTACGTATTATGTTGCAAACGTTCAATTAATTGAATTTCCTTCACAAGTATTCGACTCGTTGATAAAATATTCACTTAAAAGTTTAGATTCTATCCATAATTAACGTAAGACAATTCAAAGTTTTTTTAAGCGTAAGATTAGAAAGCTGAACGTTACGTTCAGCGTTCTATTCTTTAAATAACTTCCTTAATCTCTACAGCAATGTTGAAGAAATAGACTGTTAAAACTTAAAAACTATCCAAGTATATATACTGTGTATAATCAATGTACATTAATGATTTATCTTAAGTTGAGTATTTGAGTATTCATTATAAGCCCTAAAGATTCAGGAAATAAGTAATGATTTAATGATCTGTAAAAGTTAAACGTAATAAACAATTAATTAATTATAAGAAAGTACGTCAAAATGATTTAATCCTTTAACGTTGAATACATACCGTTAGTTTTATTGTGGATAATTTCAATCTACTGAGCGATCTTTTATTGAATTTTTTTGTACAGTAAGTGAAATTTTTAGAAATATATCAAGGTTATGAATATTTCCAAAATTGTTTTTAATAAAGAAGACAATGGATATTTGATACAATTTGAATAATTATTCTGTGAAATCAGCATTTTTTAAACGCTTAGTTGTAGGTATGTTTTAAAAAAATGATTTCTTTAATATTTCTGGTATGATGGTTTTTTGCAATCCAGTGCAAAAAAACTGAATTATTGCATACATATGTGTCCATTAGAGATAAAGTGAGCCAAATGGTATTTGAGAAAAAAAAGTTTAGATACGTTGTAATATTCTACACGTCTTAAAGTATCGTAAAAGTGAAGTAACCTCACTTAATACATATTGCAATAGTGCAATAGTAAAATAAAAATATGCAATCCACCAACATGCGTAGTATAGACGCAATTGTAGTTAAAAGTCCAAGGAAAAAGTTTTACCATTTTACTAGTTTTCATTTCTAGAGAGACCATATTCGGTATTTAAATTTAAGTTCCAATTGAAATATATTGATATGCAATGTTGCATTATGAATTATATTACCGCTGTTGCAATTTATATAAAGCGATATGATCCATTATTTTTCGTACAGTACATATTTTTTGTTTATTTTCTGCAAACTGACAAAATAATCAGATTGTTAATGTAAAATTTTTTGCCAACACAAAGTTCTAATATTGCTTTTGATTTTTTTATAAACATAGGCACATATTTTTGTGTGGATTTTTTCGTTTTAAGAAATGAATCAAAAAATTACGACGAAAATACGGGATTTTTATGAAAGTTTCAAGAGGCGATAATTCACTGTTCGACTTTTGCAGATCATCTTATACCGATCTTTCTCAGTGGAGACTCATTCAGAGAAGATTGTTACAAGGCTTTGGCGTCGCTGTATCATTTTCGGTAAGCGTTTCCATAAATTGCATCTCATCGTCCGTAAGCCGCACCAGGATCTTGTTGATATAGGCCCAAGCAACGCCCAATTTTAGACGTCTGCATGTGTTCTTCGGAAATATTACGGCCGGGGCCAATAGTTTAAATTGTTTTAATTAGTTGAGAAATTAATGTGTGTAATAAATAAAGTCTCTCCGAGTCTCCAGCATCGTTTGGTTACATAAATATTTGATATTTCAACAGAAATATTATTTTAACTGAATAATACAGTGAACAACAGTAATAATACATAATACAACAAAAAATGTTTCGATTTTTCAAATTTTTTCATACAAATCTGGAATGGTATAAACAAAAGTATAAGTAACATATATCAGTGGCGGTTCGTGACCTAAAATCTTGGGTGGGTTAGAGAAAAGTTTAGCATTGTATACTATCTACGAAATTGTGCATGTTTCCACTTTATATTATATAATAATCTACAAGCAAATTAACAAATATTACGACACTACTACAAAGCATAAATTATTATATAATAAAATTAAAGCTTATGTAAGTATGAAATAATAGAATAGTACAAAAATTAACCTCAAATTCGTCTCTTTCAAATTAAGTGAACTACCGTGTTTTGTTTCATACAATACAACTTGTCTCTAAATACAACAAACTCTGACGTTTATTTTTAACGAATAGAGGTTGAGCCGAGTGTTTTGTATGTATGGGCTAGATTGAATTATCCCATGTGAAGTAATGACTGCAGGCTGTATACCAAGGCGCAATCGTGTACGATTAGATGACGTTTTCGTATGGCCAATGGTTATAAAATACATACGTTTTCTAATTGTGCTTGATTGCGTTCCAGTGTAAACAGAGTGTTGCAAAAAAGCATTTGTTTAAGCTCGGTCTAATTTCAAAACAGTCCGAGCCTCTTTTGTTATTATTAATACGTCGGTATTGAGAGACTGGCGTCACGTTGCCTGTTCTGTATGAAGTATGTATAGAGCCATTGCGTTTTTTATGCCGGCTCGGCTTAAAATCGTAATACAAAACACAACCAAGAGTATTATTGTAGATAGAGATAGCATTGTCTTGAATTGACAGAGGAAAATCAAATCAAATATGTTGTATAAATTTGGGAAAGGTTAGTTACGTTTAGAAATGTATTTATTTTGTTCAGCGGCCGAATTGCTGTCCATTTTTATTCAGTCATCTAAAGTGAAAAATGCAGGTCGGGCTAAGCCCACCTAGCCCAGTACCTAGAACCGCCACTGATATATATATATAAAGCATGAGTGCTATAAATTAAATAAACTTATTAAATACTTGATAATGCTCGTAAATGTGAAATTAAATTATAAAAAATACTTATTTTTTAATATGTAATATGTAATGTTTTTCCACCAATAATTTACACTGAACATTAGTATTTAAGATAAGAGTAAAAAACCGCACCATAAGAAATAAATTAAAATGTATATTGATATAATACCGCACAAAAAAGGTTTTTTTAAATGATTAAATCCTGGCACTTAAAGTATTGTTGCAGTGAAATGAGCCTACTAAATACACACAGCAATAGTGTTTTCTTCCGAAAATGAAAATATGCAATCCACAAAAACACACAATAAAGACGTTTTTATTCTTAAAAGTCAAATAGAAAAGATATACCATTTTACCACTTGGCTCACTTAACTTCAATTTTAAGTATTTAAATAAAAGTCTCTATTGTAAAAAATAGATTTTATCAGTGCTATGATATTGTTAATACAAAAAGTTAAGCCGAAAGCATTGCATTGAAAAAATACTATGGAAAATTGTTCACAAAATCTGAGTGTGACTAAATAGTGAACAAATAACAAAACCACCAAATAATGTTGAAAACATGAATTTTCAGAAGACGTATTTAAAAGGTTTCGATTTTTATGAAGATTGTTTCATTTATTGCTTTTAAATAAATTTACAAAGTAATTATTATGTATTTAAAAAAAAATACGCGCAGCGAACAGAGCAAAAGATTTTACCAAGTTAGTGGATTGATATTAGCTAATGATCATGGAGATGAAACTTTTTATCATCTTCAATCAAAAAAATGGTCTATTTATATTTTCTCTAGATAAAATATTTAATATGACAGCTAATTTTTAAATACTTCGGCTAATTAATTTCACTCGTTAATCTCAACCATAAATCTTAACAGAAGACATTTTCCCGGATGGAAGATACTTGAAAATAAAATAATATCCATAAACTTGTTGGTTAATATCTCTGCCACAAGATTAATATTCCGTTTTTTATTGAGATACAAGACTACGCTGTGCAGGGCTCTACGTCAGGTCTCTATCGAAATAGTTTCGATTTGACTTGGGAAATGGGCTGATTTCGGAGACCATTTGTCTTGTCGGACGTCGATTATTTTGCGGCAAATAGCGTAAATCTATTGCTCGTGGCAATCGAATTGATAGTCGCAGCTTTTGTAAGTATATTGTTTACAAAACCACACTATTCTGATGGAGTATTATTTGATTAACTCAATTCGAATATATCTGTGAATGCAGTATAAATACAGCTGTCATTTGTTATAAGTGTCCATTTCGTTCATTCGTATACTAAATGTAATGTTTTTAGTGTGTAACTATTTTCATTTTGTCCATAAATTCTCTGCTTAAATTTATATATTATGATTTATAAATTATCATTCTTTTAGTCATAGTAAATTGACATTATCAATGAAGATATTCATAACCTTAAAAATCTCAATATTTCCGCTCGCCTATATCTATTTCAATGTTTTTTTTATAAACTGTTTATTATACAGTATTTCTTAAGTTAACTAAAAACATTATATCCGTTTCATTATAACTGTATATTTTTGAACAGCAAAAAAGCTTTCACCTCATTTAAACTATATGTACAGTAATATAATAATAGCAGACACATTTATTGTAGCGCATAATTATTTCATTCAATTTATGCATGTTTCTTACTAGTACTGCATAATTATTAATATATTAGTTTGCGGATGTGTTTATGTGTCGACAATTTGATTCTTATAAACTGTTAATAAAATACATACCTAATAATCTTGTTAAGGATTCATGACTATAATTTTCAAAGATTCTTTAATAATCCAAATACAAGTTAGCGCGTGATAGATAATTCCTCAAAACAGGAAGAAGGCATTATCTCCGTGACTTAAACGATGTGCGTCGATAAATTTTAAATTAACGACGCTTTGAATATTGGATCGAAAAAAACTAGTATGAATAATTCTATATCTGAAGGCTTTGTAATAATATATTACATCATAAATATTTCTCACACTTTGGAATAAAAGTGATTAACAACAAAATTAAGTATACGCTTATAAAATGTAATCTATAAGAAAATTAGCCAACATATCTTCCCTCCCGTATAAAACAAGATTACAAATATTTCATTATTTTCTACTATTTTAAAATAATAAGTTATGTGTGGCTAGTACAACTAAGAGTTTTTGAGAGATCTTTTATAAATAAAGTTTAATTTGATTACTAGCGGTCGCCGTGAACTCTTTGAATACATTGTAATTTTTCCTATGTGAAACCAAATTGACATGGCTGACAAAGTCTACAAATCCAAACGATAGTCTTTTGTAAGGTCATTGCCAATTTATAATATCAGCATATCGTGAATCGTATTGTCGCATTTATATGTTGGACTACTGCACTATATAAGTTAAAACAGCTTGGCATCAAAGTGACCATGGCTGAGGTGACTTTTCAAATAATATGCAGAAGAGAACAAGGGTGAGCTGAGGATGGCTAAGAATACTTGCAGTAAGTAGGCCAGCAAAATATATATATTTTCAAATTTTTGTGTTACACAATGTATATACAACATAATTAAATTTATCACTCCGAATAATTTTGAAATTAAGCGAGCCCTTGGTTAACGTTTTGGCTGTCCACTAATGGGATAGAACGAAGAAGATTGGCTTGTTGAAAGAGGTAATTTACATTGTAATATATACAATTTAGAAGAAGTACAAATTTTAGAATAGGTTTGCTGACTCAACTCGAATCGCATCACCGATTGTTGAAATCGAAATATCAAATGATTCCAAATCAATTTGTATTAGTTATTTAAAAAAGACTGCTATTTATTTTTAACTTAGAAATTTTATATTTTTAGTACACTTTTAATAGACTCAAAAATTTTGATTGATATAATATTTACGTCTCTGAATATTTTTATACACAACAATTGCATATTGTTTTATAATCTACCAGTGTTTTATCGTGGCTCTTTCACTTATTGATTGTTTTTGGATAATAATTAATATTTTAAATATATTAAAAATATAATACCGTATTTTGGAATGTAGAATACAGCTACATCAAAGGTAAAAAGAGAGAAATAAAATAAAGAAAATAATAAAACGAAAGAGTCTTATTCAAAGAAATGCTAAGTATTTTTTTTTCTAAAATTTATTCACAAAACGTTTTAACAAACGTCCAAATAAATAATTTTGTGAAGGTAGACGTACTTTTGTGTAGTCGCGTGGTGAGTTCGTGCAATACCAGCTTTTTGTTGTAACACCTTCTGGTTCGAAAACATGCAGGTTGATAAAACATTTCACATTTTTTTTTAAATATATTCATTTAATTTAGCAGTGAATCTTAAACCAGAATAAGATATTTCATAACATCATTATCAGAATTATCCGTAAAACATATTACAAATATTATTGATTATATTTAATAACAATCCAGTTTTCATGTTCTACTGTCATATTTAGTCATGGGTGTTTCTATCATATACTATAGGTCCGGTTTCACTCTTTTTTCGGCTAGATATTAATTATAAATCAATATAAACATTAAATGTTTTTCCCTTCATTTTATATGTTCTTATTAAGGTCAAAATACATATTGATTTTAAAAATTATTAACTTTTCACGTTCTGGACGTTTAACTAATTGAAAGACAAGAAAAAAACAACACTTTTAGGGAATTGCTTGATGGACTTTCATCATATTTTTCTAAGAATTTTATTTGATTCATTATTTATTGAATAAAAATACAACATTCCCAGTTTCATGCCGTGAAAATTCATGGCAGGATTTTTGTATTTAACATCTATGTTATGTTAAGTTTTAATTTAATTTAAACGTATCGGAATATGAAGGGTTAAAAGCAGTGGCACGCACGGTATTTAGATCGAGCTATACATTAGACATGATTGATGGAAACCCAATTGGTATGTTTGCGTGTTTAAATTATATTTAGGGAATTATTATGAACGAAAATATACTATTTCAGCCCCCCTACAAGCGTACATTGCTGGACATTTATGCCTTATTAATGTCTGTATTAAATATTAATCGCAGACCTTGTGACAAACGTATCCCCTTAAGTTATTAAATAAAACTATAATAAAAGAAATCGCTCCCATGAAAGTATTAATACATCCACATACAATAAAATAAAAAGATGGATACAATTTATTGTAAATGAAATTCACAAACACACATTATATCTAGATTAAAAATATTTTTTTAGTAAATAAACACACGTTAAAATAAATACAGCTTTATTTAAGTACACATATCAAATTAAACTAAATACTTAGTACTTGTTTTGCTTTCGCCAAGATGTGAAATCATATACAGTGGAACCTCTCATACAAGCAGCTCTTATAACGAGCAATTCGCATAACGAGCAAAACAGATTGTAAAAAAAAAAATGTTCCATTAACGAGCGATATTAACGATAACATTAACGATATTTCGCATAACGAATAACGCAGAGTTTTGGAAAGATCACTTTCACTTCGCTGTTTGCCTCAAGATGATTGACAAGGCGTGGGAAGGGGTAACCAAGAGAACACTCACTTCAACTTGAAGAAGGAGGCTAGAAGAAGCTTTACCAAGGAGCGTTGTCGAATGTGATTTTGAGGGGTTTGAAACAGAATCTGTGAAGTCTAGATAGAGTCAACGAGATTGTATCTTTGGCCAATACCATGGGACTGGAGGTGGATAAGAACAATATTGATGAGCTTGTAAAAAAGTACAGTAAAGAGCTGACCACCGAAAAGCTTATGGAGTTGCATTATTTTTCACAGCGAGAGGTTATGGAGAAGGGTTTGTTAGTATAGAAGGAGGAAGTAGCCGAGCAACAATCTTCTGGTGCAATAAGAGAAAAGCTGAAAGCATGTGCAACTGTTGTATCGTATATTGAGAAGCATCCATCTAATAATGAGGTGGCTATGCGCTTTACAAACTTATTCAATGATAATGCTGTCATATTTTCACAAAATTTTGAAACATTGGCAAAAACAGATGTCTGCTAGTAAAAATTAAATAATAAACTAATCGATTTTTTATCGTTTTTTGCAAATTGAAATCGCATTCTAGGTTGTTACGCTCCTTAAAAATTTATAAGTATGTTATTTTACTTTAATACACGTTAAAAATGTAAAAATAGATTTTTTTCCGGCATGGAACGCATTATTGTATTTTACATTGTTTTATATGGGGAAAATTGTTTCGGTTAACGAGTGTTTCACATAAGGAGTAAGATTCTGGAACGAATTAAACTCGTTATGAAAGGTTCTACTGTACATGTAAATATAACTTACAAAGAGTTCAATTCCAGTTAGGGCCTCCAATCCTGGGATCCCAAAATCCCGGGATTGCAGTAGTATTTATCCTGAGATTTTTTGGAATTCGGTAAATTCCCAGGGTTTGAAAATCGGCGAGCGAAAATTTTTGAAATCTGGCAGCGACCTACAATCTACAATTTCTCAATTCTGAATTCCTCTACGATTTCATGGTGAATGCTTAATTCCAGAATCCGGGATTCCAGTGCTATTTGTAAACGTGAGGTTTTTTCGCCCTTATTCCAGTGACATGTTTTATTGTAAAATTAAATTCTATAACTTTGTTACTCCACTAACTAGTATTATAAATTGTGACAAAAAATATCGCATAGATTTCGAATAAAGTAAAAAGAAAATGTATTTTTTATGTTAAAAATAACGAAACAAAGGTCGACTTTGAACACCTATGGTGCACACGATAAAATTTCTGAAGGCATATGTGATAAAAAATATATTGCGTTTAATTATGAAAGCAACTTAAAAATACATTTCAATTTTTAAAATAAGAAAATAATTGCTTTAAGATATGCACATACAGATAGTCGACTTGCTTTTTTACAATTTAAAATGCAAAACTAAAAAACGATGCAAATACTTCTGCAGTATAACATGTAAACCGCGAAGGCTGTAGTAAACCACCACGTCGCTTTGCTGCAATGCATAATTAACCTCGTCCGAGAATGAGATACAACCTCCGGTACACTGAGGTTGCAACTTCTTTGTAAATATTATGATACTTCTGCCTGATAAATATTATCCATACATGGGCATTTTATATCTTCTCTTGTGTGGGATTGCACATGAGACGTGTCTGATTTATAACTGCCTAAACGTTTGCAGCCTATTAAAATAACGCGGTGTTTTGGAAAGAGTTCTTTAAAGTTTTATTGCAACTTGTACGCCATTTGAGAAACAATATGCTTTTTTTATCCGGTATTTTTTTCCGGTAATCCATATATTATATGGATTACCACTTTCCCCTTCTCTTGAATAATATATATAAGAAATTATCATGGGATATACAAATCTCATGAATAAAATGGTATTTATCATTGTCCATGTTGATTCAACAATACATACAATAATAACAAGTATAAACTGTTTGCAGGCTCACAAAAATTTCAACTAACGAATATTGAATAAAAAAGTGATCTTAGCTCTCGCGGCTCGGAGACTAGAAAAATACCTATCTGCTGATGGGGGTCGTTTAGGGACCCCAGTGGTTTCCTCATTATCGGCCTTATTCTTATGAATTTCAAAAATAATAGTCTAAGGGCTTTAAAATATCTCTCTGCATCATTCTTCATATATTTTTTTTATAAAAATCCGTGGTTTTTTAATAAATAATCATATTTTAAGTTGCGCGTAAAAAAGACGTCATCCCAGCACACATATGAAATTGCAACTGACGCGTTTAGCCCAGCTATCTTACGAACGATCACTTATCGCGGGCGCTTATCTCGTTATCGCGTTATCGCGTATTTATATAAACTACAAAAGGTCCAAAAAACTATGATATAAGATTTTTTTTTTACCATGTCCGCTCCCAATATGGAGCATATGGACTCCTAATGGAGTTTATCTCAACAGAAATGTTTCTACGAGAACTGCTTGTTACTCAGTTGCTCAACCTCTCTTTTTCCTAAGAGAGTAGGAATAGAAGGAAAGGGCAAGGACAGGACTAGTGGTTAGCTAATCGCTTTCCATACGCCCCGTTCATAGGATAGGATGGGTGGGAGGGGGGAATTCAAGACATCACATACATCCATGCCTTTGAACAGAAATTCATAAATCGATTGAAAAATCAATTTTTAAACTGCCCGTACCGGGATTCGGACCCGTGTCCTCCGTAGCGGTAGCCAACGATGTTGACCACTCGACCACACAGGCTGGCATATAATAACATATAAGAACACCTTAATTATAAACATTGTATCACCCATATTAAAATAGATATTTAAGAAAATGTGGGTATTGAGGTCGCATTTCTTGAGCTTAGAACCGGAAAAGTTAGTATAGACAATGAAATCATTTTTGTAAATAAAACATTATTTGATTTTTTATTGAAACTAACAAAATTGAATTGAAAATGGTAAACATAATTGTTTTATAGCTCTGGTTTTTTTCTTTATAATAAATTTTATTTCTGCGCTGTAATAACCGACCTAACTGGTCCTAAAAATGTAGCTAAAGAAGTTGATTATCCTACTTCCAGTACTTTTTTCACGATCCATCCTCCAAAATTGAAATGCTGAGCGACTGACTAACAATCAGATCTTGTACATCGACTTCTTTTAAGATATATACATAAGGAGACCACGTTTATTATATTATTATTACAAGCTATAACATATTCATTTTTTTGTGTCTGAATTCACACAACATTTTCTATGTCGTCATATTGTCATTTAAATTCTTAATTTGAATAATTAATAGTATAGCACAGTAATACAAACCAATAAGAACAAAAATAAAGCAACATCGCAAATATAAAGAAGTTTGTCAAATAAAGTGAAGTAGTGAAAAAATAGTAGACACATCACAGAAATATTGAAAAACCCTGATAATGGAAAATAATCTTACATATTGGTATTCAAAAGATAATATATTATATTAACATATTTTGCTTGTAAATATACAATTTTAATTTATTCAGAAGTGACATCAAAATTAAAAGAAGATTCGTAATATAGATGTAAAATGGTTATGGATTATATTTAACTGTTGATTTACTTTGTGAAGAACTATTGTCTACAGGTAATTTAATTTTAATTTTAAAATGCTTTATGGTGGCGTGAAAAGGCTTAAATTAGAGTGAAAAAAAACATTGTCAAATTATTAATCAAATTATTCGGCGGTAACGTTGAAAAAGTTCACTTTTAATATAAAATTTGATTTGATTTATATTCCGTCTGTTGTGTTACGAATAAATCTTTGTGTCATTGTTCTATTAGTATGTTCACACGAATCTTAAATTTAAAGATAGTACAATAGAATTCATTGTAAGCATCAATCATTCAACATTGGTAAAGTAAGTCCACAATGTCCATCAACCGGGTATTCTTTTATTTGGTCCTGTCTTATTCTATAAGACAGTAAGTAGTGTCATTCAGCACTTGTTTCTTTTCAAAAAAAGTGCAACTGTTCTGTTACCGGCTGCTATTCTGATAGCTGTGTACTTGTTGAAAGTTTTGTTGAGGGAAATTCTAAAAAAGAAATCTTTTTTTTTTCATTTTACACTACTTAGCGCCACTGGGAATTGTCTATATTTAGCACAAGCTGCCATCAAGACATTAGTTTGTTGTTTTATTCGGTGTTTTGCTAATAGTTTTTTAATATTTTTTATGCTGCTAAATTCTCAACAGACACTTTTATTAGGTGTTAAAAATATAACTCGCAAATACGACAAATATTTTGAAATTAAAAAAACATATCTCTCCTCTAAAGGTGAACTGAGCCAACTAGTTAAATGGTAAAACTATTTTCTTGGGTTTTATGTACGATCATGTTTTTATTTGGTGTTGAAGTGGATTTCTTATTTTAATTTTACGGAGATAATTGCACTTATAATAATAGACAAAGAGATTACTTCACTTTTACGATAAAAAGTGTAGAATATTACAAAGAATCATTTTTTTTTCTAAAATACTACTTGGCTCACTTCACCTTTAATAGACCTATGTAAAAAAAGCTCCTCGATTTATTTTTTAAATCATTTGAGATCAACCCAAGAAGACCTTAAACTTTTCAATGACCAAGGATTGTTAAATGATTTAACATAATTTAACTTTTTCTAGAAACGGTAAAAAAAGGTTTGTGTTCTTATGATAATTTTTATATTATATTAACCCAGATAACAAATTTTATTGTGATTATTTATTGCAAAATGTATACAAGGGATAACGATTTTTGTCGGAAACAGCTTTACAGCTACTGTATGAATTTGTTTTGTATTTATATATTCAAAAATATGTTTTTATTTCTTGATACTAACTTATTGAATTCTAGTTATTTTTAATGCCCGTCTTAAACTTTCGTTATATAATTGCTTAAAAATTGATATTATAATATATGTATATATAAGGGCGCTACGAGAAAAAAGACATGTTTTTTATGGGAACGAATTAATTCAAACAAATATTTTATTGCCGACGAACGAAAGAAAAAACAAAATGGAAAATAATATATCTTAAAGAAACATCTACGGAACGATCAAAACAAACATTGGTATAATATACGAAGATGTAAACATACAGAAAAACTTTTCCCTATTTTCTGCATACATATAATATAATATGAACGCAACACTCATTTACGGCATTGGTTTTTATTACCTTTCCAGATATAAATGACGGGAAATATATAAACTAAGAAGACGCGTAATAAATCTGTCATGGGGAGAACAATAAAGTGACGCTAGGATCGCCTAATTTATCACCGTTTGAGATTTTTTAGGCGGCGACGAAAAACCGCCCATCGCGCCTCGGTCTAGGTAGGCGGGACTCTTCGGAATACCATATTACGCCGCCCAGCTTAACAGCTCTCAGAAATCAGACGTGATTTAAGATAATAAAGATTGCCACGAAGGAATGAAGCAGGTACATTATTTTATACTCTCAAAGGATTATGATGATAATTGAATGTAAAATGATAGTAATTATTATTTTAATGACATTTCTTCTTTAGTCTATCACAAATTTACGAAAAATAAATTTACAAAAAATATTTTAACGCAGACATTTAATTCGTTTACTTGTTGTAGATATATATACAATGTGTGTGTTTTCATCATATCTTTTTTTGGAATAAGGTAACATTATTAATAATATTCTCATCTAGTGTAATTAAAATTATGTAGTAAATAAGAACGTCGTATCTAATGAACCTATAGCTAAGTACTACGTAATTTATGAAATAGTAACAAAATATATGATTGAATATATCAAGTGAGACAGCTTGTATTGTGAAAATGTAATATGAACGGCAGTGAATTTTTTTTCAAATTATTGCTTGATGGAACAGCGTTTTTGTGAAGTGTATTTATAGCCAATTTATTAAAACAAATATATTTATTTCTGCAGTAATTATTTTGATGGATATTATTTTTTTTCAGAGAATGACTATAAAAAAATACCGTCAGAAAAAAAATAGTTTTACTAGTTGTTGTAGTTATGTTTTTCTATCTCCAGATCTATTAAAATGTTTGACACATAATTCATAGCTGTTTATTTTTTAAAATTACCCTGTTGATATTTATGTTTGTTATAATCAAAGCATTTTCATTTAAGATTTCGACTGAAGGTGCTTGGTGGAATTTCAATATTAAATTTGAATCGTTCAAATTTAATATTGAAATAAGTTAGTGACAAAATCTGTGGGAGTGTACATAATTTAAACGATTCAAATTCAAAGCATTTTCATTTACAACAGAAAAAAGGCTATCAGAAAAATTTGGGCTCAAACCTTGCCAAAGAGAATATCAAACATTAATTTGCAGATCATGGATATTTGTTGTCTTTAATCCTCGAGATGGAATACTTCGATTAATTTTTATTACATCAATTTTTCAAAAAAGTAAAATAATTTTGATCGATAGACAAAGTATCCCAGAAAACAGAAGAGCTTGTATTTTTTTAAATCTCTTTTACTATAATATGCACTTATAGTGGCATTTTTTTAAAAACCGTTAAGTAATAGATTTATGATTGAATTTTCTGTTCTAGTCGAATCGTGAGTGACGCATTGATTATGCAGCAAACCAAAAATGATGATAATAAAATTACAAATCAACAAAACATTATAAGACCACATATATTTTTGTAAGTATTCGTGATCCGATAGAAAGATACAATTATCAATAGACATTTAAATCCTTAATCAATTAAAAAAATATAAAATAATTAACTGCGAAAAGTTTAGCCAGCACGAGCGAAAAGGGGAGGAGTCTATTTTCTGTCAGGGTTTTCTACAAGAGCAGTTCAGACAATTAAAAAACACTATATTACATTGAACATAAATCAACTCTAATTAATGAGAGTTTGCTTGGCCAACAGAAGAGATTAACAAGAGTCTCCGCTTTAATCTCGGTTTAACAAATTTATATTTAAGAGAATCTTCGAATAAATTCAAGCAAAACGTTCTAGAACTAAATAAATCAGTACACTTTCCAAAAACACTTGGTACGCAGAATAGATCTTTACAAATTTCTTTAGCCGAATAAAACATTTCATTTTTGCTGAATAAACTATACAGACGTTTTGTTTTCTACTATGCTTACGCGGCGCAATCAAAAAGGAATAAAAAAAAATCGTTTCTAAAACGAATTCCCCAGACTTTAATCCTCTTTAGGATTTTTGTTATTCAAAATTTTATTTTATTTATAAAGATTTTCTTTTACATTTTGGCATATTTGATCATTAATTATCTTTCGAGCTGTATTTTTTTCTGTGAAAGTACGTTTAATCCGACTGTTGCCTACCGCAGTGGTATTGTGGTAAAGTCCGAGAGCTTCCTGCTTTATTATAAATATAAAGTACCGATTTTAAAAAAGCGTATTCTTTTTTTTCCACTTTGTAAAGATATCCGTACTGTGATTTCCTTTAATTTTGCGTGAAATTTTAAGTTATATTTAAATACTGTTTTTAAGTTAAATTATTTTTTTAATGTACATATATAAATCAAGCATTCCCTCTCCACTACTTTCCTCAATATTGATTGCTCTCGTGACCTTAGTTGGGCTTAGAATGCCTCAATTATGTATTATGGAAATATTTTTTTTTTTTTTTAATTTCTATATGAATAAAATGTATTCAAATATTTTGTAACCATATTCAATAATCATTAACGATCTCAGACAACTAAGAAATAAAAGTTTGCATATAGTATTGAAACTTATGTTTCTTGTAGAATCAAATTCCTATGAATTAGTTGAGACATTAATTATTTAAGTAATGTAAAATAAGTCTGCGCAGTATTTTAAGTTTTTTGAAACAATTAATATAATAAACAATAATCTAAATAGTTGTTGTAGCCGCTTTTCACTTCGATTTGTTTTCAAATTAATTTTAATTGAGTTATGAAAATATTTTACATTTATAGCTATAATCGTTATTAAATCTTTTTTTAATAATCTACATTCTGACAATATGAAACGCTTTAAATGTTATATTAAAACAAAAGCAATTAAATAACTGGCTAAAAGGGCAAATTTTCTTTGGAGTGCAAATTTATCTTAATTATGCAAAGTTAAAACTTTACAATTTTGATGGCAGTCAGGGGAAATATTTGAAAAGTTTCTTTCTAAAATTTTAATGCCAACTTTTCCGGGTGGCTTAAGTTTCAAACTTCATAATAAAACACAAATAATGTTTTAAAACGCTTGATTTCGATTGCCCAAGAAATAATAAAATTATAATGCAATAGTAATGACATCATTTAACAGTGACTGCGTATTAACTGTCGACACAGTATTCAACTCTGAAATATTGCAATTCAAGCAAAACTTTTATTTAATTTATATTTTTGCGTTGATATTTCCTAGTATTTTCCAATATTTACTTTTAAATACCGTTGAACCAACGACGTACTTACTTATTTTGTTCTTATACATTGAAAGTTGCATTTAATTTGTGATCACATTTTTGATAATCATTAAAATGAATCCACCTTTGTACGAGGCTCGCTCTATATAGTCTTAATGAGGTTTTTGGTGTCACCACTAGTGAACACTTTGCAAGAATTCTCTTTTTCAAGTATTTTTACAGTTAAGTAAAACAAATACATTTAAACGTTCTTTTTCGCAAATCGAATAAGTTTGTGCTGAGATATTATATAATACATCAGCATTGGTTGTGTAAACGCACCATAATTATGGAACACAGATCAATATAGCAAATACATATAAAAACATATTTAGAGTGTTTCCGTGGTGTCAGTTGTTGAGTGTCATTTTATTCTGAAACGCCAAGGAATGAAAATTTCCATTGGTACGAAACCAATGTATAAAACTAGTCAGTGAAGGAATCTTAAGTTAATCCGATGATATAATATATTAACAAGATAACAAATTAACAGTAATCGGTCATTAAAGAGCTATGCCGATACGTGAAAATTGTATCCCTTTTTTGTATTAAAAATGAGTGCTTAGTGTTCTGGTAATAAAATAATGAGATGAAAGTTTTGACTGAAAGGAACGAAATACAAAAATACATATTAAACTTGTGCAAGCCAAAAGCCACAAAAATACCACGCCTAGAAATTTTGCCTTTACATCATTCTCTTTTAAAAACAAATTCAATTCGAAAAGGATTTACCACGATATCATTTCAATGTAAAACTTTTATGGGGTACGCCAACATCTAATAAAAAGCACCACTCACCCCATCGCAAAAACTTTTATTCACATTCCGCAGCACCCAAAAATAATCCTTCCACCGAAAGTAAATAAACATTCGTAGCCGCTTTTGGTATTTACCGATAAAATTGTACGTTAAAGCCATTACTTGATTAAATGATTGATAATCCCAACCAAAGCCGAAATTTAATTTATATGTTTTTTTGATGGGCATGCTTTGAGGGTTGTTTAGAATATTTTCTAGTGGGGTAAACGTGCCTTTGGAGGAAGGTTGTTTACGACGCCTTATGAAGGTATTTTAATTAAACCGTTAGTTATTTAACATTGACATACTACCGATAACAATATTGCAAAAAAGTTTGAAAGACGAAGCAAGTATAATATATAAAATTTAGAAAAAAAAAACATTGCACCGAAGAAATCGAAGAAAACTTTTTCAAGATTATAAATGATAATGCTATTATTTCCATCTAATACCATCAACTATCAGGAAAATAATTAATCTATTATTTTTTGTAATGCGCTAAATTTATAAAATGACGATAATCTACGGATAAAACATTTCTGTCGAAGTAAACTCATGTCCCGATAGAAGTGTATTTTAATATTGAACAATTGCCGAATTAAATAGAGTTTATTACATATTCGACTGATCCATCTAATTGAGAACTGCCCGTTTCTAATCTTGCAAAAAAATACTTGGTTGAAAGTGTATTTATAAACGGTACGTTAGAAACAGTGGTTAACGGCTATGTTGGGGGATCAAGTAATCGCACTTCAGGAATGAGATAAAAATACTGGAAAATTGCTTTAATAGTATTTTAGGTTCACTTAAATTGTATTTTATTTAAACAATGAAAATATATGTTTGAACTGAAATACATATAGATTTAATCATTATTAAAGCGCCGATGCTTTTTTGTAGAGTTTGAAAACAATCAAAATCTTTTCCGAACTAGAAGTACTAGGTTACACTTAATTGCAATAACATTTTTTTGTCTAAAAATAATTTGTGATAGAGGTATCAGCTATATTATTTCCATCACTATCAATATCTTTGTTGTGAAATGTCGATAAATACAATAAAAAATCTATTATTATTTATCATCAATCACTTATAAAAAATATAAATATATAAGTTTAGACTATTTATGAAAAGATATTTTTTTTGTATGTTCAAAAAATTATTGAAAAGTCTCGCAAACAAGTCATTATAACGATAAAAATATTGAATTAATTCAACTCTTAGTTTGATCTAAAAAACATTTTCAAACTCGCTTGATAAGTAAAAGTATAAACTCGCAAATAAAAAAAATCACAAATTTTCTCTAAGAGCAAGAAAATATTTAAAGTAGGTAAATAAATAAAATAAAATCACCCGTTTCCGAGACTTCCATGGCAAACTTTTCCACTGATCTATGCATAAAAGTATTTTCAATATAAACTTTTCCGCGAAGGAAATTATTTGAATACGTAAGCACTTAGATAACCGTAAACCAGAGATCCTACGATTGTATTTATATCAAATATCTACACCTTACTGAAAAACGGCTGTAATATTATTTCCCTTTAATCTCATACAAAATATATCTCTAGATTTTAATTCACTTAAAGTTATTTATACTATCAATAATAATGTGTATCAGTATTATGTAACAAAAAATAAAGAAATTTTTTCAGTAAGAATATAATGATTTCCCTAAAGTAGTAAGAATATTTCAACTAACCTGCTATATGCAAGTGCTGTAATACATTATTGTTTAATGTTTTTTATTTGTTGACATTGCATTAATATCGTCTAGAAATAAATAATAAGGATAGTATGATGTATCGTAATACTTTTAAAATCGCGGGTAATCAAAACGCAGTGAGATTTGAGTCTTTTGAGCTTTAACATCAAGGTATCGTAAAATTTGAGTTTTTTTTAGAAAGCATACGCATTTAAATATTCATACCATTTTCTGTCCTAAAAAGTGTTATATATATATATACTTTACTTTTGTTTAAAAACTATAGCCATTACTTGTTTAATGAAGTGAACTGTTTTTGCTTTGATACTTTTCTGGTACCTTTTAAATACCAATTATCTCTTTATCTCAAAAAAATATTGAATACTATCGACTTGTATAAATATTGAATACTATTGAAATATTGACTTGTTTTTATTATTTCTAGAGACCGAAAACTAAGCTAAACCTATTAGAAATTTATATATCGGTTCATAACCATACACATGTACGTATTGATGTTATGGAATAATTATCAAACATTCTCAGAATTTATTAATCCGAAAGTGAAATTGATAATAAAAGCGGCGTATTCCTTGTTTGCGTGGGAATATTTTATTTGTTTTCCCATGATTTTAGTGAACAGAAATTATAATAATTTCCCAACGCAGCAGACGTTTTGTCCACTATCTAACATTCACATTGAAGACGTAAATCTTTTATATGTTTCTACTAGTAGTCAAACAATCGTTGCTTAATCTCAGCTCCGTTTTGCCTAAAGACAACCGTTTGGCAATAAAAATACCCTTCCTTTAAAAACGTATAAAACTATTCTTTTCTCATAAAATGTCCGGCGATTCTCATAAAAACCACCTACATAAGTTTCCCCCTCCCACTTGTATGAGTTGTGGGTATCATCTCCAATATGTAAAGCATGTGTGTTGTTGTCGAAATTTATGTGGCAGTAAACAATCGAAACAATGTTGTTTTGTATGTTGGATTGCTTTGCCGTTTAAACGCGATCGTAGTTCAATTTTTGAAAAGTGAAGAATGATTGAAAAAAATCTTTGTCGAGTTAGTACACGTAAAAAAAGTTACTAACCGTGTTAAGTTCGATAATGAAATCTAATATAATGTATTAATTGATAATAAAAGGGTTTACTTAGGTCGATTATTTGACTTATTTATATTAAAATGCATTTTGATTTTTTCACAAAACATAGCTAAGATATTTTTCATGTCCTCTGAAGATAATCCTAACATTTTATTTGCTTGTATAATCAAGAGAAAAGCGTGAAAAAAATGAACACAACAAAACAATTCACGTAGAATTCCGATATTTTTTTATGATATTTGTATACCTATTATTTCAACAGTGCGGAATTGATCAAGACAGATTAAATTTAGCCATGTTAAGGTAATTTGATAATGGTCTGAAGATGGTTCTCAATAAACGCAGAATATGTACCATACCTTGTGGCACTGACAGTGAAATTACAATATCGGCTTTTAATAAAAAAGTTTATATTTTTCAAAAAGACAAAAACATTGGGCACTGAGCACTTAGAATAATAATAGCCGAGAGGACAGGCTTATTATAATTTTCATTTTTTTTTTATTTTAGTCGAGATCAAATCGAAGAGAAAAGATATTTGAACTTCACTTGATGTAAGATTGAAAAAAAGCCTTTATTTCAAGTTGAACTTGCCAGATCTTGTTCTCAAGTTTACCTGATTGGTAGAGTTAAGCTATTGCCACTAGACCAAAGAGGTTGGTTGTATGCATGGCGACAATGAATGTACCAACACAGCAATGTCAATACACAGGTAAAACTACTTCAGTATTTTTTTAAAGTCTAGTTAGACTGTAATATAATACTGTTTATTTTGTTATGAACACACAAATTTACCATTTGTGTATTATTAAATAGATACTATCTTTGGTATGATACAATAAATAAGAGCATATCTAAGTAAATAAAAAAAGAAGACCGCCTGAATGTGTTCTTGAAGTGATTTTTATTGAAGTATGTTTGTTCAATATTCATTAGACACTCATCTTTTGTATCCAGATCTATGTAAAAGTATTGCATATCTCCCGTATGTAACGTACGAAGAATATCCCCAAGATACGTGTAAGTGGCCAGTACTCAAATTCAACACTGTCTGCTGGTACGCAATAAAATGAAACTAACTTTAACGAAGTAGTATCGTCCTGAGTTATTACCGCAACTGGAGATAAGTTTGTTTGGATGTATCAATTATAATAAGAACGCATATCTCACAGTATGTGCTAATACGGCCAAGAAACATGCAAACTTCCCGCACCTCACACCAGACTAATAAACTATTACATCTCACACACTGAAACGCATAACATACAAATAATAGTGTTCATCATTTAATTCTGTCGTTTTTTTTCTCAATAGAATTTCGAACAACTTCAAATTGACTAAGTGACTGGAAACAGTGATATTATCTGTAAGAAGACTATTTTGTGTCATATAACAATACGATTCTTTTTTAATTTGTTATTAAATTTCTCACTGTTATCATGGTATAAAATATTATCAACATCATTATTTTTTAAATAATTATCAACTGGTTTTATTATTTCTTTATAAGGACAAAATACATCTTCTGTACTAATAATTCCACAGCTAAATTGCGAAGTTCGATATTTACACGATAGAAATTACTTGTCCTGATTATTGTTTAAAATTATGGTGTTGGTAGATTTTTTTGAATTCATATCCGCTCCTAATGTAAAGCCTCCTAATGGAGTAAAATATTACCCCCTAATGGATTTATTTCAACAGAAGTTATTTACAGCAACTGTTTGTCACTCAGTCACTCAACCTTTCTTTTTAACGGATAGTAGTAGGGATATAATGATAAGGCTAGGACAAGACTAGTGGTCAACTAATCGCTCTCGCTATGACCAGTTATTGAAGGATCACACAACAAACACCTATGCCTTCGAATTTAAATCGATAAATTGATCGAAAAAATGCTGTTCGTACTGAGATTTGAACCCGTGAAATTAGACGCAGAAGCCAACAACGCTAACCGCTGCAGCATAGGTTCGGCAGTTGGTACGGTTATTATCTGATAATTCATTCTGTTATGCGATTTTTATTGGTGTAACTATTTTAAGGTTTTTCCCAGTATTGCATAGCTCAATATATGTAATATTCTACAATTAATTTCAAATTAACTACTATATATTTTAACTAACCAGTAATTTTCCAACGTCAGCTAAAGACGCGTAGCATTTGAATGCCTCAGCCAGAATTAAATTCAAACATGTCTTGCCATATGTTCGTTATTGATAATAAATAATTTACAGATGATCCGCTGTCTATTAACTTCGATGAATTGCATTAAGCCGGTGATTTCAATAAGGTTATATTTTGGTATGATCTTTAAAGAATGCCTTATACGAAATATCCAAATAAATGCGGCCTGCCTGTCAATGTGGCTAAATTGAGTGAGAAAAGAAACACAAACAAAAGTGGATGTGGATATGTAGATACATATTCGTGTGCAGGTAACAATCTATGGTCAATAAATCATCGGTTACGATGCTAGAGTCTCCTTGTTTGAAAAGTTGTTTGAATTTAATCGAAAAAATTAAAAAGCAAATAACTCATCATAAAGTAATCACAAAAAACATTCATGCATTTTTCAAGGCTTGATATAGGAATTAATAACTCCTCGCTTAACTTTAAGTTTTATTTATAAACAAACATTTACAATCCTATGCAATCATACGCACATTATTATGAATATTAAGTTTTCTGCCAAGAACATATGGACTCGTTACTCGATATGGAACATTCAAACTTAAGTCAATAATTTGTTGTAAACAATCTTTTTTCTTAAAGAATGCATGTCTTTGATAGGTTTATCTTATTCAATAAACATTAGAGTGTTTGACTGCAGAGTAGTACTTCAAATATTATTTTAACTAACTTTTCTAAGAGGAAGATATCATAGTATTCAATAATATATTTTGTCTGTGATAATCATATTTCGATATACCGTTTTTCTTCGTTTATAAAACTCCTTTTTCTATTTGGGTGTCTCTGAATTCGAGGTCTGTCTTATAATCGACATTAAGCAACATTATGTTTTTATTTTTTGTTATTGGTATATAAACGTAAGAATATAATAAAAAAAAATCAAATTGTTTATTAAAACATTTGAAAGCTTGATAATGGTGAATCTCGATAATAAAAATCTCTTGAGCTCTCTATTTTGTGATTTGTTAATTATCTTTCGCCAGCACAACTGGTCTTAATTATGATGTCAAATATTTTTTTGTTATAAGTTGTATTAATTTTTAATCTTAAAATATATGTTTTTTTTAAATTTGAGGTGATGAGTTTTCAATACACGCAACTGGTACCAAATTCAGTTGGTCAACGTATAATCATAATAATATCGTTTGTTGATGATGTTAGATTGAAATCTACAAGAGATGCTTATATTATAATATAAGATGTTCTCTCTTTCGTGGCCTAAAAATCAAAGGAATTGTTTATCAGACCGACGACATCTAGTTCACAGAAGTGTTCTTAGATCATGATACATTTTATTTATTTGTCAACTACTGACATAAAGGTCATCAATTAAACTGACGTGGCGGCACGAACGGACTTAAATATTTAAAAGCGGAATAATTGATACGTATTTTTTTCATTCGTTGACAGGAGCAATGAATACGATTAAAAAATAAAATTATTTTATTTTTAGAGTCAGTTTTTTGTATCGATTCTACTATACGTAGTGTAAGTCAAAAAACCTAACCAGTTACATGCAGCTTTTTTTAAAAAATATATGTATGTATTCATGTATGTAAATAAATAAAGACCACAAAACATATTTCCGAATTAACGCTAAGACTATGTTTTAAATATACACAATAAGAATAACTATTCAAGTTAAACATGGATAAAGGTGTAATTATTGTACTAATCAAATTGTTTATGAAAATAATTATTTCAAAGATGGATATCTGTGAAAACGGCTATTCTAACATTTCAAGTTTTTAGTTTTCAGACAATTGTTGTTTTTTAAAATAACGCTTCTTACCTAATTGCACATAATCCATTTGCAGATTGGAAAGTAAAATTCAATGTACTACAGTGCTATAAAATCAATTTTTGTTCGTGACAAAAATAGTTTATTATCAAACTTATTGTTCGTTTTTCTCGTCAATTTTCGTAACAGAATCTGTTAAATAAACTGTAATTGATCAAAGAGCACTTGCAGCGGTCATTAGAAAAAAATATATTAGTCATTCAACAATGAATATTATCAAAAAATACAGAAAAAAAAACTCATGAAGTTTGAAGCCTTTTTTTGCCCTCCATATGTATTTACTTGCATAGATTAAATACATATTTTATCAATGATTCATGTTTATTTCATTTCCTTTTCCTTCAAGTAAATGTATAAGAAGTTCATAATTGACATTGTTCAGACATGTTTAATATTAAATTGAAACAAACTTAAATCAAATAGTCTTGGCTCATGTTCGCAAAAGGCATAACAATCATTTACAGTCTGACAGGGGCACTTTTAATTTAGTTTAAAGTCCAATCTCATCATCAATTACATCAAGAAGAGTTTGTTGTCAGTAAATTAAAATACGATTTATTCTGGATTGGTAATAACAAATGAGCATTTAATTATCGAAAGCATATGTTTCATTCTCTCTGAGACAAATGGCTGCGGTAAGATGTGGGCTTAAAGTATGTCAAAGATTTATTCGTATATTGAATACTTTACGAAGGTAATAATATAATCTTTGGGCGTTTTTTGTATCATCTATACTCATTTAAGAACACAATAATAACTTAATTATCGGTAGATTTTAACAGTAGAAAAAAATTACAATCTGTAAGCATGCATGATTAGGATTACAAGCTTTAGTACAAGGTTGAAATTTGAAAATCATATCATAAACACAACAATATAATAGCCGATATTATATAATTTTATTAATGTTTAAAAAATCAACTTCCTTGATAATGTGTTAAAAATTAATGAAGCAAAGCCATTTTGTATATTTTTTTTCTTATAATCACAATGATTCAACGAACTTAAGATCCATGGAAATTTTACTAAATGTTGATTCAAAATTTCATTTTATATAAACACGATAGATTTAGTAATTTTATTATTTTAAAATCTACTTTAAAAATAAACATCTAACAGGTATGTATTGTGAATAACTTTCAACGAGTGAAAATGCTTTCCATCTATACCAAGCCGGTCTTTATCCTTCAAGGTTAATAATTGTGGAAAATATTGTTATTTGTAAGTTTTTCAATCATTATCAGACCAGTTTATATAACAATGTTTCATATCAAATGTTAAATGATTGAAAACATTAAAAAATATATGTTATTATAATAAGTTCATTACTATTATAATCTCTTTACTTTCGTATTAATAATAATATACCAAGCAAAAAGTATTAAGTTATTCATTCATTTTGCTTTACTTTAACCTCTAAAACGTCTCATATTTTTTATTCCTCAGGGAAACGGGAATGATGTATGTCGGGTGTCTCAAGACCTTCAAAAGGCGGTGGCAAACTATTGGCGTAACAATGTGAGAACTAAGTGGAGTGGAGAAGACTGATTAAGGTGACCAATGTCATCCTGGACTGCAGCGCCAGAAAAGAACAAGAATAGATTTGTTAAAAAGTAATAATAAATCACCATAATATGGTGACACATATACAGTACCACTCGAGGATTTCTGCGGGTACGTGCGAGGCACTCTTGGAACCTCGAAAAACTAGAACTTAACGAGTGGATGACACTAAAATCTTAGTGAGTGTCTTCGCGCCTGTGTGCGCCGCAGACTGCACACACCATGACCTTGTCGTGCACATATATGTATGTACAACCTGTGGTTGGAAAAAAAGTATTTATTGTATGCTGTACCATAATCAGTTAAGACTAATCTGAAACATTTTGCATATTGTGTCTACATCTCCTCTGTACTTAATTTCAAAGTGAGAGTCCTGGCATCCTTTTCGCCCATGTCTTTTATATACTAGAGACGAATACTCGTACTTTGTATTAAATTTTATAGCACTAGAAGAATGTACAGTTAATTTTTCATGAAAATTTTTCTTCGATAGGTGATTATTCTTTTTTTTAAATTTTCGGTTTTCGTGAAAAATCCAACTGATGAAAGGCACAGCACTGGTTGAAACGTATTTTAATTTCGGTGTTGTTTATATTTACAAAATAATGCCAAGTATTTAATAAAAAAAAATGTGAAATATCTACACCGACGGTAATAAATTTTCTTCGAAAAAATTCTTTAGTTCATATACGGATAGCGTATGGACAGATAGTATTTGGAAATCTTTTTTTTTCTTGTTAGGCTCATGCCACTGGTTTGTTCATCGCCTACGCATGTATCTGAATTATTTTTCTGTCTACATACAGACAGTTCAACTATTTTAGAAGGTCTATGACTTGAGTTTTGTCAAACAATGTCCTCAGCGGTCGCTGATAAATCATACGGCAGCCGAAATGGAATGGACATTCCCAGGATTTCTTGTATGCGCCGATTGATTAGTTGAACGTCATCGTCTTACAAAGATTAGTTCTTTGCATGTAACTCACGTATTCAATGTAAATACTACATACGTGTAATACAATAATTTTCGTTTACAAGAGTTCATTTAACTTGTTATTAAAAAGCAAACATTGAAACAAAATTACAGCAATTATTTTAAAAAACATTAACAAATTTATATTACACCATGACGATTAAAAAAAAGCTTGTTAAAAACATTTAATTTCACATAATTAAGAAGTTTTCTTTATCTTCAACCATACATATTGGAATAGTGTATTTTCATTTTATTTACAAAATTAATGTTTTATTCATTGTTCATGACATCTCACATCGTTCTCAAAATGATAAACAGATTTTATTGCATTAATATTTCGCTTTGATTAATTTGTGTAACTTTTCTGGGCTCGCTTTCAAAATGGAGTGTCTAGGCTTAAAGTTGATTGTATTATATAAAAGGAGTAGACAATTTCCACCATCAGTTTTTACTGTAGATATGGTAAGCATACTGCATTTAAAGTGTGGATATATATGGTAAGAATAGTTGGCATTATTTGGTAAGTGGAACATAACCTTGATAACATTATTGTGATTGTAAAACAAATGTATTTTTTGTGTACAAAGCTTCTTTTAAGTTACAAAGTTTCCGACCAAATGCAATTTTTATTTGATAAAATCCCTTGTATTTGGATAAATTTTGCAGAAGAAGTAAATAAATTGTATGTAATTTAGGATTTCACCAAAGTTATTATGTTACTAAATAAACGTTAAGTAATTGGCGATCGACGCACGAGTCCAGCTCAGGCGGTCGGCCGCGAGGAAAGTCAAAGAACATGTCAGCATGTTCCGAAACAAATACTCGGAGTTAAAAATATGTCGGGGCTTACTGGTTGGCCAAAAGAAAAAAAGGTATATTATAATACGACATCCTTATATTTAAATCAGGTAAGTTATCCTCTTTGAAACATATCGTCACTGGCAGAAGTTGGTAAGTAACAAAATTCAACGAAACGAGTTAAAAACACACTGAGATTTTTGTTTATCAATAGTTTGATCGGATCATATTTATTGTACCATTTTGGCTAAAACCGAATTTTTATTTTTCATTAATATAATGTAAATTTAAAAGGAGGCAATTTAGGCGAAAGTTAAATGTCAAACAAAACTATCTGACCAAATAAATAATTATTGTTTTCTTTTTAAAAAAAAACAGATCACAATTCAATAACTAATGTGCATCTATTAATTTCTTTTTGGACCTTTATATCAGATCGGCATACAAATATCTATATTTTTAAACAACAATTCATTGTAACACAAAGTATCAACACTAAAGGCCATCTACCAAGGCAAAAAAAGGTGGCCCACTGAATACATAAGATTACTTAAACGTAATGAAGAGGTAGCATAAAGAAGTTGACCAATTATTGAGAAATCGTTTTACCTCGAGAAGTAAGTAAAATGATCATCTTAAAAGTTCCGCTAAGTGATCAGAAGAAGAGCGTAATTCCTGTTCCTAAGTTTCGATATTTTTTTATTATTTCATTTTAGCATTATATCACATTTAGTTATTGTTTCATTGGTATTATCGTTAAATTCAAGTAGTATCAGATGATTTATTACACTGGTATATTATATATAATGTAATTTTGATTCACAAAAATCACAATCAATTTCACTAACAGTCACTGTTTGTGGACAATTATGTGACATAAACTATCTGCGGTAGATAAATCTGTGGTAGGAAAAAAAATAACGAATATTTAAGGTGTAGTTTGCTTTGCCAATAGATAGATAATAATATATATCTGCATTGTATTATATGTTAATTGCGGTTGAACCAATACTCCTTTTGTCTTCTACGGCAATAATATTGATAATAATTACTTGTGCCAAGGGGATAGTTGCTCCTGGCCCACGCCTCGCCACTTAATCACTGAGATCCGCTCACATAAATATATCCTTTATCTCAGCCGATATATCTCCACAGAACAATGTTAGTTTGTTAACATACCGCGGACGATATAAACCTTCGGTTATATGTACTTAATTATCGACATTCACTGGCAAGACAAGCGCTAATGTCTACTGTATAATTGAAGGTAACAGTGGTGTTCAGAATTATTTCATAAAATATTAATTGCTGGTACCTACCACAAATTTCAAAAGCTTATTATTTAAAACTATTCAATTTAACAACATATATCCACCCTTAATATCAATGCTCATTACATTACATAATTATTTAAAGATGCTTGCTTAGTCCTACCTTATGCCGTTGATTCAGTGATGAATAATCATATTTATATTATAGATTTTGGTAAGTTATTTTATTGAAAGATGATTTTTTTTATAAGGTAATAATTATGAAATATTACAAATTGTTATTCAATTAAAACAATACCAAAAAGCTACCTTGGCATATAATTTAAGGTACCCTGACAATTGCAATAATATTCTAGATATTTTTTTATAAAAAATAAAACAAATCATTTCGGAAGAAGCGAGAAAGATTAATGCTTGAAAATAATTCGTTAAGTGAACTTTCCTGATTTTTTTTTGAACAGTGACGTATAACGGATTTTTAATAAGAGTTAACAGTAAACAATTTTCTAGACAGTTTTTTCTTTACTTTTTAAAACGGATAAAAAGCCCAAAATTATTTTCCATCAAAACTAGTTTTCAAACGATTAAAATATATATTGTGTGTTTTTATGTGGATATTATTAAATAAGTTCAAGAAGATGTCATTAATCAGTGGTCAACAAATAAATTTAAAAGATATTCGGACAATAATCACAAAATTGTTATAGCTTAAATTTTTGTCCTCATATTTTGTCTCATATAAGTGACGATAAAGTTTCTTTATCGATTTAGTATCGATTGCTATCGTCAGTTTAAAAATAGTTCTTTTTTTATTCCTTAAAGCATTTTTTTATATAAATAATTATGATTTCTTTTAAACAATGGCAACAATTGAAATCTTACGATATGAATCTAATTTCAATGATAACAGTTCTAGATTTATAAGAAAAAAATTGAAATAAATAAGAATCTATATATTAATACTCGATAATGTCCGTAATTTCCCCTCCCCCTGCCCCTTCCCCCACCCTCCTCCCAGCTCCGCTGACGCAATATTTTTATTTATACTAAAGACATATTTTCCCAATACACTGGTTTATTATTTGACGAAACAAATCAAATCAGTGAAATTTCTCATACAAAAAAACGCCGCGATCGTGGATCGAACTCAGATCTCTGGATTACCAGTCGAGCTCTCTATCAACTGAGCTAACGTCATAATTATCAAGGCGATAAAAATAGTGTATATAAATTAAAATTTGAAAATGGAACGATATTTGTGATTCACAAACTGACTTCGATTGTTTGTATTCAAGATTCAAAAATGGAACACCTGTCAAATAATGATTGTGGTTTATTTTACATAATATAGTTTCGACAGTTAAATGCAAATATTCCATGTGTGTCATATGTATGCTGACGGCTATTAAATATTTTACGTTTTAACAGAGGGTATTTAGAATTTATCCCGATAATTTAATAATTTTGTATCTTTTGTTTTAAATAACGAGTAAACGAGTCTATGCTTTGGAAAAGGTAAATTTATGCTCAAATAGTAATATAAATAAAGTAAGCGAAATAGTTTGATAGATTGGGGACAACGAGATTAAAATACGGAAAGTGAGCCAAGTTAGGATGATGGGAAAAAGTGAACTGAACCCACCCTTTTTATTGCATAATTTAAATCATTTTTTCTCTAAAATACATTGTTTATGCTTTCGATGGATTCGTCGGTAACTTTGTGGAAGTTCATTTGAATATAAAATAAAAAATAACTTAGATTATTCCACGTATTGTGCTACAAACTGTGACACATGTTTCGCCTTTTTCAGAGGCATCCTCAGACATACTTACTTTTACTTACTGAAAGTAAGTCTGTCTGAGGATGCCTCTGAAATAGGCGAAACACGTGTCACAGTTTGTAGCACAATACGTGGAATAATCTAAGTTATTTTGTATTACTTTTTTATGCTTATTTATTGAAAAAACTTTCACATAAAATTAAAAGTTGATGACAGTTCCCACAAAAAAAAATTGAAAACGTAATTGCACTTAAAAGTCAAATGGAAAAGTTTCACCATTTTTATGTTTGGTTCCCTTAAAGACTCATATATTCCTAAAAATAAGCTCCGTTTGGCGAATTAGTGAAGTTAATTTATTCTTATTAATTTGATAAATATGCATTTGATTGTAACATGGAAAATTGATAATTTTGTTTTGATAAAATGTGCAATTAATTTATACCATTTTGCATGTGAAAAATGATTATTAGCAAACTTAAACATTATTTCAAAAATTAAGTAATTTACAATTTAAAACTGCAGGGCTGTCGATATATGCGCCGAGGTCGATTTATGCTACTATGAAAAATGATTGTTAGCAAACTTGAACATTATTCCAAAGATTTAATATTTTACGAAATTTCTGTCACTACGAAAAAAAATGTTAGCAAACTTAAACATTATTCCAAAAATTAGGTAATTTACGAGTTATATTTCTGCTAATAGGAAAAATAATTGTTAGCAAACTCAACATTATTCCAAAAATTATATAATTTACAATTTAAATACTACAGGGCATGCTGTCGATATATGGCCCGAGATATATTTATTTTATTTTTAGAATTTCTGGCTTATTCAATAAATAGGTTTGTAATTTTCTGACTTCTTAAAAATGCAACAAAAATCCCCCCGTTGAGGTCAACGGGCTTACAGCTAGTCTATCTTAATTAACATGATAATGATGTCACAACTTCTCAGAAGAAAAATTGTACCAAAATATAATATAAATAAGAGACAATTTTCATGGATTTTATTATATGATGTAATCCAATAAATAATATTGATCTGTCTTTACCTAAAATAATAATTTATCGATACAGAAAACCAATACTGACTTTATTAGACCAAGCACGTCAATGCCATTATGGTATCAAGTATCTTCGATTATTCAGGTGGGAGTTTGTTTAATCAAAAGAAGTCACTTCGTTTAACGATTATTTCATTTATATTAGCAAGATTGTGATCACAAATCGTTTTTACAACATTTTATGGGTTGAATTAGAAAAAAACGCTGACACATGTGATATACTGAATGGGATTCGGATAAATTTAACCAATTAAGAATTAAAAAAGCCGTGTACAAAAAAAGTACAATCTAACATAATAAGTTAAAATGTTGTACTATTAAATTGATCGATTTTATTTAGATAACACCCTGAATTGTTCAATTATATAACTTTTCTACGAAGTAACTTGTTTATGATATATCTTCTTGGTTATTAAAGAAGTAAAGTTTCACGGGTGATGGTAAACTGTCTTTTTGCTTTTCACATCATAATTCTACCCGTATAAAACTGTAGCGTGTGGTATTTTACGATAAGAATGCATGGATATATACAATTGCACCTTGATTCACAGTACTTCTTGAAGTCTGTCATAGTAATAATATGACCTTAGCTAAATTATTTTGATGCCCAATCCACATTTCACCAAACAAAATATTTTTGATGTAGATAATCAAAGTAAGTAATCAAAGAAAATCTATCAACACTGCACATAAGCTATAATCAAGATAATGGGTCATATCTAGGGTATCCAATCCCGGAGCCTTTTTCCAATCCCGGGATTGGGATTAGTTCACCGAGGAATTTGAAATCCTCAATTTCCTATACGTTTTCCTCAGATTATCTCCAAACCTTGTTTTTTTAGCTCACCGAAGAATTTGAAATCCCTGATTTGGTATACTTTTTCCCAAGATTGTCACAGAAGCTCGTTTTTTTTTTAGCTCACCGAGGAATTTGAAATCCCTGATTTGGTATACCTTTTCCCCAATTTGTCACAAAACCTCGTTTTATTTTTTAGCTCGCCGAGGAATTTGAAATCCACAATTTGCCAATTTCGTCTCAATTTTCGGGATCAGAAAATTGAACGAGATCCCGGGATTCGGATTAATTGGATGCCCTAGTCATATTCCTGCCATTTATTTGACTGAAGCGCCCAGGATAAATTATTTATTTTTTTCAATCCATACTACTATCAATTTAAACGAACTATTTATAGTGCATTGTAACCAAAGCTTTTTAACGAAATTTATTTGTATGTAAAGTTCGTGACCTTACTTTTCTGGTAGGGGTAGATGTCAGGTACGTGGTGCAATTGTCAACGTCGTTTTCTTCCGCGACAAATCTGATGGATTCATGTTTCAGTACGAAAAACAGATTTTTTTTTTATATTGGTACATCCATTTCTGTTTGAGGGCATGTGTGCTTGTGATATCTTGAAATTTCCCTCCCATCTTTACAATCCTAAAATAACAGGGCGTAGTGACAGCGATAAGCTCACCATTATTTTTGTCTTATTCTTTCTATGATTACTATCGTTGAAAAAGAAAGGTTGACAAATTTACGTGAGATACTTCCAGTAGAAAGTCTATATAAAGTTCTGAAAAGAATAGTTGTAAGTTGAGTTTTCTAAGTAATATCTGTTTTATAAATAAGAAAAAAAAATAATAATATAGAGAGTGTGAGACAGAATCATCACAGACATCCATATTTAGATTTTACGTACCCTTAAAACAATGTACAAAATTATCAATATGGGAAAGAAATTTGAATATTTGATATAGTCGACCAACTATAACCGTTACCACTCAAATATGATGCTTGTATAATTGCTATTTGTTTCCATATTTTATAATATAATCTTTATCCCATTTCATGTATTAAATATCTCATCACAACGTTGTCAAAAAAGAATAGAAGACACCGTTATTATTATAAACAATCGCTCTTTAAGATTTGTTTACAAATTTAATGAAAAACATTCATTATCCATGACATTTTCGTATAAATAGACAAATTAACGATATAGTATATCAATAATAAAGGCTGTGTCAAATTTATAAAAAAAAATTGCCTGATGGTATTATATCGATGGATAGAAAAAGATCACATAGTCATGTAGATGCGATACTTATATTAAAGTCGTTAATTTTTTTTTATGTATGGTGAAGAAGTATAAAAGAAAAAAATGAATCGTACAAAAAGGGCCAACCCTCTGTTATTCGATTGAAATATAATGAAAAGAGTTTAATTAACGTCTGTTAAATAATCAATTAAAATTTCAAAGGTTAAAATATAAAATAGTTAAAAATAAAAACATTAACATATTTATTAGTATAAACAGAGAGAACTCAAAGATGAAATCTAATTAAGTTATATTGCTGCTGGCGAAAGTTTGGACTGATTGGAAATCGAGATAACTTCCTTTGTTTAATCGGCGATGATTATAATCTCATACAGATTAATACTTCATATGAAACATCGCAACAGTCTGGAAAAGCGTCTGATAGAACCTTGGCAGTGACTTTGAAACTAAAATTTACCAGACACATCCAATGATATTCTCATTAGCTACTATTTTATACTTACATTAAATTCTATCTTATTCGGGTGAAAATTTGTGAAGTTTTTTAATTGCTTTAAAAAGATGTAATTTTCAAATATCTTTTTTCTTAATCATTATAATCATTATAGATTAGTCTCGGTTCCCGGGATATTTGAATAGAACAATCCGAGATTTGAGACTTATATGAGAAAAAATAAATTTGTTTTTATTTATTTAATGCAAATATAAAGTTTGAATATTTATTTACCTTTGCACATTCTAAAACGCAATTAAAAGGTAAGAAACTCGCAGTCTTTATTTTATTAAAAGGAAACATGCACTGTACGTAAATGTGACAGATGTTTGTTTTCAATAATAATCATAAGATTTTTGACTGAATGTATTATTAAAGATTATATAAGGGAAATGTTTCATTGGCAAAGTCAAAAAAATCTTTCGAATTATGTGTAATGCAAAATAGTATTAAGATTCACAATGCAATATTGTTAGATAGTTGTTTATAGAGTTGTTAGTTACCAACAGGGTACATGCGTAGAAATATTCGTTTAAATATTACTACAGTACTACGGCTTCGAGATGCAAGAGTTGACATGACATTTTTTTGTCTCGTGTTCTAGGACATGAAGAAAATCGAGACATCAGAACCCCTTATGAATATCTATATATTTAAAGTGCAAAACACGTTGAAATATTTTTAAGTTGTTCCTATATAGATTTTGATTAGAAACCAATTTTATAAATCAGGACAGTATAGAAACGTGAAGCATTTGTTCAATTTTCCGCCTAAGAGACGCCAGAACACACGCTGTTAGCTTATCGCTCTCAATACAACTCTTATTCAGGAATGGAGATGGTAAGTTGAGGTAAATATATTATAATAATAAATATCGTTTTAAAAGCCAAAATGTGTGAATTCAAGATCTCAAACCGGTAAATGCGGAATTGCATTAAAGACGAAAGGCATTGATAGATTTCAGTAGGTTACGTGGATTAAATTTATGTGTATATAAAATATATACATACAGTTAAGAACAAACCTAAAAAATCCCAACAAATTCAAAATTAATTCATATTTCTTCTATTAAATTAAATTTATACGTATTTCGATATTATTATTCAACAAAATAAATATCGATTAGGAACAATGTGTATATATATTTATTTTTGGTTGGTTTCCATGAGAATTAATCTATTCCACAAGTTGGAAATATCGGTACACTAGAGCGTTGAGTATATACTGTGTAGATAGTCTAATGAAAGATTAAGGTTAAACTTCTAACACAGCTTCGCCGACTTTCTTTTCTCACTGTTTGTATAAGTGGCAATTAAAACTTTTGACATTATGTCAAAAATATTCATCGACTTTCAATTTTGACTTATTACTTGTTTGTGGAAAATAGTTTTATTTCTGAAGTTGTACTTCAAGTATAATCGATTTAAATGTAAATCAGATCAAAGTTGTCGTTTTACGTAAGTTATCTTGTTAAGATGTCTGTAATTTATTGGATTTTTTTAAGTAATTGATTAAAAAAACACTTTAAATAAAGTACTATATAACGTACTATATATAAAGTACTATAAAGTACTAAAAAATACTATTTCCATAAAACATTAAATGAAAGAAAAGGTTTTATATAACTTTTAATGTTAACCATTATGCACACTGTTTATTTTTTGTTATGTAAGTAGTAACTTCTTTCATATATCTTTTATAGACTATTTAACCTTTAAGTGTGTCTCAGAAATAATTAATTTATTAGCGTTTACTTTCATGTTCTCAAGATATGTTCCAAGTGTGGTAGTAGATGTACTGATTTATTGGTAGTATCTTGATAAAAGTTTATGTAAATAATTCAAAAGTAGCATTTAAATATCTATTACATATAAATGTCTGAGCTTCTATGAGTTAAAGTCCAATAGTCTTTCACTTGCAAACCGTATAAAATTACAAACTGTCTAAATCTATACTAATTGTACAACAATCTGCTTAAGCTGTACCTAATAAATTTAATAACTACTTTTTTAATCCATATCCGCTCTCAATGTGGAGAATATGGTCTACTAACGGAGGTATCTCAACAGAAGATTTTCTAAGAAAACTGTTTGTTTCTCAGTCGCTTAATCTCTCTTCTTCAAAGAGAGTAATATGGATATAAATATAATGCTAGGACAGGACTAGTGGTTAACTAATCGCTTTCGCTTCGCCCAGTAATTAAAGGATCGGATAGGGTAGAAGGGACTTTTTTGGACATCACATACACCCATGCCTACGAACAGAAATCGATCGAAAAAATGCTGTTCGTCCTGGGATTCGAACCCACGAGATCCGGCACGGAAGCTCACAACTCTAACCGCTGCGCCATAGGACTCGATAGGACTTATAACTTTTTTAAATATTTCATCAATTCACCCTTTATTTAAAAAAAAATCCAAATCGGCCCTGGGCCAATAACTCTCACAAGTTAAACATGTACACACATACAAATAATTCGGGCATGTATAATATACATATGCACGTACGTAGACTTCAATTCATACAATACACTGATACATATTAGCACATGGATTAACACAGTCTCAGTAGTGAGATGGGATCGACGAGATAATCGGACAACGATGCGGCATCCGATCCCACGAATGGAAAACATAAGAGTCGGACGTAGCTCTTTTTATCGAGGAAGAGCTATACTACGTATACTTTTTGTGTAAATATTTATTTAGGTAAATCATAATTATAACTAAGAAAATAATATAATTAACTATTTGAGGCACGACGTTTTAGAAAACAGACTATGTACTCTAAAGATTTTTGACGTTCCGATTTTAGACTAAACGTCATTTGCAAACTCCAACAGAATGCGTTTCCTGCACCATAGTTAAAAGTTTACGTTTTCGATTGAAGTCGTAAATAGTTTTTAATTGTTTTTATCTGTGTTAATTAATTTCGTTAATTAGTGATTGTGGTAATTAACTAAAACAACGTGTATGCTTTTATTTCAAACCATCTTTTTACTTTCCCGATGGATTTTTTTATTAAAAACTACCCGGTTCCCGGCTAGCGTTACAATGCCACTCAAAGAAAGAAAGTGTTTGTGTTTGAATTGTGTTTATTGAAGTGCATGTTTTCTTTTTCTGTCTGTTTGACATTTGCTGCCGATATTCTATGGTATGACATACGCAGCACCTACTGTAAGTTAATTGTACTATAACCTTCGCGTAAGTGCAAGCATATGTTGTCAAAATAAACTGTTTGGCAGACATACAAAAGTGATTTTTATATTATTTATAAGACCTACTGCAAGTTAATTTTAATATGCCTATAACCTTACCGGAAGTGCAAGCAAAAATGTTGTCAATGTTTTATTGGAATCGGATGAACGGTGTGGCAACGCATAAAATACGAACAAACAAACAGTCATTTTTATATATTAGACAGAGAAAGGCTTTGACCAGTATCCAAAAAAATATTTAGAAAAACCATTAAGATATAATTCATTGGTTGTCATTTAAGCTGTTTTCATTTTAATTTTTATACACCTCCTTTTTTGATGGATTCGGCAGAAACTTTTCGGATGTTTATGTTGAATATAAAATTAAATTTAAATAACTTTACTATTCCAAATTTTAAAGGTGACACTTTTTTGCCTTTATGATAAGTATCCTCAGACAATCTATCGTTAAGTTATATTTTCGAGTTTTCCTTTATAGTCCCATTATAGTTTCCCAAATAGAAGAATAGTTTTTTGGTTGTAACTTGATCTTAACGTATCATCGTTACAAACATCATTTATATCTTCTCATAGTTTCTCAAACTATGATCACTAAGTCTGGACGATACTGAAGAAGGATTTTTTAACATTCTTATTGCTTATTCGGGTAACTTTTTCGTGGGTTTATTAGCCATGGTATAAGTCTTGCCTCATTATTTACACATTGACAGACACTACATATCGTATATAAATAAGTTGTTCAATATAAAATTCTGTTTCTCTTCTTTTATTCAATTACTATTATCGCGAAGCATCTCAAGATACTACAAGTTAAAAAATAATCCCTTGGGTTACACATTTCGAACAGGACATAAATAAGAATGATTCAGGCAGCGAAACAGAAATGTCAGCGTTGGGTTTATTAGTAACCGTGTTGCATACAAATATACAGTGAGGTCAAAATATCACATTCATGGAGGTTTAACTTAATTGTAAATATATATATTTTTTATTATTCATTATTATTTGATAAGAAGGGTGTAACGAAAGAAACTACAAAGTATTCTCAAATCTTGATACATTTGGTATAACTCTGTGATAACTTATTTTTAGTATTCAATAAAAAAATCTTTATTAATATGAATTTGCGACAGATTAAAAAAATGTAAAGTATTTATTTACTTTCTGTTAAATTTGTAGGAAAATCCATTAGCACTAATAAACATATAATTTTGTATAGGCTGGGACAGCAAAATTTTACAATATGCATTGTTTTAGTTAATACAATCGTTAGAATCACATGGTATAAAATTCAAAATATGTATCTAATATAACTTAAAGATTGCCATTAGAAATTAAAAGCTTAAAAAATACATTTATTTAATTATGTTTATCAAATATAAATAAGTTTTATACGGTAGGTATATTTTAATAATAACAATAACTTTGGCTTACTTTAATTTATCTAAGTAATAAAAAAATAAATCAAAAAGTTTTCAGATGAGTAAGAGAATTTTGAGTGACGTCGCTATCAAGTATGCTACAACTTTGAATGCAAAGTGAAGGTTGAGCATCATAAACTTTTTCTCTTGTTATGTTTCGTATAATTAATTAACTTGTCTGTTTCATTTAAAAGTTTCGATATAAGTTGATCCTTTAGGTTTTTGGTTCTAGCATATGCGCAAAGGGAGTATCTGCATTTTTTTTAAATACAGCTTAATAAATACACTGCTTTATGAATGTCAGCTGAACTATTTCGTATTTTGACTATTGAGCTAAGCTCAGTTTTGTTCATGTCTTAATCATATTTACTGGTAACACAAAGCAATATATTGTATATACAATCGCTTAAAATATACAGTTGGGAATAGCCTTCGTATTATAATTTGCCGCCTGTGTGGTCGAGTGGTCAACGTCGTTTGCTACCGCTACGGAGGTCACGGGTTCGAATCCCAGTACGGGCAGTTTTATAAATTGATTTTTCAATCGATTTATGAATTTCTGTTCGAAGGCATGGATGTATGTGATGTCTTGAATTCCCCCCTCCCACCCATCCTATCCGATTAGCTAACCACTATTTCTGTCCTAGCCCTATCCTTCTATTCCTACTCTCTTTAGAAAAAGAGTGGTTGAGCAACTGAGTAACACTTATGTTGAGATAAACTCCATTAGGAGTCCATATGCTCCACATTGGGAGCGGACATGGTAAAAAAAAAAACATAATAATTGCAAAGAAATATCTGCCAGGACTGTAATATTTACAATTAAGCAATAATAAAATGCTTAAGGAACGTAACATGTAATGAAATTTAAAAAAATACGAAATAACGGCGAAAAATAAGTTTGCATTATTAATTAAACCTTTTAAGGTGTTCACTGTCAATACTTGGTGGAAAGGCATTATATAATATAATACATTAAGGAAAACACAATACTCCTTTGTACATATTTCTACTTTTATTTATCAATATCAACACCGGTTTAGCTCATGGCGAGCATTATCAGTTGATCATTTTTAGCGAAACCGGTCCTGATATTGATAAATAAAAGTGGAAATAATTACAAAGGGATATTGTGTTTTTCTTAATATTAATTTTACCTCTACGTAAAATGTTTAATTATAATCAATTATAATAATTTGTAATATTTGGATTTCATTTATAAAAAAAAATCACAATGAAAGGAACCTTACATATTATACTATATTATCCAGAGAGATTTCAAATTACTGAGAGTAAATTTTAGGGTTTCACCGTATTTCGTTATCGCCTTTATAATGATACTATAGTTAGCTGTTTCTATTAAAGGTGTGAAGTGAGTTTATCGCGTTTGTTTCGCTGGATTTAACACACCGTACGTCACAAATATCAAAATAAATAGCTATCGATAACAGAGAAAGATATAACAAGGATGTCTTCGCTCAAGATTTATATCTATTATTTTCTTATCGAAAGAGAAGATATTGTGACCTATTCTTTTCATGTATGATATTTTCTGAACACATTCGATCCAGCTCATTGAAGAACTACAAGTATTTTTCAAATTTTATCAAGAAAACATGTTGTAAATAGATGGATAGATAGTTGGTATAATAGCTTGGTATCAAAACTCATAATATCTATGTTTGATATTTTTTAGATAAGTAAACTTAAAAAAAAAAAATGCGCCACTACACATAGCAAAAAATAGTAAGGTTTTAAAATTTATTTTTAACACTGTTAAAACAACTGCCAAATATCACACATTTTCTAAATGAAAAATATGATAAGGTTAGAAGCAAGCAATTACTATGTAATAATATATTTCAAATCTTCAGAAAAAAACTATTAATGGCAATTTACAACTGTTTTTATAAATATGAAAAATTGTTCTTCTGTTGTTTTTTTTTTCCAATTTTCTCGAAGATCGATATTTGCTGAATGTGAGTTATGATAATAAGTTTCTCATATCACTGGAATATTTTGGAATTTGGTAGTCGATCCAAAATATTGAACGAATACCAAATTAATAAATACGTTTCGCGTCCGTGGCGGACCGGTCACACCGTTAGCATACTGATGCAAAAGCGGAACGGAAGCGGACCGGTACGAAGCACAACCTTATGATAGCACTGTCCGCGTTCGTTCCGTTCCCGTGACGAATCTGACAGATTAAACTCCTAGTACTAGCAATTTTTTTTTATTCGATTTATCGATTTCTGTTCGAAGTTAGAAATTCCTTCTATCCTAAAATAGCGGGGGGTAGCGAAAGTTGATAGTAAACTACTAGTCCTGTCCTATTCCATATTCTTATGTACATACTTATTCTCTTCGAAAAAGAATGGTTGAGAAATTGACTAATAGTTCTCTTAGAAAACTTTTGTTGAAACCAAGGCTGATTATTACTGCACTATTTCAATGTAGATTTTTAAAATATATTATTGATTTTTTATCCAAATACATAACAATCTTAATATTTTTTTATCTCATAACTTAAAATAGTGCTTGGCAAATTAAAAGTTTTCTTACGCCTCGATAGTAATTCATATTTATGTCGAATATCTTTGAAACACATTTTTTCGACTAATACTTATTCACAATAGTTCCATTTTTTTTCTAATATGTGTTTATAAAGCTCACTGCACAATGGCAATGTCGCGTAAATTTTGCATAAATCAATCCAAAAAAATGTAAATCTTTAATATCAATTTTGCATTGAATGTATTGAAATGTCCCACACCTATTTCAAAAACTATTTGCTCTCCATAATAAGCCGATATGGTACAAAAAAAATCTATTACCAATTGATATTTGAAGCCTACATTTTGCAAGAATGTTTTCAATTGAAATAGCTCTCGAATTCAAATTTGTTTACAAGGATTCCACATTTATTTCGAGCCATATTCGTATACACCGTCCAAATTTGGGAAAGTCTTTGCATTTTTTTTCATGCCGCCGGTGTACTTTTTTCGCGTATTCTGTGGTAGTGTTTTGCGCCCCGTACGTCATTGCGCCCACTTACTGCGCGCGGTATTATCGCCGTCCAAAAAATGCAGTTTTGCACGTGATCAAACAGTCAAAAGCTTTCGAGGATACATTCTCGCGGCCGTCAATAGAAGTCCGCCGACCGTTTTTACTGCAGAATTGCACACTTTTTTTATTCGTGTTGAAGTAACGAGATGCGATGTAAACGAACGTAAGCTAAAGAATTTTTTAACTGATATATTATTTGTCATATCACCGTGCTGAAGGAAAAAATTTTAAGTCTTAAATCGATACTTTTCAGGAAAGCCAAAAAAATATATGAACTTCTAATATCTAAGTTATAAAATGTGATGTTTAACATGAAATTTAATAATTCACCAACTTTTTTTCATCAACGTTTGACTGGTACTCTTTTTCATTTATTCATGCATATATGCATAGTTTGCCGCCTGTGTGGTCGAGTAGTCAACGTTGTTGGCTTCGGCTACGGAAGTCACGGGTTCGAATCCCAGTACGGACAGTTTTATAAATTGATTTTTCAATCAATTTATGAATTTCTGTTCGAAGGCGTGTATGTATGTGATGTCTTGAATTCCCCCCTCCCACCCATCCTATCCTATGAACGAGGCGTATGGAGAGCAATTAGCTAACCACTAGTCCTGTCCTAGCCCTATTCTTCTATTTCTACTCTCTTCAGAAAAAGAGAGGTTGAGCAACTGAGTAACAAGCAGTTCTCGTAGAAATTCTCATGTTGAGATAAACTCCATTAGGATAACATATGCTCGACATTGAGAGTGGACATGGTATTTATGCATTGTAGTTATTATGGTAAATTCAACTAATTTTCTAATCTTTGAGAATTTAGTTTTTTTGTATAGATATTGTAAAATATTTACTGTGATTCATTCTAATTTTTTGCTGATTAGAAAATCAAATCGTTATCAGCCACTTAAACCGTATTTAATTATTTAATCAAGTCATTCAAATATAATTATTTGGATAAGTGACAGAAAGTTTTCGTTGTAATAAGTTGATATATCGACTTTTATTTCATTGTATTGAATCAATTAAATAGCATTAATTGGTTGAAATTTGAATCGTTTAAATTGTATGCACTCACACAAGTTTTGTCATTAACAACCTGGATTTTGTCTTTTGACATTTTCAGGCGTTCAAGTGCACGAATGGACTTGAACTGACCCTTAACTGAACTCGGAACGTCAGTGACAAAACTTGTGTGAATGTAGACAATTTTTACATAATACTATTGAATTTCTACCAAGCACCTTTAGTTGAAAACTTAAACTATTTTAACTGGTTTGCCTTAAATTGTTATATGACTATATTTCACTTCAGTAAGTAAATGTTATTTTTTTATTATTTTATAGCATTGAAAATAAGTTAAATTAACAATAATTGGTTGTTCTTTATTAAAAAAAATATTGTTGTTAACAAGACTTCGCCTTCCTCAAATGGTTTTCCATTGTACTTTTTGCACTTTTACATACTTCATATAACAACATTTTGTACCGTTCTAAAAATAAAACGGAATCGCATTAGAAAAATTGACTAACTAAATATAAAAGAAGTATGAAAATAAATTATAAAATTAAATAAATAAATACATACTATAAACCCCGTCTCAGTATAAACCTCAAAGTACTTCGTCTTAAGCTCGTTAAAATATGCCGCATTTCACGTGTTTTATTGAATGTGATGATTTTGACTTTCCACTATTAAATGATCATCTGAAAAACCAAAAAGTTTGATTAGATTTATAATAATTTTAATAGATGTATCATACTTAAATTATTCATAAGTAGTTTGAAACAATAATTCTGTATCTTACATAATTTGCCGTATCCATACTTATTTATTCATATTTGGTTTTTGTATTTGACAGACTAAATTTCGGGCTTGTGAGCGATAATAAACGGTGAAAAAGTTGGGAAATAAAAATATAACCCCACTAAAAAGTGCAGTAAAATAAAATTGCAATTGGCGATCGCATTTTTTTTTGAGTGGTAAATGGGGTATGTAACCTTAAATTTTCGTATGCAACTATAAAAGGAATTTTAATACCATACTCATATTTTATTTTACGTTTAAAAGTGATTTATTACGTAAAATAGCTATTCTTAAAAATTTGCGCATTATATTATTTTACTTTTTTATTTTATTCAGACATAAAAATACTCCTGTGGCTGTGGAATTAGTTCTCAATATTTTGAGGATCTTGAATTATTATCTTTAGTATTTAAGACTTAAATTATCATAAAAGTGAAGTATCCTCAGTAAATACACATTTCAATAGTATTGTTTGTTATCTTCGTAAAATAAAAAAAATATGCAATCCACCAAAACACGAAGTAAAGACGCCAAGAAAAAACTTCCACTATTTTACTAGTTGGCTCATTTCACCTCTTGAGGGCTTATACGGTGATTAAATGTATGAAAATACCTACCAGATTATCTGAAGTAAGATTTGAAGAGCCTGATAATCTCAAACGCATTAATGTCGCTAGGCTTCTTGGATTTAGCCGTCGAGAAAATTGGGTCTTCTTCTTCAGCTAAGTGCATCCTTACTAATCCCCACGGCATGGAGAAAGCTTTTTAAAAAGTTTTACAACTTTCATAAAGATACTAACATAAAAATCTGTACAAAAGCTTCTACTTATACTTAATATTAATAAAATAAATAAACTTTATTTCATATTGTTTGATAAAAAAATTCTTATTTCAATGTCTACTAAGTATACAATTTGAAAAATATTTCTCATGAAATCTTGTCTGAAAATAAAAAAAACTTCAAGCATCGCCTCAACTTTACATGTGAACTCATGTTAATATATCAACTTACAAAATTAAAGTATTTTTTTATCTTGCGATCTGAAGAAGTTTAAAATTTTAAAAAATACTGTATGATTTGTAACACTGTACATTTCGAAAAAAAATATTAGGTAATGGAGTAATCGGAAAAAAATGTTTTTGGAAATAAATCATTCTTAAAAAGTTCGTTTTAAATTATTTTCCGAACTTTTAAAATAATTTATATACAATAATACTCACAGGGTACGCATTTCATTTTTTAGCCGTATCATTGTACAGTAATACTCTTAAGCACAATATTATTTTTTGTAATTTTTGAAACGTATTCAAGAACCAAATAACTCTACTTGGTGTATATGTTTTACGAGTATTGTACTAATCTATGTAAATCCTTGAAATTAAATATTTAAACTGCTCCAGGCCTTGGGAAAAAGGGCATGAACATGAACCGACGAAAATTATACTTGTATTTTTTTTGTTTAAATGTAAAGCATAATGAAACAAAATTTATCTCTTTAAATCTACATTCATTCCGTGTTCATTTGTCGTCCAACCACAGAAGGAAACAAAAGTGATTTGACCAGATCGTACATTACGATCTTATCAGCAAAAAGAGAGTAACCGAACACACCCGAAAAGTACTTTTCATCTGGTTTCTTTTAGCAAGGGTGGTTGAAAATTGATCATTTAAATATATCGTATTTTAAATGCGACTTTAGATCGATTAAGCCATGCATTGTATTATAAATAAGGGTTCTGTGTCGAGACAATCAGAGAATAAATTCTTGAGACTCATTTAGAGAAGAAAAAAAACAAACATTCGTTAAAAACAAACGTAGTTTGATAATTTATTTTTAATTTGGAAATTATATTTTATAAATGTAAAATTTAAAAAAAACTTATCTTCTATGATATCATTTAAAATATTTGCTTATACTTTGTAGAAAAAAAAATCTAGTATTAAAACTTCTCTTACGGCTAAAAAATACTTCCGATAAGTATGCTGGTCCATAAAAGACCAAGTGAAAAAACATGTTTTAACACTAAGCACTCTTGAGCGGTAAACACTCGGGACGTATATTTAAAAAATATCATTTTTTCACTTGGTTCCTAAAGGACAAGCAACATATAGAAAGTATTTTTTAGCACCGTATGAGAAGTGTTAATCTGTTTATTTAATAGTGATGATGACAGAGTATTTGCGAATTCAAAGTTAACGTGAAAAATTTTAGACGAAACAAAATTTTATATTATTATACTTTTGAAGTACATAGTTTCTTGTGAGCCGTATTATATTTATATTTCTTATAAGATTTTTCAATAAGCTCACTTGAACGTCCCTTTATTGTCCGTAACAAAAGAAAATACTAACCAGTACAAATGTACGCCGAACAGCCAAAAAAGCGAAATCCGAGCAAAGGTGAGTAAATAATGGGGCATGGGAAGTTTTAATTTGGCACATAACACGTTTAAGCCAGTGTGGATAAGGAGTGAGCGGAAGAGAGATAGAAGTTTCCTCTTTGCGACACAACCGTGTGGGAGCGAGCGAGATAAATAGCGGTAAGGAAGACAGATTGTGGCGAAACTGCGGCAAAGAAACAAAAGTCATCGGCAAAGAGTTTGGTTCACCTTTGTTTATAGCGGGTTTTAAATACTTGCATTACACGATGAGCAACAATTTATTCCTTTCAATTATTATATATAAAAAAATGTACTAATTAATATTCGACTTAGAAGAAGAAGTGAAAAATATTTTAAGGAATACTAATGTTAAATGTGTCCGTTACTAATGTACTACACATGGAATCATTTTAGAGTTTATCTGAGAATTTTTTTTCTATGAGAACTAATGGTTACTCAATTTTCAAAGAGAGTAGGGAAAGAAGGATAAGGTTAGACCACAAAACGTTCTTAGCTAATCGCTCTCAATGCACCTTAATTTAGGTTTTGGAAATTTGCTACGTGTCATTTTTATTTATTTTATAAGAATTTTACTTAGCAGTTATCATTAAACGTTAGTCAGTGGTTAACTAATGTTATACCTTCGTAAATAAAAGGACACGCCCACAATGATTTTTTTCAATTATTTCATTGTATCTTATATATATGTATACCATCATATCGTCTTTAGTCGGCCTAACACAACAGTCAGTGGCAACACTATTGACTACTGTGGTTTGAATACACATCATTAACCGGTTCTCTGCCACGGACGTGTTAACACGCCATACAATTTCATGTTCGTAGGGCCGGCCATACAAAATGTGCGTGTTTACACGCAGTACTTAAGACGCGGCTTAAAGGCCACAATAAACGTATTTAATAATTTTAAATATCATGCATATAGTGACATCTCTTGGAATCATAGTGTGATACTTAAACTTAAAAGAAATTGTTTTTTTAATCTATAATGCAACGATTTTAAAAAAGCTTTTTTGTTGTGTTCAAATTTTTTCCTAGCAGGGCTATAATTCCTTGGCGGTCATTTCCGTTTTTGGAAAGTTTTTCGATAAATGATGGCGGAAATGACCCATCGTGTAAATGTATGGTAAGTGTTTGTGGTGTACTATTTTTATATGTCCAAAAAGTTCATATTTATTAGGTTTTATTTTTTGAAAGAAAATCACGGCCCTCCATGCACGTCCATATTAATACCGCACGGCACAGATCAGGTTAAATATATATTTTTAAAATGTGTCTGAGTCGCAAGATTTTTCCCGACTCCACAGCTCCTAAATTCCGACTCCACAGCTCTGCAAACAACCATTAAAATTGTCGACTAAATATTAGAGATTTTTTCTCGTTATTATCAAGGATCAACTACGCAACCATCTTTGTTTTTAACTCAGATTACATAAATTGATTACTTAAAATTATTTTTTATTTAAACAAGAGAAACACTGCACGGCGAATGCCTTTATCAGAACTAGTCAGTTCTGATGAAGGCATGAACTAGAACAGAGATAATTCTTACGAAAATATACGCCGAAATAGCCATCAGCTAAATAAAAAAAAACATATATTTGTAGAGCAAAATTACTTTGCTGTTTTTCAAATGATCACAATGGATTTCTACAAAGTAAATGCCAATTCTATCAACAAAGCATTGTTATCATTAAATTATACTTATCACTGTGAATATTTAATGTAAGACTTAATTACTGCTTACCTCTACAAATTTCGATTATAATATTTGGTTTCATGCAACATATCAATCTGCAAATCTGATTAAGGAAGGCAGTGGTTACGTCTATTCCGTATTCCATCATTCATGCATCCATTAGACTAACGTGTGGCTACATATTTAAGCAGAAAATTATTGAATATCCGTCCGCCTGGCATGACGTCAAAATACCTTAGCACACAAAGCCTTCGCTTTTCTTGTTGGCAAACAACAAGATCCGCTGTAACATAATCCCGAAGGCTTCTCAGGGAGGCAAGAAGAGCGGGCTAAAAAGGAGTAACGATGCGAACTTATGCAAATTTATTGAGCGGACGCCACCGACAATTTATTATCAAACTACAATTTGATGCCGCGATTATAATGGTAAGATAAGGCTTAACATGGCACAGTTCCGTTCTCTGTATAAAGATTTCAAACCGGAGATTTCAATTTGAGCTCAGGCGATAACGATAATATTATTATCATGGCTGCCGTTGTAGTCTTTTAAGATGAGCTTTCAACAAGACTTTAGCTTATATAGAGTATATTTATTAATGATAAATAAACAATTATATTCTGTTACATTTATTCAACATTAAAATGAACGTATTATTTGCAAACACGGCTCATTCCAAAATGGTTAAAAAATGAAACTTGAATTTCATTTAGACAAATAATGTACATTGTAAATGTAATTTTAGTTTTAATTACTTTGGAATGATATTTTGTATGATATCAAGCCATGTTTGAGAATGGTTTCTAAAAATACTTTCAAATTTTATTTTTTATCTACTAAACTACATTCATGGTTCATGTTTAAGCCATTTTGGAATGAGCCAGGTTTACAAGTAATACCCTCAAATATTGTATTTATTTAACAATCATGTTAAGAAGCATCAATTTTATTTTCAATGGATTCGGCAAGAAACTCTGTGAAAATTAATTTTAAATATACAATTCAAATTATTAACTTTTCCATTGATTATTGCTTATTATTAGCTAATTAAATAAGAATTATTTTCATAATGTACGTTTCCATAAAAATCTTGGTCGAACACGACCCGAGTTTCACCTCTCGGCATCTTTCGGTGTTACTCAGTGCTCGAATGCACTCGAACTGACAGGTAGCGGAAGAGGCAAATCCCGGGTCGTGTTCGACCAACATTTTTATGGAAACGTACATTATGAAAATAATTCTAAATTAAAGTTAAATTTCCATCAAGCACCTTCAGTCAAAATTCTAAATTATTACCTAATTAGTTTATAACTTATAGTTACAGCAATTCTATTTAATTACCCTTAAAATATATATATATTTTTAATTATTATTTTTTGTTGCCTATCAAATTGTTATAAAAATGTACCTCAACTGTATCACTAAGGGGATATCATCTTCGTTGTGATGCAGAAAGGAAATAATATAAAACTCTGTTATGTATTCCACTGGTTGTGTTTTTTACTGTAACACGCGTTTTGCCTCTTTGATAAGCATTTTCAGAATAACTTTATCGTTTGGCTATTTAATGATTCTTTTATAGTAATTGACATATTAGTTACAAATTTAAGGTTAGGAATATTTATTTTTACTGTTAAATAACGGTACTGATTACAATAACACTAGGTACTAATTGAAAAATTAATAACATAACTTGTGTTTTAGTAAAATATTTCATAAGAAAAAAGATAAATAATTACGAGCCACCTATTTAAAATGATATTTGTTTTCTTATCATGCTTTTATGGATTTTCGACAGCTTTTTTTTTAAATCTTACATGTGTGATTTTTATTTATGATCTAACACTGCTGATTATTTTCAATGTTAATACTACCTATTTATAATTATTTAAAACAAATGTATTTAAGAAAATAAAATGTACGAGAGCTTTATATATCTTGAAATAAAAACTTATGTTTGCAGATTTTTTTTTACCCTACACAAAAATCCATAACTTCATGACGTTTTATATACATACCTATAATCATCTAAAAACTAAAGTTTTATTGACTTCATTTATTTCACGGTTTACCGATGATATTAATAAAAGATAAACATTGGTGAATTAAACTTAGGTATGTGGTACACCGCATTTTGGCCACACATTTAAGCATTATTTTGTAACTTGTGAGTAACTCTTATTGAAAGTCTTTAAAATTATATGATAAATCACACCAATATAGTAAAATAATTGATCGATATTGAATATGGTGTCGTCACAAAATTGTTCGTTTGTTTACGTTTCTGCACAATCTGTTGCTTGTTGACGAACATTTTCAAAGCATCTAATTAGATAACCCGTGTATATATGTATAATAAAAAAATGTGTGCTAAAAAGTATCGTAGAAAAACACAATAGTTAATTATTTTCGAAGAATAGTAATTATTAATCTCATAAATTAGTAAAAATAATGGTTTATGACATTTATAGTAATGATAATAATCAAAAGATTAATTGGTTACAAATAGCATAATACATTAAAGGGTAAGAAAATATGCAAATTCTTTGACAAACGCCATGAGTGCTTTTGTACGGGAGGGCAAAAAGCTTCTCGAAATACTTGAACAAAAACCCTACTCTAATCAAGCACAATTGACGTCATAAGGGTATTTAATTCCAACAAATGTCTCCCTCGCAAAGGTAAGAGTCATATACGTAACGCTTATCATATATTCAAACTGAGAGGTATTACGCGACATTAAAGAAAATTGTGTCATACGTCAAAGAAAATTTGTCGACACTGAAAGTCTTGTGATATATAATATAGGAGTTTCGGTGACAAACTCTTCTGCTTTGTCAAAGACGTGTAGCTAAGAAGGATGAAGATCCGTGAAAACTACTCAAGCGTTAGCTCTAGGCAAGGAAGGCTCTATTACCGAGCTACCTGTTAATAGAACCTCCAACTTTCTTGCGCCATGAGGATACGGGCCAGGGATTTTGAACAGAGTTACTCAGCGCGAATTATAATATCCAGAGCGTTCTGTTAAAACGTTGATACATGTTATTCAAAAATAACTTTTGCGTGACACACGCTTATAACTAATGAGATATGAAGTTATAATACGTGGTTTATGATATTTTGATTGATTTAAAAAAATAGCATGAAATATTTGTATAATATTTTAACTATTAACACATTTCTTTTGCTTAAAGTAAAAATCTATTTCAACAAAGACCTGGCTTAGTTTGTCTTTTGTGATAAATACTACTTTCATTTGCATTTATAAATAAAGCTTATTTTACAATGGCAATCGATTAAAAATTTACTTTTGATAGTAAATAGTTCATTGCAATGTTTGACGAAACCTTGTTTGCATAATTCATTTAGTAGTATTAATTGACTCCAGTCGTATACTCAAATATTCCATATAATTTATTTGGCTTTTTTTATTGTTTGTATATTTGATCGTTAACATTTACAAATAAGAATACAAATTGAATAAATAGTTAGCTAAAATAGTAAGAATGTAATCTGATTTATGTTGAAGTACAATTATTTTTTTCATTTAAAAACTATTCATAACAACATTATTCAAATCAAACATAGCATGTATGTGTATTGGATGTGTATGCTTAAATCAGAGCAAAAAAATAAAGCTTGGATTAGGCCGGTTTTAGTTAACTGTATTTTTACTTATGACGGCAAAACACGTGTCACCGGAATATGGATAATATGAAATATTCGATAGAGAAAGATTCTTTATATTAAAATAATTATTTTTTGTCATGTTTTAAACTGATGAAAGTATTAAAAATATTTGTAGTAGAATTGTTTGCATATATAAATGCAAACTAAATTTCGAATTATTAATCTATAACGAATAACAAAATTAAATTATAATTTATTGAAATCAAATATTGAGTGACAACGTTTACTGAAACAACTAAATACATTTTGATTACACATTTATTTCTAAGCGCTATTTGCAGAGCGCTAAAAGACGTGGGAAACATCTCATGTGCAAGATTTTGGGCAAAGGCAAAAAGCATCAAGATATTTTATTTCAGTGTATTAATTTTACCCTTACCACCAGCGACTTCATTGTGGATACTACGCATCTTCTTGATGTGTGGATGATAAATGGTATGAATATGAAGCAATGTAGTTTTAAAAATATTATTTTTATTGATTCCTTTTATAAATACCCAAGAAGGAATAGTTTCTATATCATTTCATTTATTTTACTTTTGTTGACCCAATCTGTAAAATCTTAGATATCAAACCGTAGACAAAATTATGTTCTCTTACTTAAATATTATATAAATAAATATATTGGATCATCAAGACTTTGATATTTAAAATTAGTAGTAGTGTCTAAGACAAATATTATATATTTTCTGTATGTCTATTTTTTAAACCACATTCTTTACCAATTTATTTTACGAGAACTGCTGGTTAGAAACCTAAAAACTTTTTTCTTATGTTGCCATTGCTATCAAAGTATTGATGCTCGATAGTATTATTATTGTGAATTATACAAAATTTTAATATTAATTGTGCATACTTGGTGACTGCACTATTAGATGATCTTCAGGAGGGTTACTGGAAACATCAAATGCGTTACGATAAAATCTATTTTTAATTTTAAAAATCAGTAAATTATTTTTGACGAAAATAATAATTGATGACTGTTTGCGAATGATTTTAATTTTTGCTGAATTATGAAAAAATTTAAGTACCACAAGAACGACTTTTTGAAAAGATAAAAAATTATGTAACGACACGTTTATGGAAATCAACTCATGGCACGCTTATCACGTGAATACACGACTTCGGACGCAACATGATTTAAAAGACTATTTATTTATGAAATTCAAAAAAAAAACATCTTAATGCACAATCCTTTTATTCTGAAAATATAAACTATCTTCTGTGGAATCAATCATATTTCCTCTTTAATTCAGAAACACATGTATTTTCGCCACGAGGATGGAAATTCGATATCCTCAATAGCGTTTCCCTTTTATCGGCGAACAAACATTACGGTAAAAGCATCACTTAGTGGTCGTCAGAGACTACAAGAATATTACTAAATGAATTCTCATTTTGAGTGTTAAGAAGGTATACTACATAAGATAAACACAGACAATCTAAAAATATACTCAACTATTAAGATTGTTCAACTTAACTGATTATTTGAGATACGTTGCAAATTTTTTTTTAAATAATGCAATTGAGGCATTTATTTAGTAGAAGTCTATGTAATAACTTGTTCTGATGAAGGCATGAGCCTAAACAGCTATCAACCATATATAACATAATATTTATATGCATTGATACTCTTTCATCTTTTTTACATATAATTGTTTTAATTACCTAAAACTATTTATTCTAACTAAAAATAATATCATTTCTTTGACAGTAGAAGTTGGTAAGTAACAAAACATTCAAAGATGAGTTAAGTATGCAAAGAGATTTTTTAGTATCAATTCTTTTTTTAGGGTGTTCACTGTCAATACTTGGTGGAAAGGCATTATATTAGTAAAAACACAATATATACATAATAACTGACGTCAGTTGACGATGCTCGTAATGAGCGAAACCGGTCCTGACATATTAAATAAATTGGAATGAAGTACAAAGGAATATTGTGTTTTTACTAATATCAATTTTTTGTCTGAAACAACTCAGTTGGTGTGTTGATTATACCAATATGCCAAAAAAAGCATTTATTTGTAAAGATAATTATTATTAATGTTGGCTTAAGGAAGGCTGTTTATTACTTTTAAGCTTAAGTTTGTATCATTTCGGCATTAATGCATCAATATTTTGATAATATTATTATCCATATAGCATAAAACATTAATGCTATAAGCTTTATTTTAAAAGCTGAAATTTTTCATTTGCTGTTTATTCAGAACTATCAATCTGTCTTCTTCCAGAACAGTGACAACATTTCGGAACATGAGAAAAAAATCATTAGCTTATTATTTCTACAATGTACGAAATGTTTAAAATAATGCCAAAGAATAAAACATTAAAAATTGGCAAGGAAGTCAACTGATTTTTAAAAAGTCTGTTTTAATTCATGAAAAATTCGTTCTTGTCGCAACACACTCACGTAAGCGTGGAATATGTCAACATTCAAAGCAATAACGCTTACTATAATGAACATAAACTTTATTATGAAAATATTTGATACAAACTCACTTAACTTAAAGAAATTACCAAACGATAAAACTGATCAAAGCGAATGACATGTCAAATGGAAAATCATTGAAATCATGAATGATTTTTTGAGAATAATAAATCCGTGAATTCAGGAAACCGAAACAGTACCTAATTGATATAAGAAGTAAATTCCTAAATATTTTCAAATGTTATAGAGAATTAAAATATTTTCTTTAACTGGATTTGCTTCTACTTAATTAATTGCAATTGCAACAAGAAGCTTTTGTGATGGGGCTTCGTATCAAAGTCAGTTTTATAGCAACAAAAGATAATCTTAAGATGCAAGGTTACCAAATAATATATTGTACATATTATAAACCTAATGTGTTTAACGTTGTTTTACCCTCTTTTAAAGTATACAAGTATTAATCAAACAATTATTTTTTTACGCTTTAACTGTAAATAAATATAAAACGAACAAATGCTACTTTAAGAAATAAATCAACTTAACGATTGAAAAATCAAATTATAAAATTAAATTTTTGGGAATTCAAACTAGGGTGTCCAATACTGGAGCCTTTTTGTGATCCCGGGATTTTGGGATTGTTCACTCAACATTTTTAGCTCTTACAAGAATTTGAGAATCTCGAAACAGAAATATTGCAAATAAATATTTTTATTTACTCAAAACCCAGAAATTTACCGATTTTCCAAAAATACCACCTTTTCTCGTTTTTTTTAGCTCTTCCAAATGCAAAAAATATCTCAATCCCGGGATCGCGACCATATCTCGGGATTTTAATATCACAAAATTGGACGGGATCCCGGGATTGAACAGCCTAATTCAAACCGATGACCCCAAAATCGATTTGTAAAAGGCCCGAGCAACGTTAAATATTCTGCAACATGGCTAGTAATTTAATTTATCTGAAATAATTACAGGTAAATATTTCGGTAAATAACATTATATTTTTGCCATCCTTGATGTCAAATAATGTCGACTATTGTGAGGTACTTTAGCACGGTAAACAAGGAAAACGTACGAAACTACTACCGACTGACGGTGTGGGATTAAAGATTATATTTGCCAAGGCTTACAATTGATGTGACTCATATAGGCAAGACAGGATCGGATAAGTTATTATCCCTTGTTTATTCTTGTTGTAAACGTGGATTTATCTAAGAAATAATAATATGCTTACAACGATCTATAGTTAAATATACGCCATACGCGGGAAACATACAGGTCATAAATACGTCACTGTCTTAATTGTTTTTCAGTAAACCACTAAAATATTTCCATATTATTCATATAACATATTTTATGTAAGCCAGTTTCAGCAAGTAAAGTTTTTTTGCGAATACAGTTACTGCTAACTCCTTTATAAATTGAAGCGCATTTAGTTGTATTAAGGGTATTTTATGTAAAGTTTATTTGAAATGGAAAAAAAAATGAATCAATAGAAAGCTATCATCACGAAAACATATTTTTTATATCAAAATTTATATCGATCTTAGACTCTTTCAATCTTTTTCCAGCATAAAACTACAAAAGTTCTGTTACAGGTTATTAGATTACCATAAAGATAATTTTTGAAATTTATGTCTTCACTGAATCACCGGCACAGTTCATAGCAACCAATGCAATTTTCTAAAAACTAATTAAAATTAATAATGTACTATTTTTTTTCTTCAAGTCTTTAACCACTTCTAATTTATTCGTAATTAGTCTGAATGAAATTGCAAGCAAGCTACTTTTGTCTTTATATTATACCCTAACAATACCCTTACAATAAAATAATACTTACCGACTTCAATTGCGATTCTTCTGAGTTCAATTGCTACAAAACTGAACGTATTGTCTAAGAATTGTCTTATTGATAGCTCTGGTTTCAGTTACGTGCTTTAAAAAGCTTGGGGAAAGAGAATGTTCATATTCTAACTGAGGAATTGTTGGATTTCACTTAAAAATATTTTTTCTCGATAAACTAAAAAAATTCACAATGTTTTTAAAATTCATTTATTTGATTGATTTAATCGCCTTCCTAAAAACTGGCATTATTTTGCTTGATAAATGTACAGCAAACAATGAATTAAGCACAATTAAACAATTAAATATCGTCATTTTAACAACCGTTCAAGAATGAGATTTCAATCTGAAAAAAAAAACTTACTTTTTTATTTATTTGATTTCCTATTTTTACACTGTTGTGCAAATAGTAAATAAACGCAGTTTTTAAGACATATTTTTTTTCCGTGAAAATTGTATTATCATATAACTATTTGAGTACTTCCCAACCCGCTAAAGAATTATTCAAACAGATAATAATATTTCGAAATTTAATGGCAATCCTGTCAAAAAAATCAAAATTTTAAGAATACATTATTGAAGAAATTATTGATTTATTTCGCAAATCATATCCCGATCTTTTAAATAAGTTATTAAATTAAGTAAAATTATATTTAGAGGTAAAAAATGCTTTTTTTTAATTAAAAAGAAAAAAATATTTAGTATCAAAATATAAAGAAAACATCTATTGATAGTAAGTATCTGACAATTATTTTGTTATTGAATATTCTTTTTGTATATCTAATTAAATTAATTGTTTTAACATGAATTTATTTACCTACCTATGTACCATATATTTTCCCTAAATTATGTATATATTTTTACAAAGGATGAGTTGATTCTGATCGACCTTCATAAAGGACAGCATTACATCTCGTTCGCAGTCCACCGGTGGATTGCAGTGAGTACTGTTCATCAGCCCGTACGTCTAGAAATGCCGGTCGATGATAGACCTATGCTTTTCCATGTACCCTTTATCGAAGCCGGCACTTTTTGTCGTATCGTTCCAAAGCTTTGCAAAGAGACAATTATTTTATATTAAAAATAAGAAACAGCCCCACATTATAAATCACTTCATTTTATAAACAGTATAAAAATATAACAAATTGTATTCTCTTGAAATAGTATTTTACCATAGATTCAGACATTTTGAAAAAAAAATACTTCCTTAGTTATTTACAAATAAACAAAAAGTCTTCATTGTTACTATTTTATTATATTTTATCATTAATTTAAAATATATATTTCATAGCTATGCGCACGCCTTTGAATTTTACCTAGTCTTATCTTTAGTTCTATACCGAAACACGATTTATGAAAGATAAAAAATAAATAGAAAAGCTCTAAAGCAAATCGTATAAACTAAGAAAGCTTTCTTTGGCGATACAAATATATATAAAGCGGTGAGATTTATTTACTGTTTGGTAAAATAATTTCTCAATGACGCAGTGCCATTTATGAATGTTTTTTATTTACTATTTTAAGATTTCTTCCAATAAATGTAAAAAAATATGATGAATCTTTAACTCATTGAAAAACCCTGTGTATTTTAAATGTTTTCTTTCATTTCATTTTAACAAAATTTTATTTAAATAGTTAAATCGGTGGCGATAATAACGATAAGAGGACTAACATCAAGTATTTAGGATTTAGCAGTTTTGCTTTTACAAGATTTTTTCGTGACAAATTTAACATAAAAAAATAATCATAAAAAAACTGTTTTGTGGCATAGGAAATAACATTTTGAGAATCGGTGTACCTAAGATCACTTAAACGGGTGAGCGCTTACTTTTTTTTTACCATGGACCAAGAGTCTTGCCACTTGAGAAGAGACTATTAACTTTTTTGTTTGATAATTTACAAGTATGGGATTCATTATACAACAGAAATAATATTCTTAAAGATTCTTAAAATTAGCTTTAAATTACAAAATCGATATTCTGTTTTATAATGGTCTGTGAAGCGACATATCAGTAATAATTAATATTAAAAGGTCTGCGATTATGCTCTCTTTATTTTTTTAGAATTTTCGCATAACACGTTGTATGTCCGTTATCCTATTATGATAATTTGGTATTGAGGTGTTGAATATAAATACGTAGCATATCAATTTTGAAATTTATGATGATTTCTTTTCAAACAATACTGTCCTTTTGGTTTATCTGCTAATTTTGTATAGTAATTTGTATTTTTTATGTTATCATCATCATGTCAAATCATAGCATATCGTATTTTTAAAATAATAAATATTTTATTGAAAAACATGTTAAGATTTTTATAATTCTTAATCGCTAAGATAAACAATTCTAATTACTATATTATAAGTAATTCATCAAAATATTTTGTTTATATTTTATAAATTTTCCTTCTTATACGGAGCCCAGTTATCAATCTTACTCTTTTATTTTCTTTATTTTCTGATGTTTCTACGTGTATTGTTTTATTCACGTGAGTAACCAAATTTTGTATACTGTTTTTGATTTATATTTACTTATTATTATGGTATTTTATTTTTATTCCGTTTTCCTCAATTATGTAGACGTGCTAATTTTTATTTTAAGACTTTGTTATTCAACTCATTCGCCTCTCAAAGAAACATCATCAGAAAGAATATTGCAAGGTTTAATAATAAACTGACAGTTCAGTTTGATAAGCGAAGCGTATTGCGACACGAGTAAAGAAAAAAAGTTATCAAGTTTAATTTTATATTTAAAATAAACAAAGATAATAATACATTTACTAAATAAATGATGTATTGGGGTCAGCTGTAGTACAATTTATTATCAAATATGTTTATAATAAAAAATAAAATTGAATTCTTTGTTTGTTTATTGGATAAGTTAACATTTGAGAATTTTTGAACAAAATTTAGATAAGTTAAAAAATCTATCTTAAATGCATCGATTTATATCGTTACAATCTCCACCACCGGGCATAATAATTTACATAAAGACCAGCTTATAACAGGCTGTTAAATACCATAATACTTGAATCATATGAGATAAGATGTAGGCACATTGTCTATCCACGTGGAAGCGGAGATCGTATCTAATTCTGTATTATTTGGTAACTGGCAGTATGGAGCCAGGGATTATTAGCAGAATGGGATTATTTACGGTCAAACGGCTCAACAGTATTTGGCACTTAAGGGGTTCTAGTGGGCAGAGGCGCTTAAGCTGTTTTGTTTCAAGCTTTGTCGGCATTATTGTTGGTATTTTGCCACGCAATTTGTATACGACGTGTCAGTGAAAAAGGGTTAAAAGAATATCTTGTTTTATTTAGAAATACAACTTTGTTTTGATTTAGCTAGATTTCTGTATATCTGTTACGCATTTATTCTTTCGTAATAAACTATGATACATATCAAAACTTTTTATTGAATTATTACATTGTCTTTTTCCTTTGAAATTTAGTGTAAAGTGAGCCAAAAAAACTTTTAATTCCAATTAAGCGACATAAATATCATATTTTTCAATTTTACTTCAACTAAAAAATAAATGTAAAATTATAACGACATAATGTTTACTGTCAATACTTTAATTTTAAAGGCATTATATTAAAAATAAAACATTATGTCGTTATAATTTTACATTTATTTTTTAGTTGAAGTAAAATTTTCAGTTGAAAACATTCGTGATGAACGGCCCCGGTCCTGATATTTAATAAATTAATGTAGCATTAGTACAAAATATTGTATCATTTTTCAATATTTTATTTGAGTTTAAAAAATGTATGTATTATTAATTTAAAGACATGTATTTCTGTACATATGTGATGTCGTTAAAAGATCTCCAAAATAACTGAGTAGCTTAGAATCATAACTCATATTTAACAAAAATCTTGTTGTGAGAAAAAAGCAAAAAAACATTTTTTGTAGTTTGAAAAAAAGTAATAGTTTTTACTATAAATATTTATGTCGAGCGGTTGGCGATTGGTTCATTTAAACATCTTATTTTATTCATTTCAAAATGTGAGCTCGACAACAGTGGTGATCTTTGGCAGTGGTTTTAACATTGTTTAATTACAGATTTTTTTTTAGAATGGAACCATTTTTATATTCATGTATTGATGCATTAAGATTTATTCGGCATACTAAACTCAAATATGTCAAAAATACAAATAAGAGTTTTGATTCTATACGCTACAAATAACAATTTCGATTAAACGTTTTGTACTGCTCTAGTAATCTAGCGGATACTTATTTTTTTTTGACTTATGAAGCTAACATAAGATGCCATTATCGACTCTGATAGAATGTTTATTTGACAGCTTAAAAATTTAAGCCAAATTAAGAGCATGTTATTGAATAGCTTCTATTCATAAAGCCTGGTTATTTCATATGCGAGTTAATGACTTATGCACGGGTGGCCTTAATTGTAGCGGTTCTGTGAGGTCCGAATGATATGCTTAATTAAATTATTATTCCATTTGAACGCCATTCTTATTTAACTCACTGACTTATTAAAAGATTAACAACGCTTCGTCAATGTGAAGATTAACGACGCAAAAATCTGTACTTAATAACGGAACCAAACCGGCAATAGAGAATGATTTTTATAGGAACTTTCCTAACCACCCTTATTAATTAAATTTGAATCTTTCAAATTTAATAATTAATTTCTACCAAGCATATTCAGTCGAAATCTTACCATATTAATTAATTATATTACAGCAACGAATTAAATACTTTCGATGGATTCGGCGGTAAATTTGTGGAAGTTCATTTTAATATAAAATATAAAATAACTTAGATTATACCACGTATTGATTTATTTCAATACGTGGAATAATCTGTTATTTTATATATTAAATTAAAGAATTGCATATTTAATCCAGTAATTATTTATATAATTATTAATAAATAGTCGATATCGCAGCGCGTAGTGGATTTCCCTGGGTCATCGGAAGCTCATCGAGAACTCTTTGGTTTGCGTGCTATATCAGACAACATAAAGTCAAAGAACACTCTTTACTCCATCTAGCTGCAGAAGACAAAATGTTAGTTGGTCTCTTCCAAATAGGCAGCCTCTAAGCAGTTATATTAAAAAATACTTTCGTTTTTATATCATTATACTCTAAATTATGTTCATATTATTCAGAAACATTAAATGTCGATATATTGACAAAAAATTAAAAATGTAAAATATCTACAAATTTAAATGTAAGCACTACTTACTGTTTTTGATTTCATTTTTAAGGATTTGTAGTATCGCTCTTAAGATTAAAGTATTATCTGTAGCAGTCAAAAATTTAAGCCAAAATATCTAATTCATTATTTACTCGATAAACCCAGTCTTGAGTGCGGTTTTCTGATGCCAAGTAAAAATTCCGCATATTTATGGAAGTGCACTGACATCACCAGTCCAAAAAATTAGAGGTCAATATTCATCAATACCTGTATGAAGTATTCAAACACGTAATAAAATAGTGTTGTAAAAATAAAAGGCAATACTGATAAGAAATTAAAAACGGTGGTGCAAATAATGCATGAGCATCGTTAGAAATGAAGTAAAGGAATCACGAAAATAAGAAGAAATTTATGAAATGAATCACAAAATAGTTTTGAATGCACAAGGGGTTAATATAATAAATGTTTCATTCGACGTACACATATTCCTTTGAGAGTACGATTCTAAAACGTTGAATACTCTTTGTCAGCAAGAATGGATATTATGAAAACAGTACGGAGGAAAAAAAAAAGAAAGTCGTAGTACGACGTACGTGATGTGCATGAATAGGTTAATGTGGCCACACAAAATAATATAAGGTCGTCGTTGAAATAAAAACATCCTCGCATGAATAGAACTGTTGAGAAAAGAGAGCATTAAAAAATGGTTCTTTGACTTTATCAGTACTCTTAGGCATACAGATTAGCGTTTCCATTTATTTTTTATGACTCAATCCAAAGTTTAATTCTAATACAGATGCACAAGATATTTACTTTTTTCACAAAAACATCCGTTTATTAAAAGCGTTTTATGATAGCGATAAATTTTCTGTTATATACAACCGGACAGTAAAAAATAAACATTGTTTGTTTTGAATGAAACAGGATTAAAATACGCTAAAAATACATACATGCATTTACAATACTCTATCAAAACATCAAATGCCTGAGTGGTTTCCAATGGATGCTGTCAAAGGATTGAATTTTTGAATGGGAACCTTTATACATTGATTAATTTATTGATTTACGAACTTGTATATAAAACTATATACATATGTTTGTTATGTTTTAATTCCTTTTTACGCGCTTTAGATTAAAGAAATACCGTTTAGTTTCACTAATTCTTTCCTAACAAAATTTCTGTAAAATTAATTAACTGTACAATTCTTATCTAAGTTACGCAAAGTGCTAGTTTAATAAGATTGTATTTTTTCTGCAAAGCCCTTAGTTAGAATGGTTGTTAAATTAAAATATATTTATGATTGTTTTATTAACAAATGCTTTAACCAACGATTTTTATGGCTACGTTTTTCAGCTGAAAAGATAAGTAAACTACTAATGAGTTTATTATGTATTAAAATGAAGGAAACACTTAAAAACAAATCTTTACCAAACTTAGTAAGATATATACGTAAAACGAAGAAGGTTCAATTCTTCCGTTAAAAATAGTTATTTATACATTTTGTCAGGCCTGTGGCACAGAGGCCAACATTGTTGGCTTCCACGATGGATCTCACGGGTTCGAGTTCCAGCATTTTTTCAATCGATAAATTGATTTTTGTTCGATGACAAGGGTTTTTGTAATTTCTGAAAAATCATACACACCCTTTGAATCCTACAATAATAGGGCGTGCCGAGAGCGATTATTTAACGACTAATCATATTCTAGTCCTATCCATTCTATCCCCAATCTCTCTAAAAGAGGTTTAGTAACTGAGTAATACACAATTCCCGTTGAAAACTCTCTACTAAGATACCTCTATCAAGAGGTCATATGTTCCACATTGGGAACAGATTTGGATTTAAAAAAATATATTTACTTGTAAACATACGACAAAAAATTAGAATATACTCAATTTTATGACATAGTTTTCTATTCATGTCGCCAATATTTGTTTATCCAATTTCCCATCTAAGGGTTGAATTTTCCACTATGAAATCGTCGGATACATTCCCTAACCATGCTGTCTTATTTTTACGTCACTTTGGCCGCGAGACATACGGAGGGATGCCGCAACAGCCATGCATAAATCTGATATGAATTTTGCGATAAGGGTACAGGCAACAAACATTGCCGCCAGTAGGTGTGAAATTTTTATGTTGCCACTGTGGCAAAGACTTCTCCTGATAATAGAGTAACAACCAAAATGGTTTGTTTGTATAAAAAGTTTTAACGAAATTCCCTTTCATAATAAATCTATACATTACCAATGAAAAATCTGGAACGTATTTTTTAAGCCATGCCCTCAAATATTGCAGATTTTTATTAAATCTTTAGTATTGAAATTTTGGAATTGAAAAAAATTATTAATGTCTGTTTATCAGTTTTGGTGATACCTGTTTTGCAATCATCAGCTAAAAATTAGAAAACAATTCAGTAATTAAAGTCTTCTGTTGCTTTTTTCTTCGTTCTTTTTCCTGTTATTACCATCATAATTATTGATCAACTGACTGCATTAAACTCTACCATTTGGTAACCGTGACGAGAGGCATTGGTAATATTACAAAGATTTCATTTGTATGGATGCTCTATATTGGATAGGGTTATACGATTTTCTACCTGCCCAATCTATCTAGTTTCTGTGGAATTGAAGTTTGACTTCTGGTCAACGTCCAACATTCTTCTTATGAACATTATGTATTTCTTTGTGGATTTCCATATAAGTTTAATGATTAAAAAATCTATAACAATACGTCACACTTATGTTTTTTGATCAATTAAAAAATATATTCAATCTAAGCAGCATGGCAAAAATGTATATTACGATTTAAAGAAAACAAAAATTAAAAATTAAGAAAAAATATTACTGTTTTGGGCACACGAATATTACAGCCATGCATTCGGGATCTTGAAAGTTGGTTGAAAAGGGAAAGTTTTCCTTCGATCTCTCCCACTCATTCTTCGCCTCTCCAAAACGAGCTTTGGATTACACGCTTGACGTCATACCATCAATGGCTTTTGTCATTCAAGCAAATAACAGCAAACGGTAAATAAAAATAATAATATTTATTATAAATGATTCCAATTGACTGGCATGATAAATAAAAGCTATTTATTTTTTATATAGTATATCGGGAAGACAACTTATATAATATATGTGTGTGTTTGTCTGTGACTTATAAACTTTTGAACCGCTAGGTCCGAGGTCACGAAAAGCACCACAATTATTTAAACAAGACTAATCCAGACAAACCACTGTTTTCCACTCGCTACATCCTTTCCTTATTTTTTCGAGTTGTTTTCTTCTAAAAATATATTATTTACAGTTTAATAATAGTATTTTTTTGTTGATAAAAACAAATTCCTATTTTTATTTATATTTTTTTAGAAAAATAATGTTTATATCATATTATATAATATGAGAAATAAACCCGTATCGACCATATTATATTTGCGTTATCTGATACGTTAAGTAATTGGCAAACAGGATCGGATGGTGCAGTGACGTGCGTGTTATATTTAACCAGGAGGTTTTACTGTGTATGTCAGTTTGCTTACCTGACTAAAACAATGTGTGTTTTCGAAGTCTGCATTACCGAAATTGGCAAACAATTGTATTTTGGCGGAGATAACAGCAATATTTATTTAACTACTTGTATAACTTTCAATTTATCAACAAAGTGTCGATTCCTTCAATAAAAAAATATTGTTTTTCTTTACAGAATCAAATTTAAAAAAAAAAGATTTTTTAATTATGATAGTTCAACTCGGTATTTCATTAGTTACATTTTTTACAAACAAAATTACTAATTATGACAAATTTATATCGCAAATTACTGTTGGCATTCCCATCATATTTAGTTGAATGTGGCTTTAGCGCTGAAAATGTTTTTTTATTGAAAATAGGAATCGTCTGGATATCAAAAACCTTTGACTTTATTGTATCACTTTGTCAAAGAATTCCCAAATTTTAATTATGTTTGTAATTACTTTCAATTCCCATTCTAAATTTATTAATCTGAGATGACTTTTTAATTATATGTTAGATGTGTTAAACATTTTAATTTTGTGCTATTTTAGAATCACTTTTAATGTAATTGGTATTTTCTTTTCAATGCCAATTGTTGTTTATAACTGTTCATTTTTGTATAAATAGCACTGTTAAATTATATTTCTTATCAGTTGACGATGCTCGTAATGAGCGAAACCGGTCCTGACATATTAAATAAAGTGGAATGAAGTACAAAGGTTTATTGTGTTTTTATTAATATAATTTTAATGTTATTTTTTTTTTCGAGTTTTACCTGTTTCATAATATGGGATCATAAGTATTACCTTAAAAAAGTTAAAATTAAAATTAGTATTAACCATGTGTGTTTTTTATTTCAAGCAATTATTTTTTTACGAATCTGTTTGGTACCCAACTATAAAATTTTGATTGGGGAGAGGGGACACGAAGAGGAGAGTCGAAGTGGGGCGTGGCACAAATAAGGTTAGGAAACACTGCTTTAACTGTTACAAATACCCGTTTCACTCATCGTGAGCATTATATAATATACTGTTAAACTATGTATGTCTTAAATATATATTATGAATAAATATAATTAAGATACATAGCTACACTAGTGCATATAATTTTTTGGTTCTTACATACATTCACTGTTTTATTAATGATAATAATTAACCAACGTTCCGAAACTAAAACCGGCCTGTACTCAAACAAAGAAGGAAAATCAACAAGATAAAAATACACTTATCAATGCGCAAAAAAAAATCGTTGTCTATTGCAAGTGGCTTTCGTTTATTTTGAATCAAATCTGTTTTTGCAAGCCACTGAATAGTTTGGACAATAATGGAGCACGTTTGCCTTGAACCGATTTTTGATCAGCAAATGCCGCCATTATTCATGGCAGATAAATCCATTTGGATATGAAACTTCCTCGTGCTTCCATTGCTCCCTTTGAACCCGGTGTTATCTATTGACTGATATGCTTCTATGGGGGGATATGGAAAACCTGATTCAACACATGAGAATTCGTGAAAACTGAACAATAACTCGCATAGGCGCATTTATGAATCACTGAATATGGATTTTTTTAACTTTACAATCGTTTTATGTTTTTCAAATAACATTAAATATTAATTTAATCTCATTTGGAGTTGAATCTCGTGCAGATACTAACTCTCTCTCACTTACTGAATTTGTCTGCACATCGTGCATCGTGTACAAACTCGTTGTTGCTTGCAGTCATACATACAGATAAATAAAAACAAATATTGTTAATAAAAAAAAAGTTGTAGCACTTAATGCATTGCTATTTTTTACCGTATTACAATGGAGTTCTACTATATTAATGCCAATTCAATCAATGAAACCTTTATAAATAATTTCTTAAAATTATAAAAATATTTTTTCACCACTTTTTCATTAGATTAAAAAAAATAAAGAATCTTAATTTGACCGAGAATTAAAATGAATAAATGATAAAAAATAACAACATTTATCTTTGGATGGGAAACCTGCGGCCTTGTTGGTACATGCGAATTTTTGACTGAATTCTATTTTTCGCGTAAAATAGTACCACAATCATTCATATTTTGGATATAAGATTTATGACGTAATTCCTAGGGTGCGTTGTCGTCAAAGTTCTTCATATCTTCTTCATTGCTTATGTTATTGATCATTATTATGTGCACTTATTTTCCGTCTTTGACGACAGAAGGGCTTGATTGTTTTAGAGGTGAATAAATTACAATAAAAGCAGTTTACGAGGATACCATACACAGAGCAGTGTAAGAAATATCATTCCAGCCGTATAAGTAGTTAACGTAACAATCATAAAACTGGTGGTCATAAAATATGCAGAAAGTTTAGTTGACTTAAATTGGATATGCAGGACTCCAAAAGTTACAGTAAAGAAAAGGATGCGACCGAAAAATACATGAATGACATAAATGATTGTACACTTCAATTACTAGAATATATTTCCCCTAAAAGTTAGCCGTTGACAAGCGAATGAGACGCAACATTATTAGAGTGATGGATTTTTTCATATATGTTTGTGTGCATTCACACACTCTGAATTTTTCATTCACCTAAGTGAGTAGAAAAGCAATATCGTAACAAAGCAATAGACGCGCGTTTTTCTGCTTTTGTGCACAATCAATTTCATCTAGGTTTTTCTTTGCTCACGTTTATTTAGCGTCAATCCAACCGTGAGCCATTTGAATACCAATGGATATTAGAATTGCACGTAATGGATTAGCGCAATAAGTAAGTATCGGGGTGGCTTTTAACGTCTCAGTAAATGTTTATTACAAGATGATGTGTTGTACGTACAAACAATACAAGTAAAAAAATATTAAATATATGTATACATTTTCAATTATTTTAAATCAATGCTATGATATACTTGAACCTGTTACAAAAAAAAGTAATTTGATTTAAAAGATTAATTTATCGTGATCAGATTTTTTTAAATCTAAAAGTCACTTTCTCTAACAATTTTAAATGTGGATTTTTTTGATTTCTTTAAAATCAAACCATCGTCTAATATCTTCACCGAAAACATCATTCTAATGGTTCTATGGCGATGAACTTCATTCGGCTTGAATGATACAATGACGAGATTCAAGTTTCTTGGTGCGTTAGAAAAACGCATCGATACTTGGTAAATGGAGGAATTTGTATACAGTAGTTGATATGAAAATTGAAAATCAATGAAATTCAAGTCCCGTGACTTCACAATCGAATAGGATGAACCAAAAACGGTTGTCTACTCAATTGCAAGACTGGAATTGATATTTGAAAAATTTTGATACAAACACTCCGGTTCTTTATATTGAATTAAATAATTATTTGAATTTTATTACAAATGTAAGGACATAACGAATCTTGTTTGGGAGTAAATTTTTGATTTTCGCTTTATTCCTACTGCAGTCGTTTCCTTAGATTCGAGACATCCAATACATAATTATAAGTTTATGCAAGTTTATACAAGTCAACTTAATTGTAAATTCAAAAGAATATTGGAATGTCATTAGAAATTCCAGCAACAGCGACTATCGGATTTCGATTATCTTTTTTCAACTGAAAAAGTTCGTTAATTGAGTTTTCGTAGCATCGAAACCAAGTTTGACGGAAACGCAGCGATGAACATTTTTATTGGTGATATAAGATACCTTCATTAGCGATCCGATCACGTTCACTTAATTGCTGTTAGTATGGACTTTCCGATTATTTTGCGATAGCAAAACCCATCAAAGAAGACTTTTCCACGAGGCAATTGGAACACTTTCAAATAAAATTGTATTTCTTATCAACGTTTATTTTCACTGAATTGCTTGCTGAAATTTTATCGAGCCTTTCGTATTATACATAAAAAATAATTAGTTTTCAATTCCTATTATTAGAATCTTCATTCTTTGTTTAATCTAAAATTACATTTAAATGTACCTTTTCATATTGTAAAATATAGCAAAGTATTGTTTCACAAGAATTGATGGGCCCGTTAGAGGTAAATTAAGTCAAGTGGTATTAAAAAAAAAGTTCAATACGTTGTATTTTTTATTAAGTTTATAGCTATCTAAGAATCACGCCAAAGTCAGAACTTTCTATGGAAGTTATTAAATCTTAAAAAATACATTTATAAAATAAAAATGATTACTTCGTGTAACCTATATGTAATTGAGATCCACCAAATAAATGCCAATTTATTCAATCTTAAATTATTCTTTATAATAAATCTCTAATTCTTTTCATCAATCACATAATATTACAGAAGTATTTACTTGAGCATTCAAAAACCTATATCATGCTATATGAAATGCCAAATAAGTGAATATATATGGAATAACAGTTGCTGAAAGGCACTGGGCCAGATATATTTTTAAAATTGTTAAAATATATATGATCAAATCAACGACTATTTTAAAATACACTGGAGATCAAGCAAGGAGAAGAAAAAATATTAACACACAATTTTTTATCCAAGATCACAGATAGTATAATAAAAAAATCAATTCATATTAAATTGATTTACCGGGATATGAGATTAAACAATTATCTCTCAGGACAGCCTAATGATTTTTCTTTGTATTTATTATTTTTTCTGCAAGCAAATTATCAAATACGATATTGGTTCCTATAAAAAAATCTTATTTAAATTGACGTGTTCTGGTATGGAAGTAAGTAAATCTGGCACTAGACCTAATTGATCATTGGAGCAAACATTTTACAACTAGACATCAGAAGCCAATAATCATCTGAGAAGAAACTTCTTCCAACTCAGTTTGACCCAAATTAATTAAATATTTATCTATGTATATAAAAATTAGGACTCTTGTAAGCCAAAAACGTTAATAATAACATAGTAAAAGCGAGAGATAATAAGTAACTATTTTCTATCTAATTATGATAATTTTAACGTGTAAACGGTCACTAACTGAATATGACCATTTATGTATTTTTTTTAGTTAATCATTTTTAAAATACTGTCCTGTTGATTAAAAGGCATGCTTTATTCAATTTGATAGTTTTTAAATATTGTTACATACATTATTTTGAATTAGTTCATTGCTTCATGAAATACTTTCATAATATTGTATTTTTGATTTGATGTAATATTATATATTCTTATTTCAATTGAAGTTATTTCAGTCAATTTCGTTTGTCAAATAATATTATATACCTAACATATATACAAGATTGTTTCAATTTAATTTATACCACTAAAATGCGTGTAAGTATTTTGAATATGACAAGTAATAAAATGCTCAAGAGACAAACGACGAATCCGGCCCAAGGCTAAAAACTTTCATGCTGTATAGTGTATACACACTAACTATTCGTACATATAATGCCACGGGGTAGAAAATTGCGATTCTTTGAAGGATAAGGACTTTTTTTAAACACATTAAACGTTTGATATAAGAAGTAATCGAAAATTCTTACTTTCATATGACACCATTTCAAGTTTGGCAATATCGAAGAGAAACTCAGTTCGAATATTTGGATCGTTTTCAGATGAAAATTTAAAAAAATATGTCTGCCTAGTTTCATGTATTTTTTTTGTCTTAACACTTTTTATTACCGGCATAGGTTTAATACTGAATTACTGCTAACGTTTGCTAAAGAGTTCATTTGAAAGATATAATTTTATGTAATGTATGTTTGATATAAATACTGTTTTATGAGTTAGCTATTTTCATAAGCATGTCACACAGGTAGCGGTGTATTAAGGGCTTGGGATGCCTTAGTCACAATAAAAATTGTATTTGTAATTTGTATTTTAAAAGTGATACAAACTTAAATCTAAAAGAAAAAAGTTATATAGAAAACTGAATTTCAAATATATGGGTTGTTTACCATATTAGTTATTTTGAAGTCCCTAGATTTGTGCGCCTCATTCGCTTACAGGGTAATTCGCCACTGCGCAAAAGCCAAAAATGATTTTGCAGTGCGAGACGAGACTATGTATACAAAAAAGTTACATATATGTTATGTTTAGAATTAAATAAAGTTTTATAAATCGTTATAAGTTTATTATTTATCACACGAATAAAGTCTATCTTATCCCGATGAAGTTTGCACCGGGAGCACCTCACGAGTATATCACTTGAGTGGAGATATTTTACGGCCAGGTAAGGACCGGTGACGAATTGTCTGGTTCAGAAAGAACATTTGCTCCAGGGATTTGGCAGATTTTATTGAAACCCTGATCGCTATCACAGACTACTTTGCAACATACTTATATGTGTATAGGGTACCGCTCCATTTGAATAACTCGATATTTTAGACGTGAGTGCGTTTTTTTATAATATTGATGGTAATTTTATGGTAAAGAAACAGGATAAACTTGAGAGGTGATATTTAGATGATTTTATCAGTGGGTACAAAAATAATGTGAATATTGCTTGTATTTGGAACATTAAATGTAATTGTACGGTCACTATACTAGAGCCTCAAATTCTGAGATCTCGTCCAATTTTGGGATTCCGGTATTGTGATAGTACTAATCCCAGGATTAAGAAAATTTGAGAAAGTTACGCGAGGGCAAAAATAGGTCCCATTTTTTTTTATTTTGGCAAATTTGCGAATTCCTGGATTTTAGAAAGTGGAAATCTTAGAAGAGCTAAAAAAAGATCATGCGTGTTTTAATTTTGGGAATTTTACAAAATCTTGGGTTTTTGAATTCGGAAATTCTAGGAAGAAAAGATTTCAAATCGCCGAGCAAAAATTTCTAAAACCCGAATCCCAAATTTATGTACGATTTTATTATGAATGTTCAATCCTGAAATCCCGGGATCATAAAATGGGTTTGGGATTGGATGCCCTACTCTATACGTATGATCGTTTTATAAATATACATACGGGGCTCTTCTCAAACTTATTTGGAGCTAGATACTAATAATGGCCGTCTTATACCAAACAAGCTTATTTTATTTAGTTTTTACGGTTGGCATAGCTTTTATTAATCATTGTGGATATGTTTACCGTTTTTATAATGGAAGTGTCAAACGCCAACGATTACCAGAAATTTGATAAATTATTTCATTTTTTTAACACCTGATTAATCACATTAATTAAATATTATTATGTTTGAGTGATTTAAATTACATACATTTTGCATAACAACATGCTACTTGACAAGCTTGCGGTAGTTTTGACAGTTTTGTTTAAAATAAACTATTTCTTTCACACTTTCCAAATTGGTCCAATAAAACATAAAATATTTACTATAAAAATGTTGAACATATTTGTAATTATTACATTTCAGTTATACCAATTGTTAAAACCAAATCCTTTTTTTAGTATGATAGACCACCATTAATTATTGCTTAAATATAAAAATTTAAACAAAGTTCCAACGTTAGTATTTTGAAAAGGTGATTGTGTAAATTGTAAACAATGTATATTCAGAACCATATTAACATTCCGATCAAAACAAGATGATAATTTAAAACATTTTTTTTTATTTTTAAATTATATTTGAAAAAAATTAAAAGCTATTTCGAAGCGTTTCAGAGTTATGCTACAGTACATAAATAAATATTTGACGTGTCAGTAACGATGTGTTTGAACATTTTCACAGAAAAACGTTTGGATAAGTAAAAAAAGGCAGAAAATATCATGAGATAATGGAATTTTATATTAAACATATGTATGTCTGGATTTCTCACGCAGGCAAGTATTTCATTTAAAGTTGAAATATATCTTATATTTTTCTCATGTCTTAAGGGAATACGAATGGTTTCCTAAATATCATATATTTTGAACAATATTAAAGATGCGTGGGCCACATAGCTCTAGATGAAATTGGATTGGATTGAGCAGGATTAGATTTTATTTTAAAAAAACTTTGTTTGAAAAGAGGATACGCTTAATAGGAGTAATGTTGTATTATTTACAATACATATTGCTAGATCATCGTCCGTAGTCTTGTGGTAACAGCTTCGATAATGACTAAATATTAAATAGTTCATGTCATGGTAAGGACAATACCAAACTTAAATATACAATATATTGTATCATTTGATATTTTAAGCATACATATGGTGGTTGTGAATTTTTTCATGTTTAAGATGATGTTGAGTAATAATGTGAAAACTTTCCTGACGTTCATATTAACTAAGCAAAAAGTTACAGATTTGTCGGCACATTAATATGATTGAGATTATTAGTGATATAAAACTAAATTTGATAACTTTATTATAATACTTGTTCTATTCTAATACTATTATCACAAGTGAAGTAAAGAAGTAACAAATTTTAGTTGAATATTAAAAACTAACTTTCACACACTTATCGTCGAATCTATTCGTAAAGATTGTTGATAATTAATAATTCCAACAGCCCACAAAGTAAAATTCTTATTCTGTTTACTTTGTATTCTTTGCAGTCAAAAACATGAGTGAGTGAAGGTAATGTGTCTTCTGTTAAACTTTTTGTTTGACATTCAACGTTAAAAATAATTGTTATTATGTTATAAGTAAACTATCATAATTTCATTTACTTGTTCGTATTTGACATATTTTATTTTCAAGTGTGGCAATCTTTATCTAAGCATTATTCGAAACTTTCACGTACATATTTATTAGAACGAACTTTGTAATGGCATTTGTAATAGAATTTATATGGGACACGTTTTATTTGCCATTCCGAATAATATAATCACGAGTATGACCAGACAATAAACGCAGATATAAGATAATAGTTACTACGTATCTTTGTTTAAATATTTTTTTTTCAACATGTCCGCTCCCAATATGTAACAAACTTAATTCTTACAGAGGTGACGTGGTTACAATTTTATTTCTTTACATTTAACTAACAGTAATGTCAAATATTTTTATTTCCATTTTTCAAAATTGCTCCTAGATCTAGTCATGGAATAAAAATCAAACGTTGATGTATGGCATTATCAGCATTATCTTAAATGTGTGTTTGAACGACTGAAAGACAACCAGTCCATGTTAACTATTTTGTTAACGCATATATTGAAAAAGCTGTAATGGAAAACTGTAAAACATATCTAATACTTCTTAATTTTTTATTTACGCATTTTATAATATATCCGACACGAAATATCTATGTTTTAAGCATTTAGAGAAACCATGTCTCAGCCATCTCATACAATAAAATATTTCTTATTTATATGGAACACCCATGTATGGATTAAGTTCCGTCCAAGAGGGATGGCCAGCGCGTGACAGGAATGATAAATTGAGTTAGGGGGTGGGGATTGTCGCACTGCTGGACAGGGGCGGATTATGGGGGGGCGGCCATGGTTTACATCTCGAGGGATTGTGTAGATAAGTAAAAAATGTGGTAAATGCGTTATTGTTGTTTTTTGGCTGTCAATTTTTTGATTGAGCGGGCTTGTAGCTTTTGATACGGGTATCTTTGATAACTGACATCAAAAAATATTGATACAGCATGGATTTTAAGATACATTATCTTTAAGTGAATATATTAAATCCCAAATCAGAACTGTAGGTTTAAAAATAAAGCTGTTTTGTCTTTTTTGATTTTATGTTTGATACATCCAATTAAAATATATTAAACAAATTACAATATCGCAAGACTAGCAGATATAGAAATAGTGCTTGATAATTTGAATCTTGTCTTCATAGTGCTACGTTTATATTCAATGTAACGATCTCACTGAGAATGTGAATATATTGTATTTGTTCAAATTAATCATAACATATACTTTAAAATTATAGATTATGCTGTAACATAAAGTATAAAAGATAAATGAATATATTCTACATGACTTTAGCGGACTTTCATCTTTTGTGAAATAATTGTATGATTATTTTTCTTCATTGTCTTGATTTTTGACATCACAATGTGAATAGTAAATGACTCAATACTTTATAGTTTATATTATTAGCAGCGTGGGTAAAATTGACGTTTGGAATCGTCAGATGGTGTCTTAAGTACAGAGCACCAAAAATTACGCAGGACAAATCTTTGCATATTAGAAAATCATACTCTTTTATTTGTAATCTAACAGAACAGCTCAAAAGAGACTTAAATTATAAATACTTATGTATTAAATTAGCTGAACACTTCAAATTTATGAAAAAGTCAAAATAAACGGCAGGTGTCCCACTTTTGTCAATCAATGGTATTTATTGTATAAGTAGTGTGTATTATCTTTTATTTAATTTGTGATATTTTGTGAGTGAAGTACTTTAATATTTATGCGACGACGATATACATACAAGGTGAATGGGAGAAGAAGAGCTAGTTTTCTTTATAAATGATAGATTTGGATAATATTTAGTTTATACCATGAATGTTCTTTCACAATTTTGTCATTTAAGCAAATCTTGACAATATATTTTAGCTTAAATCTAAGAATTATAAAAAATTTGAGATCTTTGACAGATATTAGGCTTTCTTAAAATGAGATTTTTTGAATCTATATTTTAAAACAAATAAATGATATTTTTATAAATATTGATTATTTGACGGCAAACACAACAAACTGTAAATTTTTAGTTATACTCTTTATGTTACAAAAAAGTAGTATAGGTCTTTGAAATTAACAAATACAGCCCTGTTAAGACGGTTGAGGAAACTGTTGAGGGAGTGAGTTTTCAGGGTACAGGGAAGAGTGGAAAATTGGTGCGAGGGGAAACGTTTCCGATACGGGTAGGGAAAATACTGAAAAGAAGAGCGTGACGGAGCTTTCGTTTTGAAAGAAGATGGAATTTCCTCGTGGTTTTGGCTGTGTGGAAACGTCTACGGATGCTATCTGCTTGTGATAAAGCCCATGAGAAATTATTATAAAGGAGAATTTGTGAAAACTTTCGGATAATGTGATATTTATGAAACGGCGCTATTGTGTGTTGTTTGAATTGATTGTTAAGTGAGGAGAGATGACCGAAAACGCTGTTTACTCACAAATCAATCCAAAAACAAAATAAATATTATACACTCTGGAATATACTAGACTTTTAAAGGTAAATTTAATTGTATTAATACTATCGACCTGGAGTGTCTTGATAAAATTTTAATATAGCAGTATTGTACAATAACAATTTCGCACACTTATTTGATGACCATTAGCATTGTTATGTATTAGATTGATTATCTTATATCATGATTTATAAATATGTTGTAAATTTTGTGTCAAAATGCGTAAAAAATAAAATAAACAGATTATTGCAGAATGTTTTATTTTGAGTATTATTATTTAAATAAACACGAAAAAACTTAAAATACAATGACGACCATAGTATAACCAGTAATGTTTACAAAGCGATAATAAAACATGTATTTTATTCCAATTTATTTTGCTGAAATTGGACAAAACAATAATCACACGAAGAATGCTTCTAATAATAACACAATTCATTCAAAAAATGTAGCATTTATTCGGCTTTGCTCAAAAGATACCGAAAATAAATAGGAAATTTTTTATCTTTTGTTTTACGGTTGATAAAAAAATTTCAGTGAGCCTTTTCAAATGATGTCATTATTTTTTACAGCAAGAAGGAAAACACTGAAGGAAAAAAACACCAACATTTTAACAAAAAGCTTGGGTATATAATTCACTTAATGTTTCAGTTTTTCTTTTCAAATGATTAATTTATTTAAATTTGACATAACTGACAAGAATAATGAATATAAGGTTATATAATTAGTAAAATAATGTTAAAACTAAATTCAGCTTTTACATTTACAGCCATACAAGTGATACATATCTAAAATATTATCACCTCTGTCTTACAGATTTTATACAGTATACATTGTTAGTTTATTTAGCGCAGAATTATCAAGTAAAAATTAAAAGCTTTATATTTTAGATAAATCTGTATAATAAAACAACTGAGTATTCTGTTACCACAAAACAGAGTAAAGCAATAAATCAAAAAATAAAATACATTTTGCACCAGTTCCACATAAACATTAAACAAATGTGTAATTAGTACAAACAGTGTATATATTTGGAATATAATGCCATTACTATAACTACATTACATCAAGGGTTGACCGTTAACACTTGTAAAAAGTTACCATTAGTTTTGGTAAAGTTACTGATATTATTTTGTTGTACTGTTCACGTTATAGTTCCATAACTTTAACGATATAATTGTCAATTGTATAACTTTATTATGACTAGATATAAAATTAACGAATATGCGTATCATTGTTAAAAAAAAGATAAAAGAATTTATATACATATTTATAAGAGGTTTTTCCTTTTAATATTTGACAATAATGCTTATTTTAAACGCACAAGATTTTTTAACACGTTAATTGAAAATTAATCAACAATTTAAAAAGCACCAACAAATCGTTTGTAATATAAATGGTTTTCTGGGGCTATAGTTATATTTTTTTAAATTTTTAATATCTATGTATATTATGTTTATTTATATGATGGTTTACTTTTTTCAATGAAAATATTCTTCTTTGACAATTTTCACTTACATCTGGCGAATGAGACCACCATACAGTTCTCCAAGATACTATGTCTCCCGCCAATCTTCCTCCCAAGTCAAGATAGGGTCCGTAGCTCGGGGCAAGTACATTTTCTGAATGGTCATCGTCGGTCTTTAAGGTTTAACTAACCTATCCAAGTGAAAGAAGAGATAAATATGTAGTATTAAAGTTCCCATGGGACATCCGTAGCAAATATCCAATTCTGGTCTATCTCCGGTTTTGACGATATAATCCGCTAATATCTATGGATTTTCGTTGAAATTGAACCACCATATCTCTAGTGATTTAAAAAATCTGTTTTGAAAGCTACATATAACTATAATTTAAATTATACTGATTTGTATTAAAGTATAGCATTGTTTTAAAAAAACTTGCGTTTCTGTTATCACATATTGTGGCTACGTAGTATTCGTTTTGTTACTGTAAATATGTTGTGAAAATAGCTTCAGTAGGGAGTTATAACGTATAACTTATCGGTGTGAATGATTTTCCGTGACGTTATTATTCAACGTTAAGTTACTTTGAGCTCACAAATTGTATTTGTGCTGCTGCAAGGCAATTAGGTTCGGCTTCTTAATCTGTTGGGTGGTATAAGCTTTTTTGGTGAAACTCAATTGAGAACAGCTGATCAACTTCGTTAATATTATTGTAAAAAATACATAACTGGATACCTTTTTACAACTATAGTTAAAGTAATTAAATGACTCTCGAATACGTTTATACACAAGATCATTTCAAGCATTTTATTTATTAATTATTTACAAAAGAAACATTTCTGTTAACTAGCTATGTATAAACAATGAACAAAGCTACTCAACGAAACATTTTCTTTAACTTGCTCGTGACTGAGGATTGTGAAAACTATATCTATTAATATATATATCGTTTGCCTTTTTAAGCGATTTTTATTTGTATTATAACATTCGTATTATAAGTACACTTCTTCTCTTCTTTATCTTGGGTTGGTTCAGTACTAAGACTATTATTTTCAAGGTTTTTGGTTGTTGAAAATCAATAGGTTCAAATAATTTAATGTGACAGAAAACGGGCTAGTTATGAATTCTGCAGTATCAAAATATTGGTTCCATAATTGTTTTAAATATAATATTTTAACAAATATTATTACTATAACTATTACTATCACTAGTTTGTATACAATTGACATATAATATCTTTCCACGAAACCTAATTGAAGAGTATTTTTAATTTCCTTAACAAGGCTAGGGTATATATTCTTCCCATCTGAATTTTGGTTTATTTCATCAGATTGCATACTGGTTTTAAAACTAAAAATGTTTCTAGTTGATTCTTTGAAATTAAAATTATACAAATTTTGAAAAACTTTCTCTATGTTTTGTGTATAATCTTTTGTGAAATACAAATCTTTGCTTGGAATAACTTTATTATTTTTAGCTTAACGCGGCCTTGTTAAGGTTTAAAAGCTGGAACTATTTTGAAACATACATGTAATTAAGCGTAATATTTTTTATGAATATTGAGAATTTGATACTATCTCTGGAAAATTCTTATAATATCTACTCATTATGTTGTGGGCGGTAACTCTACTCTCAAGAATTATCCTCTGGCGAGAGTCCGGATTGCAGAAGAGATAAGGAAACTCGTCCGTTTGTAAGGAGATAACTAATTTAGTTCTTTTCCATCCCCTGCTCGAGCGAATTTCCCCTAATTTACGTAACGCAATTCCACGTAAAGGGAACAAACTTTAATTATTTCCCCCGAGAATTCATCAAAATCGATCAATACATTGACTCAAACATAACATTTTGTGATATTTTGATATTCGAAAACCGTAGTACCGATTGAATGTAAATAATTAATTGAATATAATGCGTGATGTTCTTAGCAAGATTATTTTTTTATTCAAATACAATTTTTTCCAAAATGAACAAAATCAATTTGTCATAACCTAGAAAATTTTACTGAAAAAAATAATTTATAAGCTGAACGCATGCTTTCCGAACATTTCTTTATTATTACAGAAGTACACATTTTAAGTTTTAAATGTTCAAAAATAACAGTCACGAGCTGGAAAGACCTACAATGATTGGTTAATAAATTGTCACTTTTCCGGGAAAAGTTGGTTGGTAATAAAGCTGAAAAAGTGAAGAGATTATTTGATAATAATTCTTTGTCTGGAATAAAAATCATTTATTTATAAAGGCAACTATTATTAATGCTGGTGTAAATGCAGGCAATTTTCGCTGAATATTAATTTTAGACTCGTACTTGTTTTAGATCGGCAGTAATGCATGTATATTTTGATACCATAATTTAATAAAATATAAGTAACATATACCTAATATCGATGCTAGAGGTTTTACCCTAAAAGCTAGAATTTTTCATTTTCTGTTTACTCAGAACCATCAATCTGTTACTTACCAACTTATGCTAGAACAGTGGCAAAATACCGTGTTAACAAAATTATTTTAGATATGGCATGACATTTTTTTTTCTCTTAGAATATAAATGAAATTGTATGTTAACTCAAACCTTTTTTCTGTGGCAGATATGTTCTTCGTATAAAAAAATATTTTAGAAATCTTAACTCACGTTAGTAAAAAAAATTCTAAATATTTTATAAAGATAACGAAAAGGATCAATCTAAGAAATCTCAAATAATAGTATAGTTGTGTGTAACGTAGATAAAAATGAAAAAATAAGGTTGACATGTTTTTACCAGAGGACACTGTTTACTTTACCGTCATTACAAAAGATGTACCACAAATTGAACAAACTAGCTGAGGGGAAAAAAACCTAAATTAATCATTTTGTCAGGAGCAACCTACGTCAACGATTGAATTACAAAGCTACCAACTAGATTGCCGGTGATAAAAGATAAATTGATCGAATCATAAAAGATTGGTAATTTATCAGGGTCTGGCTTGACAAAGAAAGCTACCGACATGACATCTTATTGAAGGTTATTGGAGACAAGGTTGTACACGTCATACGTTAGATATTCCGGTGACAAATGCCGGGCCATCAACCGAAATACGATAAGTCTCACACTATGCCAGCGTTACGGCACGTCTTTTGTGTAGCAAGAAAATATCGTGTGTTAACTCAAGGTGTTTTTTTTTATAAGACCAATTTCTAAATTATTTTGTTATAACGCTGTAATAAATTTAGTATTATCTTGTCCGATAATAAACTTTCATATGAATACATTTTAACTTAAACTTTCATGAAATATTTCAACCTTGTACGACTCTTATATAATAATTGTAACAAGTGTTCCTATTTTGACAGATTATCCTGTCTAAAAAAACTTTTTTTTTTTTTGCAAGTTACAAAAGCTTATATTTTTATTTCTTATGCATATATATTTATGCGATATGTTTTTTATATTTTTTAATAGTAATACACCAACACTTCGTTTGACAACTTATAATCTTAAATAATTTATTTGATACCACTCTATTGTTTGCACAGCGAGGACAAAATAAAATTTCCTAGTTTCCGAGAGCTAAGCCTCGCCAAGAACTACATTGCATGTGACAGCTAGGTCACGTGGCATCCAAGGGGGTAATAAGTACGGGGTGTGTATCAGAAGGGCGTCAGTATGTCGATGGGGTATCTGCCGTTGACCTCTGTCACTCTTGTTTGTCCTCTATAAAAAGAAACTGTACCACGACGACTCCTTATTTAGAAGTTATTTTTATAATTTTTCTATGTAGAGGGGTTAATAAATTTAAATGAGGTTTTAATTGAATAATATTATTGATTGTCTTATAGAAGACTGACTCATTAGATATCTTTATGAATAGAGTCAGTAAATATTTTTCTTGAAAGTTTTATTTTCTTAAACTACGTTGAAAAATGTTCATTTTCATTTATTATTTTTAGGATAGTGAAATAATTCTTTCTTCATATAAATAATACAAGTTTAAGCATGATGAATACATTACATTTAACATAAAACTCTTATAAAAGTAACTTTAAATAAATGATATTGAAATGTTGAGCCTTTTCAATGATTGACAGTACGAAGTTGGCCAAATCCATAGTGATGACAAAGTGATTCAAGTTCAATCAAACCAACATTTTCATTTTTTAATATATCCATGAAATATCACAGAATAATATTTATTCGACATTAGCTCAAATTTTACGATAAAAACCACTAATATTTCTTATTCTATCAATTTACTTTAATTTAAAACTTGATGAGAACTTAGATTGAAGTATGAAAAATTCAATTCAAGCATAATATTACGTTTTTAAAATTATTATCATTGTGTATGAAACAATCTCATAAACTGTCGTTCCACTAAAATATTGTTTAATAAAAGTTTTCAAAGAAAGTCAATCAACTAAGTATTTTTTCCTTAATATATGCATACTAAAACAATATGAATTATTTCAAGCGAAAAAGCTTTGTTTTCATCTCAAAGACTACGTTAATCGGAAACGTTTCGTGGAATCAAACACCTGTGTATGTGCAAATCCGCTTATTTGTAGAGATTTACTTCAATCACAAATGATTCGCACGAATTCTCTTTGTACAATAATATGCAAAGTAGAAATTGCTACTCCCAAAATAATCCCTGAACCACCTAGCCTCAAACCCATAGACAATTATTAATTTCTAGCGTACCTTATGCCAAAGTTGAAGGAGTGAATTTTCATCGCATGAGATTTCCCAGAGTGGCGTGAGAAACACAACCTACGGATTTCAGGATTGTGTTACTTATTTCTGACACTTTGATGTTAGCCATCCAAGAAACCGCTTTGATTGACTGACACGCATTTAGGTTACTATAGACTCCCCAGGGTTAGTTTCAAGCATGGCTGGGCGTATAAAGTGTCTTGGGATGAAATCTCGCAACTAATCCACTGGAGTAAACGTACATTTAAAGGATTTTTATCGGGCCTTAAAATACATACATATATTGTGTTGGTCAACGAATTTTAGACATTCATACTACTTTGTAGCGCAACCTAGTGCGATTGTGACAAGTGATTTGTAGCATTATTTTTGCTTGGTTCCATCCACTTTCAATCGAATCATGAAAATAAAATGTTGGCAAAACTTGTAATCTTTCCTGCATTCATAATTTTGGGTATAAAAATGGGCAGAGCGAGAGCGATTAAATAACCACTAGTTCTATTCTAGTCATTTATTTTATATCCCTACACTCTTAATAGAACGAGAGGAAAACTCAGTAACAATAACTTCCCGTAGAAGAATTCTTCTGAGAAAAAAAATATTAAGAGTCTATAATATGCTTCTCATTGGGAGTCGATATGGTATAAAATAAATATCATAATTCTTCTTTTACTTCCACTAATCAGTGAGGTTGTTTAAACGACAAATAGTTGTTATTCAAACAGCTCTTTATGTAAGAGTGGACAAAATTTTATATGTTTTCGTATTGACTTAAAAAATATATAAACGTGTCACCAACGTTTATAAAAAATAATATTTAAAAAGTATTCCCGTTAAATTTCATACTGTTGAAACTAAGGTCAAACATTTGCTGCTTCATATTATTTAACATTCAACAAATAATAAAATTAGAAAAACATTTTTAATACTTTTTCCACATAAAATTTATTAGATCAGGACCGGTTTCGCTCATTGTGAGCATTGTCAACTGATTCATAACAAATTCATACCTTGATTTTCTTACATAACTTTTGTATAAATATCACTGTTTCATTGTATTTCTTATCAGTGACGGTGACGTATTGACAGTAAACACCTTAAAAGTGATTCAACAAATACATTATTGAAAAAATAAATATCAATAACTTTAAGCAGAGTAAATATTTTTTCTTTCGCTTAATATAAGTTTGTTTATCATGTAAATTTTAATCATCGTATTTTTTTAAATCGAGCTTTCGTTGGTGTATATTAAATACGAACTGTAAAAATAATTTCATCAAATCAGTATAGATTTATAACCTTTAAAGATAAGAAACAAGTGTATGTATTATTTCAAATAATCATAAAAAAGGTTGAAATATTCTATTATCATTTAAACAAAATTCAAAACTATAAAATTGTATTTTATTGTTATTTTTTCCCATTTGCTTTCTATATTTTGACCCCAAATTACTTCAGACATATTTTCTTTCTATTGGTTAATAACGTCTCTCTACTATTTACCACTCTAGCATCTTATCAAAGAAAAATCAATAAATTACATTATTTTTTATACAGATTCTATCACGATAGTTTAAGCCACGCAATAATTGTATTTAAAGTAAGTGGTTTTTTTCTCTTAATTTGTAGAAAAAGTTCTTCGTGAAAATCCAATTGCGTGTGGTTATTTTTTTGAACACGTCAGCTGAAATGAAAGGCAACGGAACTGCGCAAACCCTTTCTTATTCCAAACTTGATTTGTGACAGCTTTTGTGGGAGCTTTTTATTATTGTTTTTGGCGTACGTTCGTTTTCGGGAATGATTAAATTTGTATCTAAATATAATATTTCGTTTCATAATAAATGACGTTGCATTATGAAAACGAATTAGGCATTCTTATAATCGTGTTACATTTTTTTTTATAAAAAACACATTTAAAATTAAATATGTTAAATCTGTTTTAAAGAACTATATAAAATTTATTTCAAAATATAATACATAGCTAGCAGATTTAGTAAAGTTCAAGACAACGTAAGTATAAATTCTGCCATGTGTTGGAATAATAGGCAGTGATGACGGACGACTATATTAATTCCGATCAACCTCTTTGTGTATGTTATTCTAACTGGAGAAAAACTACCCTGTAATCGACGCCTACATTAACACTTCCTATACGGTTCGAAAAAATACTTCCGATGTGTTGCTGGCCATTAAAAAACCAAGTGGAAAAATTTATTTTTACACTTACCGCCCTTTGATGGACGGTAAAAACCCAGGAGGTAAATTTAAAAAAAACATGTTTTTTTTTACTTGATTCCTAAAGGGCCAGCAACATTTCGTAAATATTTTTTATCACCGTAGAGAAAGTTTTGATTAAATAATAAATATATAATATACATAAATACATATCGACTGTGGAAAGGAAAAAAGGACGTAACCCACAGTTTTTTCAAAACAGGTTTTTTCGATTATCACAATGTATCAAACTTGATACACGTTATATCAAATGGATGCAAGCAGCAAATGTCGAATTAGTATCTAAATTTAGCTTTTAGGTTTGAAAAAGATGACCTTGTAAAAAATAAAACCAATAAAAACACTGAAATAAAGGTTTTTCCTAGACAATTTCTTTAATTAATATTAGATAATGTCAATTAAACACCAGTATAGAAGCCTCCGTGCACTTCAAGGTTGTGTATAATTCATAATTTACATATGGCCCAAAATCATCAATACACGTTTTACATGTGTGGGTTACGTCTTTTTTCCCTTCCAGCGTCGATATGTTTAAAATCAGACTTATTTTTAACGAATGTTTTCAGTTTTTAAATGTATTTTGTAATATCATGTAGAAAATTTTATTTTTCAGATACCTTTATTTTTAATTTTCAATCCGCTATCCAAAAGAAGCTGCAATAAACCACGGTTTGTGCAATACGGATTTAAGGAAGTGGTTAATAATGTGCATTAAAATCATAATCGGATATTTATGAGAACATTATCACGACAAAGTCCATAAACAATGTTAGTATAATAAATTGTCTGCAATATCTGCATAAAATATTAGAAGCAATATAATTACGTAGCTAACATAATTTTTGAGTTGTGAAACTCAATTATAAGTGTATAGTTTTTTTTAAATTTTATATTTATATTATTGAGCCTTTAGAATATTTCTGATAATAAAATAGACTGAAGTAAAATACTATTTAAAAATATATAAAAATATTGTACACGTGTTCTGTTCTGCATACACTCTTATAACATTCCAAATATCTTCAACCATCCATTTACTGTCAGTCGTCGATTCTTAATACGAATAATTTTCTCCTCGTTGGAAACATTTCTTTTTATTGCAGGCAAAGAACGTATATTATGCGTTGTTACTTCAAATATCAAACATAATAACAGAGCATACTCGACCAACACGTTTACAACGGAAACGTACATGAGGTATAATTTTCGCAGTGCAAATTCGCGATATCATTTTAATGGAAGATATAATATAACATACTCGTAACAAGCAGGGAACGATATTTCTCCAGAGAGCGCCTCTTAAAAGGCAGTGGTATACTATAATAGTAACATTAAAAAATACTGTATTCAACGAATTTTCTTTGGTCTACTAGAGTAAAAAGTGTAGATTTCAGATTTAGTCCTAAATCGATACGATTACTTAAAAGATCTTTCATCTTTAAAAACTTTTTTTTTTTTCAATAATTTTTCACGTATTTTTTGATTTCTCAACTTAATGTAGGTTTTGTGAGTCATTTTCAATCAACTTGAGGTGAAAATGTGATACAAACACCCATTTCCAAAGTATCTGAATATGAGGTAAACCTTTTCTAGATTATAACCTGGAGCCGTTTGATCACTAACTGTCCGACGAATTCAGACGGAAATAATAATTTTAGACCATTTTGAAATGTGATGAAAATCATACTTTCTTAAATTAAATAACAAAACAATTATTCCAATTTTTAATATTATTTCGATAATAAAACAATACATTCAACTCTTTTTTTCATTTTTTAATCATGGTTTTAATTTGCCTATTTTGATTGAGCACAGGTTATCAATCAAAATTCTTTAATCAACAATAAAACTACATTTTTATTTTGGATATAGATAGCTAAGTGTGATTTAAATAACTATATTTATGGATTTGACCAGTTTTTTTACGACTGGCTTAAAATGAACATTTTCGATAAGTACTAAAATATGTATGTGTAGGTAAATAAAAAACAGGGCTGTTCCAAAATATTTTTATTGCATATTTGTTAGCATACATTTTAAAATTAATACTTTTATTAGATTTATTTTTTTATATTTCATCCACTTATATACTTGACTGTTTATGTAACTATCAGTTGTTCATTAAAAGACATTTAGTTATTTATTTAATGCAAGGAAATTATGTCATCTGGCGTATTTGGAATGGATACTTTTTTATAGTATAACACACACACACAGTCACAGAAAGCTTAAGTGATCGTGTCTTATTGTTTTTGTTGAAAGAATGTTAACAAGTGACACCGTCATCTGGCGTATAATATTATACATATATAGAATAATAATACTGTGCGATCTCAGCATACGTTTAAATAACGCATATTGTAACTTTATGTACGCCACTGCAATAAGGCGCGATTACTTTTGTTGATTATGATCAGGAAACTAATTGGGCGATGCATCATCCGTACGCTGTGTGAAAATTATCCTACATACTAATAATTTCAAATCGCATTATTGTGCATGTGAACATCATATACATACCCTAGGCATAAACAGTGAAAAAATAAAATGCTACAATTTTTCATTGGGCTAAATTCAGGACAAATAAACATATAAATATAATAATAGATATGTTGAAACATAAACTCCAATACAATGAAAAATTCTAAATCTGTACATACTTTAGTTTAATGCAATTAGCGGTTGAAATAACACACTCTAAGCATATGATATTAACAATAGCAATCCTCAACTTGAATTGAGAAGATTTTCCATTTTAGTTTCATACTATTTTAGCGATTAAAATTATATGCCTATAAGGTACGCGAGCAATATTTTCAAAAAGCATTTTTTTACTTCTGATGTATCGTTATATAAGATTGTAAATTTGATGAAGAGTCGTCATACCAGCTGAATAAAAGGTATCCTACCTTTAATGGGTTTAATAGCTTCAGTTAGAAGAATGATTTGAGGTTCTTTATTTAGTAGAAAAAATAATCAATATCAAAAATATAATTAAAAATTTCGACTGAAGGTGCTGGGTGGAATTTCAATATTAAATTTGAATCGTTCAAATTATGTACATTCTCACAGATTTTGTCACTAACGACCCGGGTTTCGCCTTTCGGCATCTTCAGGAGTTCAAGTGCACGGATGAACTTGAACTGACGCTCAGTAAATGAATGTTTCGTGCTTATATAATAAATAAATGTATCTATAAATAAATGTATGTATGTATTCTATAATATATAAATGAAATATTGTACATGCCGGGGTCTCCACTCCTGTACTTTATATAAATATAGTCATAAAACCTTTTCCGACAAACAAATAAATATAATTCTTAAAACCACTCACTACTCAAATCTTTGGGCATTCCCATGAGCTTACCTTTTTCGCCAGCAATTGCTTTAACTTTTCCGGTTCTAAGCTCAAGAAATGCGACCCCAATACCCACATTTTCTTAAATATCTATTTAATGTTTATAATTAAGGTATTCTTATATCATAGTTTTTTGGACCTTTTGTAGTTTATATAAATACGCGATGACGCGAGTATGCGATAACGAGATAAGCGCCCGCTTATCAGCGATCGTTCGTAAGATAACTGGGTTGAACGCATCAGTTGCAAATTCATATTTGTACTGGAATGTCGTCTTTTTTACGCGCAGCTTTAAATATGATTATTTATTAAAAAACCACAAATTTTTATAAAAAAATATGAGAGAAATGATGCAGATAGATATTTTAAAGCCCTTAGACTATTTATTTTGAAATTCATAAGAATAAGGCCAATAATGAGGAAGCCACTGGGGTCCCTAAACGACCCCCATCGGCAGAGAAGTATTTTTCTAGTCTCAGAGCCGCGAGAGTTAAGCTCAATGATACATTTATTTATTATATAACACGAAACATTCACAAAATCTGTGAGAATGTACATAATTTGAACGATTCAAATTTAATCAAAAATATATTTTAACTGAAGAGAGCACACTTAGCGAGCCGATGATTTTTTAAAACCGATACAGGTGTAATTTTAAAACGCAAATTATAACAAAAATGTATTATAGAAAGTATACTGGCAAAGCTAAATTAAGGTAAAATTTCTTTGCTCATAAAAAGAATTTTACGGAAAAAATATTTGTCATTTCGACTTATAGGCTTAAAATATTTGTTTTGACAAAAGAAGTTTTCTCGTTTTTTATCAACAAAAAGGCAATAAATTAATAGTTGAAATCACATTTAATACATAACTATTTTCAGGTGATTCTATCAATTAAAATACTTTTACGACGCCGTAGCGACATGTAATTCCGCTGCGTCTTTAAATGCATAGCTGCAGAGTTTTATCTTATAGTAAGGTTGCCCGAGGTTATCTGGGAAACGCACCGCTATAAAGTTTTAATGATATTCATATTTACATAGGCTAGAATTTCATTATGCATTTCTGTCAGTCGCGAACGCAATATGCATCTACGATATTGCGATGTACCTACTTAATTACGCAGGGAAGGCGTGTATACCAAATATGGTATGAAAGGCATTTTAATTAATTTTAATAACGACGCATTTTCGTAGTACCATTAAATCTAAAATACCTTTTGTTCTTAGGTCCATACTTAACAATGACTTGTTGAAATGTCAAACTTCATTAAAAGATTATTTCATCTAGTATTATTATTGTAGGATTTATTGGATTTTTTTTTTGAGTTCAGAATTAAAAAAAACGTTTTTTTATTTGTTATTAACGGTATGGCAGACAACGAAAATTAATAAATCTAACAAAGTTAATCAAATACTCATTGCTAAAAATTGTTGAATTATATGTAATTATTTATTAAAATTTTGCTATGATTAAGGGCTACATATTTTTTAAAAAGCAAGAGAGATTTTATAAGTATTACCTGAAATATAACAAATCTTATACAAAAGAGATTAAATAATTTGTTTCAATAGTCAAATCATAATAAGTTCATTTCAGAATAAAATAACTAAAAAGAGTTTAATTTAAGAGAGATATTAATTTGTATCCCTGAAGCTAATTAATACATAAAACTATGCTCTCCTTATAAAGCTTCAAAAATTATAAAATTTCTACTGCGTTATTCATCTTAAAGACACTGATAAATAATAATAAATAATTTCCCAACAGAAAATTTACTATGCCAGTACGCCTGATTAAAATGAGAACGCGTTGCGTCTTGCATAAGTTAGCTTCAGGGATAGAAAACCTATTTCATAACAATCCATGTTTCATACTTAATATTTTTTAATTTTACTTTATTAAAGATTTTATTTTAATATTGAATATTTTTTTTTATGAAACGACAAACCAAAATTTAAAGTTGAAGTGTATCATGTTTTAACTCTCAAATTTATCCCTATGGAATTTATTACAGATTTTGGATTAATCTTACATGTTACATAAAATATTAAATGCAGTAGGTATATCCATCAACAATTATTTATTGTTTATTGTGATGATAATCTATTTTAAACAGTGATTTTTTTAAAAATGTAATATAAATTTCAACAATCTGCTATGCTGTTTTATCGTCGTGATTCTTGATAAAAAGTTTTTATTTGTGCAAATATTACACACAATGATTGTTTTATGAATGTGATTTTTAAAAATATTAAAAAAAGATATGTTTTAATTTTTTTTTAAATCAAGCGTTTAAACAATTCTGAAAATAAAATAACATCATATGTTTTACAAAAACTAAAGATGTATAAGCTTGCCTTTTAATTGACAAAAAAGCAAAATTAAATCAAATTTATTTATCTCAGCCGGCAAAGCTTTAAGCTCGGATAGAGAGCAAACACGCGCGCGCATCTCCCTCTCCTAAAACTAGCAAAGTTAATAACTTATAAACCAATTAAGATATTATCAATACCAAGTACAAACTACCTAGCACACTTCAAATAATAATATATACGCCCGTAGAAATGTGTCTCGCTTCACTGGCGCTTGTACAGCTTTCGATATCATGAACAACTTAAACTTTGAATTTGGTTCAAAGTGATCTATGGGAGCTTTGACTTTATGAACATTAGAAAGCACAAGATTAGCAAATCTAATAAATTTGGAAATCTGTTGTTAATTTCAAATATATCTCTTGATACTATATTGTCACTTTCATATTACTTTTTCCTAAGCAAGGGTATTTCATTGTTAAAAATAATGCATTATTTGATTTTAATAAAACGAAAATATCATTCAGTGTTAAAAAATGGTCAATAAATTTTACAATACAATTTTGATAAGCTTTTTAAAACGTCAGTCACGGTGAATTAATGTTCAGCTCGTATTTTTCCGGTCAGTATTTATATTGCATTGGTTAGAATTTATATTAAATGGTCATAATATATCGGTCAGAATAAATAGTCATAATTTAAATGAAATTTAAAAAAAAGCCTAACCTAACCTAACTTAACCAAAATTGTTATAAAATATTCTGACCAATATTTGATTTCAATTCTGACCATTTAATTTGTTTCCTTAATGTTCCTTATCATACTTATACTCTACGAACAAAGCTCCAGTAATATCCGTAAGCTTAGCATAAGTTATTTTTTACTAAAATGCCATATTTTATCTTGAAAACTATTAAGAACAAGCTTCAAGCAAAATCTGTAGTCGACCATTTCAATATGTTGTTGAAAAAAATAGTTTATATCCGCACGTTGAGACAAAATAATTTTACTGCAATATTATGCCGTTATTGATGAAGTATCCAAAGGAAAAATCCTGTATGTGAGTATACAAAGTATTTTTTTTTATTAATCGGATAATTTATGATAAAACAAACTAGCAAGACAATACTGTGTGTACCATAAACAAATGCCAACCTAATATTCTGATAATAACATTTACTATTGTATTCCTGATTTCCACAATCAATTATTATATCAATCGAACTAATTGTGCATCACAAAGCAATGTCACTGTGACACTAACAGTGCGTGATTGTCATTGACAGACGGCGCTGCAGGCATTTTACACGTTCGAGTAATAGTATAGATCAAAATTACCCACATCACACACTTCACTAACAGTTAACAGCTTGTGAGTTTCATTAAACTATTTCTGCTCTAATAGAGTTATTTCCATATATTTATAATCACAGGCTATAGTTACAGTTACTATAAAAATTAAACTAAAGATAACAATTATACTTTAGCGGTATTTGTTGTTATATATTTATATGATTGTATGAGACAATATTTTTTTATGAGGGTTAGCTATTTTTAATTTTTAATATTTTTATTATATAGTTAAATTTGTAGTCAATTTGATTGTAGTAAAACACAGCACGTAGTAGGTCAATCCAATTACGACAAGAAACCACTTTTTTATTTTTATCATATCTGCTCCCAATGTGGATCATATAGACTCTTAATGAAGTTTATCTCAACAGAAGAGTATCTACGAGAACTGCTTGTAGCTCAGTTGCTCAACCTTTCTTAGATAGTAAGAATAAAATAAAAGCTCTCGCCACGCCCATTTCTAGAAAAGTATGGGTGAGATGGTGGAATACATGACTTCGAACAGAAATCCATAATTTGATTAAATAATCAATCAATAAAAACTGTCCATACTGAAATTTAAGCCCGTGACCGCCGTATTCTAATCCAACGATGTTGACCCTCAACCAAGAAATTAAATATGATCATTTGTTTTGTGTTCATTTTATTGTTTTTCTTAATCATTACAACCTATTTTGCATAGATGTGAGGATTATAGATATATTGTAAGAGTATAATGAAGTAGAAAATTATCTATTGTTAAAGTTAACAAGACTCGTTCGTTTTAAGGATATTGTATGAATCAATGTCACAATTAATTACTGTATTAAGAAACATCTTAATTTCATTAGCGAGATAAGCGTGTTAGTAAAATTCTCGATTGTTGATGTAGCTATAGAAAATGTATTTAAAAACTATCTATAACTGTTCTATGATATTTGAAATAAAGTACGAATGAATCTTTACAGATCTTAAAATAATATGTACCCAACAGTTTAGAAAACTTCAAAACTACTTTGCATTGCATATGTAAGATTCTGCTCGTTTCCTTATACAAAAAGAATGTATTTAGATTTAACTCAAGATACAAGTAAGTACATATTTCACTTGCAGGCAAGCATTTGCCCTTACAAAAATTTCATTTCAAATTCCCAAATACGTTCCCCGACAATGTTGGCATTGTAGCATCAGACAGCATCGAATCGTGGACTCTGCGAAGTGAAAGAGCTTACAGCGAGGGGGAGTGGCGGAACTACCCCTCCGCTAGTGGAGCTTTATCAAAATCAGATCAAACGCCGCACAAAACATTACATACAGCTCGCGGCAACTGCTGACTCGTCTGTGTGATTCGCTCATGCTAAATAAAACATTCACATTTTGTGGTGCGTTTACACAACATTACGTGAATATTTTATTATATTTATTTTGGCAAATTGGTTTTGCGCGATATTAACATTTTACAATATGAATATTTTAGTATTACCAATTATGTCAAGATGCTTGTACACCCCTTTCAACCCAGAAAATATTAAACAGATTGTGTGCGTAGCTTTATTGCAAAAGCAGTATGCTTATACAAGAAACATCAAAAAGTTTATACAAATCACAGTCAATATTAGAAATGGTTTCTAATTCTTTCCTGCATTTGACGCCAAATTTGGACAAAATATTTGGTGACATAGAACTAAGCTATAATACAAACAGAGAAAGGAATCGAAAAAATAAAACACTCTTTTGTACTTTTTCTACATTTAATTACGGAAACAAATTAAATGGTCAGAGATAAATCAATTTTGGTAAAAACTCAAGTTAACTTTATGTCTGAATAAAATTAAATTTTTGGTCAGAATAAAAAAATGATTGCCCAAAATAAAAATATGAACTGTCAGAATAAAAATATCATACGGTCAAATTTTATAACCATTTTGGTTAGATTAGATTAGAATAGATTAGGTTTTTTTAAATTTCATTTAAATTATGACTATTTTATATAAATTCTGACCATTAATTATTTATTCTGCCCTCTGTACACTGAACGATACATTATGACAATTTAATATTAATTCTGACCAATGTAATATAAATTTAGATCAATTTGATAAAAATTATGACCGAATCTGTATTAAAATTCAGACCGGTTAAATATGAGCCTAAATAAATTAAGACATCGTTTTCTGAATAAATTTTTATCAGAACTGAAGTGTAGTTGTGCATTTATTTTTTTTGCATAGTGGATTGAATATTGAACTGAGTGGTAAAATACTTTATCAGCAAAAATTGAACGAATGTTGACGACGTAAAGACAAAATTAAATCTGACGCGCTTCGTCTCATTGGAAACCACATAACATACAATCAGTTTATTTTGAATGCCTTGCAATTTATTCTCAACAGATACTCAGAAATGTATATGAAATCATCGTAATATTTGGTTGAACCCATCAGAATCAAGTTAAATAAATGATAACCGTAACCGTCAGCTAAATATATAAAAGAGAAAAAACTATATTTTAAGCGCAAATGTATTATATTTACTTTTTGCATCTCCATCACTTCCTTTAAACGTTTAACTGTGTGTTTTTTTTATAATAGGTCAATTTAGTTATAAAATGTACAACGCTTAAAAAACTAAAATAAATTTAATTCAAAAACTGCAATAATTTTAATAGCATTTCTTTAAAACCATCTTTATATATGATATTTAGTGTTTCAAATGCCTCAGTGCTACAAAAATTATCACATCTTTAACTAGTGAAATAATACACTGGGTCAGTTTTACATATGTTATATTATGAAAGACAATCAACTCATTTTTTTTAAAGCAATTAAAATTTAACTGTAATTATTATATGGACTAGTATTGAAACTGAAGTATGCCATTCCTATCTCATTATATGTAATCAAAGGGTATTATTATTTATGACTTATTTATTATAAATATCACAGTTTCATTGTATTTCTTATCGGTTGACAATGCTCACAATGAGCGAAACCGGTCCTGATCCAATAAATTTTATGTGGAAAATTACTAAAAATGTTTTATTATTTTTATTATAAATATTTTCCCTTCATATATTTGTAAACATATTTGGTTGACGATTGATTGAAACGAGTTTATCTTTCATTTCTTAAACAAAATAGCAGTGTCGCAAGTACATTATTAATTTATCCCCACAAATAAAACGTTTCGATTTGTACTGGTAAAAGCCAGCACTGCTTTCGCTCATCACGAGCATACTTATGAAAATTTGAATCGATACAAAATTCAATATAACTAACAAAAACGTTTCAAGTTTCAACAATATTGAAAATATAATATTCGGTTATAATTTAAGAACTCCTTAAAGGAAACTTCGAATTTAGATATCCGGCAAGAGAAATATTTGACATGAACAATATTTTAGCACCCCAACGCCTATATAAAAGTGCCAAGTGAAATGTACAAAAGTAATACGCTTTGACGATCATTATCGATTTATATTAAGTACAGACTGTATTTAGGGGTTAAAATAATGTTTTATAGAATAAATTTCGACAGATGAACGAGTGTCATTTTTTTATTATACACTATTGTTATGAAATTTATATTGATCATGAACTTACTGTGAAATATTATAATTCATCCATTTTTAAATTTAATTTAATGAAAATGATTTGGTTAAATAACTTCATTTGAAAATATATTATAAATGATTTTTCATAAAAAAAATATGTAAGCCCGTTTTCTATTTTTGTAGAGAAAATAAATTTGATTATTAAAATACAAAGTACGTGCGTCTGTAACAAAACTTTTACGTTTCTTTTTATTAAGTAATTGTAAGAAAGAATCTTTCTGAATTGATTCCATTTTGTTAAATGAGCTTTATTTTAAGTCTTCTAAAAGTTACATTCAATCTAAAAACGTTGCTATTCTTAAAACAAAAACTGTATTAGATAAATTGTATATATATTTTATAATAAGTTGAGGAATAAGTTGAATGTTTAAAGATATAGTGGTCTAAGAAAAATCACACAAATAATTTTAATACATTCATTACATAAATTTATGTTTTTTTTCTCCATTTTAATAAAATATAAATTTACTTAGCAAACAGATCTGTGAAAATAACAATTTATTTAAAGATTTTAAAGTCAATAATTAGTTTTAAAAAAAGCATTATTTGCCAAAATATTTTGTTTTTAAAATAGTCCAAAATAATTGCCATCAAATGAATATACGTGAAAGTAAATGTGTCAGTTTTCTTTTTGATATTAATGGAAGCCGTAGTTCAATGTTTATTGTTCAATCTGTATTCCTCACTCCTTCGCACAATCCAAAGTGGGTGACAGCACGTGCGAAATCGTTTTCAAAAATTTTCTATTCTTTTCACGGGGTATATTTACAACATTATCGTGAAATGTTGGGAGCAAACTATTATAAAAATATCAAGCAAGGTACGGTATTTTATTTTTATGAGGTCGTTTTAGGAGACACTATTTATTGAACGAAACGTTCTGAAATTAATTTTATTTCCACATTTTTGTATTCCATTGGCATTAACGATGTATGATACATGTACTGTAATCAGGTTTAGGAAATTCTTACACGATAAAAAGTGGCATATGTTTTTAGACAATATTTCTTTCTTTTTATATAAATTATTTTTAGTATCGGAACTTATAACAATTTATGTAAAGTTAAATTTCAACAGAAAATCACGTATATTATTGTTTTATTTTCTTTATTTATCTATGTCCACTTCCAATGTGGAGCATATGGACTCATAATAGAAGAATCTCAAACAAAGTTTTTTTTCTACGAGTTTGTTACTCAGTAGCTCAACCTCACTTTTTTTTCAAAGTAGTAGCAAAAGAAGGATATGGCTGGAACAAGACTAGTGGTTGACTAATCGCTATTGCTACACCCAGTTATTATTGAAGGATCAGAAGGATGGGAGGTGAGGGAGAGAGACACCCAGTCTTCGACCACAATTTTTAATTGAATAATTCTTAAATTCACTGTGATCAAACCCAGACCTGCGTGATTGGTAGAGCTAGCTCTAACTAACTGGGCCACAGCAGGCGACATGTATTAAACTGTTCTGAAATAACTATTTTATATTAATATTAAATTATCAACAAGTATACTAAGACGTTTATCAAACTCTTCATTTTATCTTGGAAATAGCGAAGGGTTCTAGAGAAGAAATACATATTACTAAAGTTACAAAACGAATTTATCTTTAAGGTGAATTTCGAGAAATCTATGATGAAAATGTTATAGCAATCTTAAGAAAATATAATAATTAATGTTACACTAACTGAGGAAGATTTTGCCTCGTGGAAATAGTTAATGAGTGAAATTTGTTCTTGTTGTATGTATGTATTACTCGTTGTTTGTTATTAATTTGTAATAGAATTCTATGAAACAGATACTGAACCAATTAGAAACCCAATTGTTGTTAACATAAATTCTAATTATCAATGCCGAGTGATCAAAATATTACTTTAATTTGTATATTCTCCCGTGTTACATTTATTCGAACATGCTTTATTAACAATCTTCGTGCTGTGCCTTAATACAATATAACATTATTATAAACATGACATGCGTCGTTCATGAAAGAACAAATCTAAATGAACGTATCTTTATAGAAAACGAAGGTTACTTATTAGGGAGTAATTACAGACAGTGAGAAAAGAAAAATAAATAATTTTCTTAGAATCTAATCACAAATTAACAAGACATCATTTTTTTTTTTTATACTTTAATGCATTGTAAGTAACAGCTGACAATGTGATTTTTTTGCATAATTGATTTATAACATGCAATCAAAATTTTACTGAGTGCCGTTTGTTTTTATTAGGGAACAAATTAAATGGTCTGAATTTAAATTAGTTTTTGGGCAGAATTTAATTGGACTTTTAGTTTAAATATTATTTTTTTTGGTCATAATAAAAATATTACACGGTGAGATTTTTATACCATTTTGGTTGGGTTAGGTCAGGTTAGGTCAGGGCGGGGAACCGTTTAATTTCTTAAAGCTACATTCAAATATCTGATTCAACATAAGGCTGCAGTAAAAAAAACGTTGACACCCCCCCTTTTTTTTCGACTGTCGAAATTATTATATAATGAGTTGATTACGCTCCTTTTCCAAACGCTTGCGTGTATTTTTTTTATCAAAAGTGAATGTTTTTATCAAGTCAAAATCAGAGTAGCCAAGAGACCGCAGGTTACCCTCCACTTTGCACCAATAGCAACGCAGTACGATGACATTCTTTTTATTTTACCGAAAATCCGACCATGTGTCAAAATAAATCTGACTAAATACTGTAAAATATGAATAATTTCATTTCAATTTTGACTATTAAATATAAATTGTGACCATAAATTATTTATTCTGCACTCTGAATACTGACCGAAACATTACGACCATTTTATGTATAATAAATTCAGACCAGAAAAATACTAGAATTTTTCTTATGCACATTTTCAAAACGAGGGATCTAAGAAAAAGTTCTCGATTCATAGACTTGATGTTTTATATTATGAATGTCCTAAAAATCATTCACTACGTTTTCTTGTAAGTTTTCCTTATTAATAAGTCAATATGATAAAATAAAGGTTATGTTAATACGAAGCACCCACAGTGTGTATGTAAAGAAGTAAATTTACGTGATACATCCCTTTGTGAATTAATAATTTTGCCGTAGTACAGTACCGATGTAATGTTATATATTATTACAAGGTCTACACGGTGGTCATTGCATATTTTCGATAATTTCGGACAATTTTTCAATCGAAAATAAATAATATCGGCTCAGTACGACATTAAGAATCTAGGCGTGATGAAATGTAGTGACTGAAATAAAAACACTGTTACATGTGTAACAATCGAATTAAATTTAAATATTAAAACAGCTATCAAATGTGTGTGGGCACAGAGCCAAACCATCAACAATTTTTATGCCTCGTCTGCTTATCAAACAATAAAGATTACAAAATCTTTTAAAGCACAATTTGTAATTTATAATAGTTAATTTAATTCATCTAAGCATATTTGATGTAAAGGCTGGTTTGACTCTGAGACACTTAAAAATATTATTTTATGCAGTTAAAGAGATTAATGATTTTTAGCGCTTAGAATCAAAACTCACATTTTGTATTTTTTTATTATTTTGAGCTCAGTATGCAATCAATACATGTATCCGAAAATAGTTTAAAATACTTAAAGCCATATATGGGCAACCACCGGCCCGCCGAGCTATTTTGTGCGGCCCTAATTCATCTCGGCGAAGTAATAGAGAAATAAATTAATAGTTCCAAGGAGCCAATATTGCTAGTCTCGTTATTCAAGTTCAAGGCCAATCTTCACACTAAATTTTGTAATCAGTATATAATATTAATATTATGTCATTCATTATATAAATAAAAAAACATATAAGTAGCAACGTGTTTTATTTAATTTAATATTACTTTATTATGTTTAATAATTTGGTCCAGCCCTTGACTCGGAGACAGAATGATAATTTGGCTCCAGACCTAGGAAAGGTTGCCCATGCCTGCTTTAAGCAATGTTAAACTACTGCCAAAAATTACCATTGGTGTCGACTTCACATTTAAAATTAATAAAATGAGATATTAAAATGAACCAATCAGCGATTTACACTTTTTATAGTTTGATAGTATATTGCATTTTAAAAAGTATTACTTTTAACTTGGCATAATTATTACTCTTTTTAAAGTATAAAAAATGGCGCTCCTATGATTTTTTGTGATTTTCTTTTAACTCAATTTCGTATAATGTTAATTTATAATTCTAAACAAACCATACTTAACATCATTCATCAACCACATAACTGAGTTTTTTGTCTTACACTACAAATAATTTACATAATAATTCGAGAGATTATTAGCAAGAATTATATTTTTTTTAACGCCAAAATAGTCTGGAAAAATACTATTATGAAGTAAAGAAAACTTAAAATACAAAGTTTCATATATGATATGTAAATGTTTTTCTGCCCACCGAGTTTAACGTTCGAAGTAATCCCAGTGCTGGGCAACTTGTCCTAAAACAACTGAAGTACACGACAGCAGCGGTTTCAGTAGTTCTGTTCTGGGTTCTGGCTAACCGCAATCCACTGCCTGGAAAACTCTTCTGTGACGTATCTCATATAATAATACCAACTCGTGCTGCTGTTCGTTTCAAGGATTCGTTAAATATTCTTGTGCCTACTGGCAACAATGCATAGTTTGATACATACTGTATGACTCGCACGTCACACTTGGTATAAACTATTTGCAATAATATAATTTGAAAATATTCCACCTAAATAATCAATGTAGTTTTCAAATTGTATTTAAAGTAGAAGAAGTGATAAATTTTCTTTCATAAAATAAAATAAATAATCAATCCCTAACACAATAATATCTAAGATGTGAAATTGTAAATTTAACATTTATAATTAATATAACTATGTTTTTAGTATTATATATCGACTGTAATAACCCACAGTTTTTTAAAAACAGCTTTTTTTATTTAACTCGATACACGTTCTATCCAAAGAATGTAATATGAAAATGCCAAATAAGCGTATAAATTTACCATTTATGTTTGAAAAAAGATGGTCCTGTGAAAATTGCAATTAAGAAAAAGAACTGAGAAAAAGGTTTTTCTTCAACAATTTATTAAATTAATAATATTTTAAATCCATTTTACACCAGTTTATCAGTCTTAGTAAACTTCATGGTTGTGTTTAGCCCAAAATTATCAAAAAACGTTTTGAAAAGTGTGGGTTACGTCGTTTTTCCTAAGTCAATATGCTAAAATGAATTATTTATATACAAATAAAATAATAAGCATTTTAGTTTAATCAGTTGATTAGCTGCAATTTTAACCTTTCATTGAGACTGTCTAAGGTACAACTATTTTACGAAATGATTTGCAATTAAGTGTACAAATGTAAAGCATTTATTAGTGTTGTTTTATTGGTTTTTCGTATGATGCCAGTGTTTTTTTGAGCATGATGTTTATCTTTATTTTACACCAAACGAAATGAGCAATCGATATTGAGTTGGCAAATCTAAAATGAATTGTACAATATATCATTTAAGAGTTAATACATAGTTTATCTCAATTTAATACTTGAAGTCAGCACCCAAGAATTGTTATAAAATTTAAGTCGTAATTGCGTGATTACTGTTCATATATGAAAATGAACAGTTGCTGTTATCATGACTTACGTTTCATTACATATATTCGGTACTGTGTAACTCTGGTTTTGCATTTAAAAAAAAATGCCTTTTCTTGGTCGAAGAGTCCAATCGATTTCGGAAAATTTTAGCGTACTAAAGAAAGCTCAGAAATAAATTAAGAATAAATGACAATAAATTTATACACAAGAGTGGAAAAATCAGTTGTGTACATTTTACTCAGCTCTTCAACACTCAATTGATAATTTTTTAACTTATAAAATGTTCACATTATAAAACTTGCGAAATAATTCAATAAATACAGTGATCTGCAAGTTTTCAACTTATCCTCATAAATTTACTTCGCTCGCGTGAATGATTCCGTAGCACCCGTTGCGCGTATTTAGTCAACGTCACAGAAGAGCGAGGGCAGCGTCACAGGTCAAACGTTTTCACGGCAGGTCATTTTGCCATGTCAGGTAAACTGTCGTGGTGTTGCCTAAATACGGATATCGTTTCGGGAATTAACTACCCGCTACTAAGTCTTCGTACTTCACTGTCATGGGTAATATAGGCTCCAGATATACTATATTCAGCATCTACTGGGATAATTATAATGATATACACCTTGGGTATCTACGAGTAAAATGATTATGTCAGTTATGAATTTCAAACATTAACAAATCAATCACATACTATTGAAAATGCTCACGGTGAAATGAATCGAATATGGCCTGAATATTGAATAAAACTGTGGAATAAGACCAAAAACAAAATGTTTTATTTTTATACTTTTCTTACAACATGACACATTACGTCATAGCGCTACGTCACAAAAATTATAAAACAGTTAAAAGAAAAGCAAAACCGTTAATTTGTTTACATTATTGTGCATAAAAAGGATTTTTTATTCAATAATATGACGACAGCTAGTGAAAATCAGTTGGTTTGATAAGGTGGCGTTTGGAAAAAGTTACTTGCCAGCTTCTGTTGTTTATTTCAGTTTATGTTACAAATAGATAAGGAAGAAAAGAACACAAAAAATTGTTGTTTGTTCATAGAACGGCTTAAAATTTAATGTGATGAAAAGGTTTGTTGTGTTACTTGAGGCGTTGGTTGTGCAAAGGAATAGAATGAAAGGCAAAATTGGGCTTGCTGCACAGGTACTTTCTATGAAAAAAAACAAACAAAAAATAAGATTTTAGATTTGGTCAAGGTTTTTATAACATAACGTATATTAATTCAAGAATATCGGTTTTTTCCGAAACAAATAAAACGACAGTTAACATAAAAATGTATATTTACAGTAATACAGCACGAACAACTTTTTCAGTATTTTTTTTTATTTTCTTTTGAAAAAATATTTTCTTAGCTTTGTACAGTCACATTTTTTACGTTGGTTGAAATGATGCAATTACATCTTACTAATTTGATTATATGTCATATTGTTTTTTTTTGACTAATTGGATAGCTGCCACAGACGAGATATCTCGTCAATAAATAATTAAATTAATAATTTCAAATTATAGCCGGCGCGCCAGGTATAGACCTACTTTTCTAGTACTGCGTTTACGGCAGCCAAAAGGCTAAATATAGTTTGAAACAATACCTTATAGGTAAGTTTTCTTTAAAGGGTTCTTGTTTAACAATTAACACTTTCCCTACGGTGCTAAAAAAAACTTCCGATATCTTGCTGGCCTTTAAAGAATCAAGTGTTTTTTAAATATGTACGTCTTAGACTTTTACCGTCCATCAAAGTAAGTGTTAAAACATGTTTTTTCGCTTGGTTCTTTAAGGGTCAGCAACATATTGGAAGTATTTTTTATCACCGTAAGGCAAGTACAAACAATAATAAATTGTGTTTTTTTATCGTTGAATTGCGTTTTTTTATTCAGATAATTAAATAATAATTGCTGGACTTTGTTGACCTAACGTAAGGCATTATAACATAAAATAGAACACTTGCTATCTGCTACAAGGATAACATTAAGCACTTGCACATCAAAATCCCCATAAAGCTACAGCATACCCTCTGTAGTAAAAATCTCCCGACGTTAGTAAACTTTCATATTTTATTAAGGTATAATTGCGGTTTACTCGCTTTATGACTGACAATGCCATTTTAGGTGCAATTAAAATTTACTACTGAGAGAACAAAAATAACACATGTCACATATGGCCGCTGAATAAAAATGTATTTTACAATGAAATCTGTTATCTTGGATATTTCATTTCTATTGCTCTTTTAAGTGCTCGCAACTGAGGCTTATAACTTTATTGCGTTTTTATTTTACAAGTAACTTTAGCGACATTTTATGCCAGTGTTGGTATAATTTTAACTCTGAATGGCAGTAAAATTTAACTCTGCATTGACATTTTTCATGTTATAAATCTGTTACAATTTAATTAATGGTAAAAGAAATGCAAAATTTTCCATAATAGTAATCTATAAATAAAAATTGTTCCACAAAATATTGTTTAATTTATAAAAAAATACTTCTAGTAAATTTTGAAAACGTTTAAATTGATTTTTTTTTCTTATTTTATAGCTTAAATAACTCTCTCCTGTAAACAAGAGAAATTGTAAAGCACCGTTCTATTTTTTCTCAATAAATTTATTTTTCTTTATTTACAAATAACTTAAAATATCTAACTCACTTTTATATAAAAAAAATATTTACTTTATTATTTGTGTTTTGTCAAAAGTTAAAACGTCGTTATATTCTTTCATATGATAAAAAATGAATAATCTCCTTAAATGTATTTTTGTATTTTGTCAAATGTATGGGTGTCTATAATATTAAAAAATATTTGAACTGTTACTTAAATTTGTGATGTAGGATTGGTTGGTATACCAATGTTCCCACCGCCACCCACTTATCGCTTTCTTAAAGTACACATGTGATAACTTTTTACTAATTAAAGTCTCATACCCACGGTTTTCCTATTTGACTTTCATGTGATCTCAGAGTAATCATGCATCATGAGTGGCAAAACTCAATAGTTTATTATTATATTTAGTCTCTTCAGGGGTCTTAACGGTCAATAGTTGGTGGAAAGTCATAATATGAAAATATTCATCTCATAACCTCATTTGTACTGATTCCATTTTAACTTAATATTATCAGGACCGGTTTCACTCACGAAGTGCATTATCAGCTGACAAGAAAATAAATAATAAGAAAATTATTTAAATCTTTTTTTATAAATACCACTGTAATATAATGCTCGTCATGAGCGAAACCGGTCCTGATCTTATTAAATAAAAGTTAAATTAAAGAAATTAGTGTTTTATCTTTTGAATCAAATTATATTTTATTTATACCAAAGACTATATAAAGAATAAATCCTGGATCCCGTATATTGTCGTAATTATTTCAGTAATTATAAATCATTGTTTGTTATTTTATTCGTTCGTTTTATATTTTAATTAGTTAGTTAGGTACAACTAACTTAGAACATTTTTTAAAACATTCCACAGATGATACTTATTTACATAATATAACACGAACACAAAATTATTATATCCGGATGCAAATTTTTGCGAAAACGTACATAGTTCGCCAATTGAGTCCACTATAAAACGCTAGACCGCATGTTTCATTAGCATTCCAGGAAGATTACTCTGAAAATTTCCCACTTTATGTGTCATTTTCCTTTTGGCGTAGCACTTTCACATTGGCAATGCAAAGTTAAGAACCTTTTTACAGCCCCGGCAGATGGCAGCGTAGTTCACTTCCTTTGCGCCGATACATCAGAGTCCGAGAAATTTCACGGCGGTCGGGCTAATTGCAAATAACCACAATCGTTGTACTAAGGTACTATGTGCCAGTGTGAAATGGGCATAATATGTCCACTTTACACAACGACTGTCCGCATAAATGTAGATAGGTCTATCTTTGGTTAAGCATTTAGACCTTTTGTTATACTATTTCGAAGATTAAAAAAATGTTTGTTTGTACAAACTTAGTAATTATTTATTTGTCTGATTCGGAAGTTACAAACATTTCAAAGAATTGTCTGAATTAAATCGAACCACTTGATTATTTTAGCTTATCGGTTATCATGCAAAACTATTTGTTACTCAGCCGTTCAACCTCTCTTTTTCGGACAGGATCAGAAAAAAAGAAAAAGGCTAGAACAGGACCAATGATGCGCTTATTTCTCTCACTGCACCATTTTTGAGGCTAAGATGGATGGGAGAGTATAAAGACATTACTGACTGACACATATTTCATTAAACATAAATCAACAAATCAAATTATCTTTACTGGAATTCGATCCAGCGAATATCACAACCAAAGCAGTTGATCACTCAATATAAGTCTGGAAAGTATATAAAGCAGTTTTTTTCAACCGAATTACTGTATTTTAAATATTGCAGTAAAGTATCGTTTCGAGAAGCTTTTATATATTATATTTTAATAAATAAAAATACATAGTTATTTCAGATTTTTTTTTAAATGCAGATAAATTTAACGACCCATATTTTATTACAAAGAAATCTGTTATAATACACATCATTTTTTTTAAATATGTGATAATTTATTATTATAATAAAGTTATCGGCTCTTTCAATGCATTTAAATAAACCTTCATCGGCGTATTTTTCTAATCATTTGTCATTTATCCCTGAAAGTATTAATTATTTATTTATGTACTAGCATGTCTTTCGTGAGTCGCGCTCACCCGTAGATTTCAGTTTACTCTTTTTTGTGTAATTCGTTTAACAAAATATTACTCCCTAGACGAAAATAAAATAGGTGATGCTTAATATTGAAAATAAAATTGCATTTAATAAAAAAAAGTGAAATGATAAATAATTTTTCTATTATCAGTAACTAATAATAGAGTTCATTTCCCCCTAAATATGATTTATGGAACAAAATATTAAAGCGTTAAAAACGCACAAAAGAGTAAAAGCAGCGCACATGACTGGTATTACGAAAACTAATTGGCAGTACGTCGTCTAATAAAAAAGCACCCGCTGTTTACGTTTGTAGAAAATATGGAAAGCGACGATGCCTCGGGCTATCTCATTTGCGTTGTGGGGAAACATCTGTACAAGTCACATTTGAGACTATTTTTTAGTAACAGTTCGTCATTAATAAATGTTTTTTTTCTTCTTAGTAATTATAACAAAATCTCAGATTCCCAAGATTCTCAAAATTTAAGACATGCTCTTCGCGTCTGTCAACTCGCCGGTTGCAAAGGGTGTTCGGCTTATCAATTTATTATCATGGTCATAGAAAAGTGAAACTTTTCAGCAAAGATTTTTATATTTTTTTCATTATTAATTGTTTTTTACTTTTGTATTGTCGTCAGTTATTCGTTGCAATATTTTTTATTATAGAAGTATCACAAAGAAACATTATGCCAGCAGCCAAATCTTTCACTTCACACGGTGAACTGTTAGCGCATAGATAAATTATCGTACATTTTTCGCTTAGGATAACGAGTAGAGAAAGGACATTATTATTTTTGGGTGTTCGGAGTGTATTTTTTGCAAAATTACGCTGAAATATCTGTCGCTTGGGTCAAGCAAAGAATGTTACTCGACAGCCAATAGGAAAATAATGATATTTATTTATGCTCCGATAAAAACTATACCTACGGCAGTGAGAATAATACTTGAGCAAGGGTGGCTACAATTTTTTTCGAGTAGCGAGTAGTTGATTTGCACTTTGACTACAATGGACTGATATAGTTCGTAGTCGATTGAGTAGTCACTACGTTGGCTTCGTTTTCAGAGCTGACAGGATCGAGTCTCAGTACGGACAGTTTATTTATTTAGAGATTAACTGACTATTAGATTTATCGACTTCAGTTCGAAGGCATGGCTGTCTGTGATGTCCTCAATTATTTTATTCTTACTTGGAAATTTATATGATGTGTACTAAGAGAAATTAGTTAACCAGTCGATTTGTTAAACTTCTATCCTTCTATCCATACTCTCTTAAAAAAACAAGCTTAATAACTGAGTAACAAGCACTTGTCATAGAAAACTACACTTCTTTTTAGATAGACTTTATTAGGAGTCCATACGCTCTACATTAAAGCCGGACATGGTAAAAAAATTGTATTAAACGTATTCCACATGTTGTTTATTAAACATAGAAGTGATACTTTCATCGAGACGTTTATTTAGTGATAACATTATAGGCGTCGAAAACATATTATTATTCTGTCAGAAAACAGAAAGTCGATACTTGAAATAAAATTATATTAATTAATTCAATTTCTGTATAAAAAAAATATGTTTGGTGTTTTATTTATGATAAAAGTTTTTTTTTTATCCAAACGCATTAATTTTAAAATCAGATGCATACGTATTCGATTCGAATAATGGTACACATGTAAACATTTTCTTATCTCTTTGAAACTCAGAAGAATTTCGTTACCGAAATAGTCAAATGTATTTTTAAGAAATACAAATTACTCCATTCGTTTTAAAATGAAAGTATTTTAATACATATAAATGACATCGTTGAAAACGTGTGCTTAATTTATGTTCAACGTCAGGCTTTACCGTAGGACTTGTGATTCTTGAAAACGGGTACTTTTACGTAGAACCGTATTAACATACCATAATATCGTCTCTACAAAAAAGACTTAAGTGTATCGCTAAACAACTTTTAGGAGATTGATTGAATACTTAGTACGCAAAGAGGCGGATTAGGGATCAATATACGGTAATGATGAGCGGGATTTTTTGTACCCACATAGAACTCCAACTGTGCTTTGAAACCTCGCCTTAAGCATTTTTACCAGCTCACAAAAACAGTTCTAGCGAACCTTTTCTCAGAAGTGCAACAAATTCGTTTGTTATGAAAAATAATATGCATTATAAATTATTTGTGTAGCCACTTAAGTAGGATATTATTCGCTTAAAAGACAGTGCTTATTTATAGGATACGTAAAAAGAAATCAACACTGCAAATATTTACAAAGACATAAAAAGCTATATTATTTCGTTATTTTATTTTGAAATATTTTTTATTTAACCATCTTGGTAACAAAACTGTTAGAATAACTCCACTATTTTAAAATTACAAAATGCAATGTATTAAGTTCCTCGAAAATTTTATAACTTCTTTTAAAATTCGTTTTTCCGCGTCAGTCGATCATCATATATGGAAAATGGCGTGATGCTAAACATTTATTATTTGTGGACCTAAATACTTAGCTGTTGTACATTACGCAATAAAAATGAACTCTAGCACGTATATGCTATACATCATCATCAAAAAAGATTGGTTATAAGTTGTAAACGGGCCCTTTTCTATATTAAATATTTTTTTTAGAGGTTTGCCTTTAGAATGAACAACATTTTTTCCGTCAATTCCCACTTTTTTAAAATTTTCTGCTTTTCAACAGTTAATTTGTGGCGCATTTTGGGGCATGTTGCGCAGTCTTGTTAAAACCACAGCTCTTTTATATTAATGCCATTAGTTAGGGAACTTAAATGTTAGTAATCATCTATCTAAATTCTATAGCGATAGTGACTGTAACGTTCTGGACTGCACTATTTTTGAAAAAATATATTTGTACAAAGTACAAACACTGTCCGCGTAACTTAGTTCATTATAAAATGGCAAACCAAACTTATTTGAAAAAAATACCATTATATAATGTAAGAATTGTCTTTAGTATTTAAAATTAAAAAATCGTTTAAAATAAATAATTCTTAATACTTAACACATTTGGTAGAACTAACTGGTCCTATAATGTTATATAATAAATCAGCGTCATCAAATCACGATTACAATAACGGTCCTGATAGTTGTATAAAATAGTAAAGTTTCTGCACAAAAATGTATCTCACTTTCTGTATTAAAATTTAGCATACTATCACTATAGATATACAAATGGCTCTCTGAATCGCATGTCGTGGGTTCACCATCATTTCAAAAGGATCATGCACCTACTTATAGATACACTCAAGTATTTTTTCTTCCACGGAGACATTCAGAATCAACCGAAAAAATAAACACAAAAGACATTGGAGCTCAACAATGGAGAAGTATAGAAAAATTTAAATTGGGATCAATGTCATCTTTACTACTGACAAAAGGCCTTCGAAAATCCTCTCTTTAGAATCACATGACATGTTTTGTTAGAGAAAAAAGAATGTTCACTATTATATTATGTCATCTTAAATATACGATCCTCGGGCGTATTTGAATAATTTATTCCAAACATATCGGGAATCGAATTTTAATATAGATGCTATGTAATGTAGTGCACCTGGTGGCAGGTATTTTGTGTGTGATATGGGTTACATATGCCGAATATTTGAAATGTTTACAGAGGGGTTTTATCGGGATTTAATTGGAGTTTCGTTGAACCTTAGTACGTTTTATTGAAGGGTATAAAAAATGTCAACCGAATTTATGTCTAATTATAAATGAACAACGTTTATTTATCGGGACATACTTTTTTACAAAGAATTTTTATTTAAATTCCACAGACATTTAATTTTATTGGCATAATCTTTCATTGAAAACGTATAATAACTTTATTAATTTGTTTACACGTGATACATATTATTGGAAATAAAATGCTTTCTCGTATGAATATAATACTTTTTTTATAATAGCATTTCGGTTTTTTTTTCGTTTTCGTTTAATTTAAATATTACATTAGCGCAATATTAATATAACTGTATGTAAAAAATATATATATTGATAATCAAGTACTGAGCATACAAGAACAGATACAAAACGTAGAGTTTTTTCGTATATTTCAATTTTATAGCAAAAACATTGTGATTAATAATTGGAATGATTAATCAATGTATTTTTAAGTGTGCTTATAGACCATAGAAAAAGGCAAACAAATATTTTCAAGATGTTTTGCCTACACACAAATTGTTACTACTATTAAAGTTACAGTATTACCTATTTTTGTAGTAAAAATCTCTTGTCTATCATAGTTAACAATCAAATCAGCATTATATGTCTATAAAAGTTTTTATGAACAAAATAAATTATGTAAGGTTTCGATCAATGGAATAAACATGAGTTATTTATAGAAAACACATTAAAAATTTGACATTTATGTTGGACAATATCAATCAATATATTTAGTTAAATCCAAATTGAAAAATAGATCAAGAGCATCGTTTGAAAAAATTCTGTTATAACCATTATGTGATTACTTTTTTAAAAATATATAAAAATAAAGCTACAAAAAATATTTTTATAAAGGACCAATTGTTAGCGCCATGCAAATTATTGAATATTTTTATCGATGAAAAGAATTCAACGAATTGAAAAAAACTCTTTTGTCAACAATAAATTGTTATTGTACGACGAAAAAAAGTAACAAAGAGCTACTGTACAAATACAAATCATTTCAGTTCCTGAAATATTGTGATTAAGTCACGAATAACATATTATTTTGTTCTCATAATACATAATCCGTTTTTTGGGCCCTACAAAACACTCATCAAGCCCACACCCAGAGTTGAGTAAATACAAAATGTGCTCCCAGAAGCAAAAAGGGACGCATAACAAAACAATAGTAAGCACAAAAAAGTTAGCGACATTTTATGTTGTGTTTGCCTACAGGATTTAATGTGTTTATACAAGCTATCGGGCGTGTGTGCATTGCCCACAGACGTGTGGCAAGCCCAGCATGTCCACGCGTTTGCGAAAATTCGTCCACAGATAAAATGATCTGATATTAAGCTCGCGCAGTGGCATAATCTTGTATAATAATTGTACACTGGTTTTGATCAAGTCATTTATGAGAATAATTAAAAACAATGTGTCTCTTAACCTCTCCAATATCTCGGAAAGTATAGAGTGGCGGTGATCAGTGGTGGACACTATTTTTTTTTATAAAGTTCCAATCAACATAACAGAAAACATTTCGAAAAAATCATACTTATTTGCTAACCATACTGTATAAACAAGTTCAACATTACAAGTAAAATATAATCACAATAATTTAATGTGGGCCCATTAGAGGGCCATTTTATAAAAAAAACTTTGACGCGTTATAGTATTCTATACATTTTAAAGTACCGTAAAAAAGAAGTAACCTCCGTTAAAAAACATTAGAATGGTGTTATATCAGTAAATAAAAATATGCAATCCACCAAAACACCAAATAAAAACGTGACTGTTCTTAAAAATTCAAGAAAAAAGTTTTACAATTTTACTAGTTGGCTCACTTCACCTTTGAGGGCACATGTAAAAAAAATACTCAACTTAAAATAGAAAACAAATATTAACAGTTACATGAATTAGAATGTGGATGACTTGTCCCAGCGAACTCGACACTCACACTTAGTTTAGAGCAGCTCGCTTTATAAAAAAACGTACGTGTCAAAAGGAAACATATTTGTTTCTGTGAACTAACTAAAATATAATTATCCACTAAGAACAGTTTATGTAGCACCAAAAGAGCTTTCAAATCTACTATAATGCCAAATATATAATGAAAATTCCAATTCAATCCAAACTCCATAGCAAAAAACGAAAATCCGGGATTTGTAAAACATTTTATAGAAATTTTCAAAAATTAATTCATGAAACAACGTATTACTAAAATATCGTAAAATAAATAATTGAGTTGTGAATGCATATAAATATATTTATAAGTTTCCAGTTGATACTTTTTTACTTAAATGGTAATGATCCCATTATAAAAAAAAAAATGTTACTTTTTTTAGTTACAATCGAAGAGAAAGCATTTTGGTACAATCAACCACAGTAAAAAAATATGTATTATTTTTTTCCGTCAGAACATGGAGACTATAGAATAAAGAAAAACTATTATATTTCAATAAAGTGATAACCCATTTTTGAATTATCACTCTTATAAATGCAAGCGCTATTTATTATTTGTTTGTATGTGTATTTATATATTTACACGCAATTTACAAATAAAATAAAAATATATTTTTTAAATATTTGATGTTTTATAACACTGACATTCAAAAAGTAAATTTCATATATCGACGACAAATTGTTCGTGCTTAAATATTTGACAACCCGTTTTCGTGTGCTCGTGATTTATTTGTGAACTTAAATAATATTATTTGTGAAATCCTCCGCATGTTGGGACCCGAAACTGTTGCGTCAGAAATAATAATCAGCTTATTTTTTAACATAAGCTACTGTACTATGCAAACTAACCATTTTTCATAATATAATTTATTTTGTATTATATTATGATTGCAATTGTTAATATTCAAATTATTTATGTTAATATATTTCATAAATTAATCCGACAAAAAATATTGGAAGCCCAAAGGTGAATAATATTACACACCACACAATAATATATACTTATTATATTTACAATATAAAATTTATCGTTTATTTATTTGAAATAATTGGATAACACATGTTATAACTAGTGACACCAACGCATCATAAATTGGAAGACTTGAATGTTTTAGATTTGCTTTAAAAACAATCATAATATATCTTGTCTAGATAGTTGAACAATAATTAAAACTATAAATAATACAAAAAAACATAATAAAATTGAAAGCTAACCATTCGATGCAATACATGAGTCGGAAAACCCATGAAAATATAAATTACGGCATCAACCACAAATATCAGAAACATTTAGAGCTTATACCAGCCATACTCAACCTTTTTTTCCTCCGGGCCGCATTCCGATTTTCGCTTCTCTACGTGGGCAACCACATATATACAGTAAACTGTAAATAAAACACATTCTAAAACTATTTTATTTTATGTATATATATAATGTATACATTTATGTATTCATGTATGTTTAATGTATGTAAGTAAAAAAAAGTAATGAACAACAAATAAAAAATAAATAAAAATTATACAAAAATACCTTACCAATCAATGTATTGAAAATCTTAAATCGTTAACTTGAAAATTAATGTGAATTTTGATATTGCGTCAAACTTTTAACTATCTTCGTGTGATCAGGTTCCTTATCACCACATGCTACTCTTAATACAAAAAATATTTAGTGATTATAATTATTTTAGGCCGCACATAAGTGCTGATTGGGCCGCAGGTTGAGTACGGCTGGTTTAGACAAACGATATTGAGAAGTTCAGGATTTTCAAATCGTGTTTGTTAAATAAAAAGAAAATGCCTTAAGATTGCAAATGATATTTTTTCACCATCTCAACAAATAAAGATTTCTCTCATAAAAAATGCACGAAAATAAATAACAGTTTATTGATAAATTATCGAATAAAAATATTCGTTTGTTTTACAAACCGTATTTTTTTTACTATTTGGTTGATTTTAATTTTACTAATGCAATTACTTATTTATTCAAAACCATATATTATTATTTGATTACGGACTTGCATAATATGTACACAGGATTTGATGGCTTCTTTGTGAAAATTCTTTTTTATAAGAGAATGAAAATTTATAGAATAGTTGATTAGTTTAAGTGCTAACTGCGACGTTCGCTTAAATTTTTTGGGAAGCTTCGTCAGACTAATTGCGTAAATGTGTAAAATATTGTTTCAGGGAAAAATAAAACGTATACGTTATCTCACTGAAAGAAAAGAATTGAATACAAATTAACATTAACTTTGTAAATCATAAATCATTTTGTTCTTCAATTTAACTTAATTTTTTAAAAAATCATAAAATAAAATTCTGGATTATTTGTCACAATAAAAAAACCTTTATATAATACGGCTCTGCCTTATAAAACGTCAGCGTTTATATTGATTAATCGAAGTGATGTAATGTGACGGGAAATTTTCATAAAAAATGGCTTCAGCTCGATTGCTCTGCATCCATCCCCTATCTTCATCCCCACTTAATTTTCTTTCTTCGATCCTTTCCCCTTTTCTTGAAAAAACCCCCTTTGAAGGAGGCAGCCTAAATAATTATTTTCTCTTTTAGCTGTTGTGATGTTTGTTGAATAATTTGAAGCACGTTTAAATGCCACTTCGTCATTTTTTCGTTTTACTGAAAACGTTTTCATTGTTGTGCGAAAACAAAAATATTTATACCGTCCGCTACACGTAATAGATTTTTTGAACCAGATACATATTTTTTACTTTAAATTTAAATAATTCAATCAATTGACCAAACATATACTATATGTATCTATTACTGTAATTATTATTTTTTATTCAAATAATACCAAAATAGTGAAGCATGGTACAATGCTGCTGAAAATTAATTATCGGCATTTCAGTCAAAATAACTTGTGTGCGATCGTCTTTTTAAAACTATCCTGGGAGATATCTTAAGTCTACCTTAAAATTATATAATATGAAAATAATTTAATCAATTTTTCCGCTGACGATTTCCAAATACTCACTGCTGTATTTCGACTATCGATAATTATTGTATGTATGTTTTCATTAGTACATATTTAATGGAAGAAAATGCCTAAGTTTTTTAAGCCAAATTTTTTAACTTAGCAGATAAAGTTATGAACTTTTAACGCGAAAACAATGAAATTGATAAGGATCCTTCAACCGTTCCTCAGTTAACGTGTTGACATAAAAAATCTATTGCACATTTTTTTTTACTTTGATCATCATAAAAAAGAATAATCACTCGATAATACAAAGATTAAAAATGCCTCTACGAAGCAGAGTTAAGTCGTAAATTCAATGTGGATAGGGGTCGCGTAAATTTAAAAGTGCGAGGAAGCGTCGCGGGTCAATGTCGTTTACGGATGCGAACGGCACGGGAGGACGAAAGGCGTAAAATCGCCCCTATATCACAGCCGGGCCATAAATCCTCCCCGTGCGGACCTGCTTGTTTAGTCCAGTGCCGAGAAACATTTTCTGCACTGCAAACTCCGAGATATGTGAACCAAATGCTGTCCAATGGACTGTGCTAAAAGTCGTGTCTGTAAAAAGGTTTAGGTGAAATAAATATTCTTCTTTGTTTTCGAATTGAACATAAAACTTGCGGCGAAGTCTCACACAGCACAAGTAAATTTAAAGTTTACATTTCTCCAATAAAAGATATTGCCAAAATGATTTCAATAAATCCACACAAAAAGTACAATATGAAATACTAAAGTCACGTATTGTTTATTCTGAATGTTTGGTTAATGTATATATAAATTTGCATGACGTGTATAACCTACCTAATCTTTGCAATTAGGATATGAGTTAACTGAATGACAGCAAAATACTCCTAATGCATCCGTCTGCATTTCAATTTAAAAAAAATATAGAGAATACTTACAAATTATTCAAGAAATAACTATGTTTGAGATGCTCATATTCAACATCGGTAATGGATATAGTTGGTAAAAATGGATAGATTACAATATTTGAATGGTAAAATATTTTTTTATAAGTAAGTGAAAGAGTTTTTGAGCTATAGCTGTAAACGTTTATATAAAAGATTTAATGTTGACTTAGAATAACAAAAAAGTTTGAACGATTCAAATTTAAATAAACAAATCTTCATTTAAAGTAAAATTTACACTTATTGATAATCAGTGCCTGAGCTATTCGATTAAACAAATATTTTTTTTGGTAGTATAAATTTTATTGGATTTTTTTTTCTCTCTAATACGTTTATTAATGTAGATACACTTTTTGCAAGCTAACCTGAGGTTATGAGTCAGCTTGATTTTTCAATCTACTGTGCATAATTAAAATAATTTCTCGATAAGAGATAGTGAAAAATATACTACTCCATTTCGACTGCAAATAGCAATGATATTATTATAGCTACATATAAAAGAACAATGAAAGTTTATTATGTATAACATTTACACTAAACTGATTCAATGATGACAATTGACATTCGCTAAAAAGTTTTCAGTAACCCGTACTATTTATAATAACACATTTTTGAAAACGTTTATGTTTGTATTAAAAACTGAATTATTTAAAATTATTCCAAATATGTATGCCAATAAAGTTACGACCGGCGTTTGTAACAAGACGACTTGCTGCTTAAATTCAGTTATATAAATGTAGGCATAAAAAATCCGTGTTTAATACATAATTTTCGTTGTCTTTTTTTATTCAGCGGGTTCAATGTATTATTGTCTTGATATCCTTGTTTACAAACAATAAATGATATAAGTATCTTAACACTGCATTAAGTGAACGAAGCATGACGCGCGATATGAAATGCTAAAGCTCAAAGCTCCCAAAGTCAATCGATATCGGTTAAATGACCGGAAAAAACAGTTTAAGCTCAAAAAAGGGTGAGGCGTAATCAAGCGACGGTTGATTTATCGTCGAATTTGTTTATTTCTTCGCGCAGATAGAGATTTGGTTTCACAAAAGGCCGCTTACAGCCTCCGTGACTCGTGACGCAATTTATTAGACTGCTTAACCATGAAAATTTTCACTGGAAATTATTACCTCTCAGTTTATTTAGGATTTGTTTCAAAAAGAAATTTAAAAGCTACAAATTTTACAAACAAACCTACAGTTTGATGGCTTAGTTAATTTAAAGTGTCTTGTGTTTCTGAAATACATATTTTTTACTTTTATTTTAACGTCATGTTGATAAATATGACTATGCATCTTGGGTGAAACTTCCTCTAATTAAAGTTTGTTAAGTAATCAAAATATGCCTCTATGTTTGAATAAGACTTAAAATCAGAGTTATGTATTGAAAATCAAAATTCTGTTTTGCCAAAATTTCACCCTCTACACATGAATAGCTCACTATACTGACATGTATTTACAGGAGTTGGAATATCAAGAATTGATTGCCAGTAAGTAAACTTTAACTGAAAGAGTATAGAGTGTTTAGTATAAAACTTCTTTGAAATCACGTCAAGTAACTTCTCACGTGGGTTCAAAAAGATCTATTTTAATTAAATAAGTTTCAGGATACTTTCATAGGATGTTATTAGTAGTATTTATTTTATTTCCTCGTTGACAATACATTTCAGTAAACTCATTAAGCTGTATGAGCTTGTCAACTAAGCCACATAAACCAACTATGAATAAACAAGAATAATATTGGAAAAATTATAAAGATTTAAATTTAAGTTTGAAATTGATTTAAATGAATTTGATTGACAAATTCCTTTTTTTAATATTGAGTTCACATGTGCGCATCTTATGATGGATTATTACGAACATTTTGAATAAAAAATATATGCAAAAGGATACAGTAACAAATCATTGATAGTGTTTTGTTGAAACCATACTTATAATATAATATTATTGCACTTTTAATATCAAATAATTTAGTGAGCTTCCATAGAAATAAAGCTGCAATTGTAAAAAAAACTTTTTAACATACTTCTTAAGGAGTACTTTAAAAAGCGTCACTTTATAGCATGCCAACAAAGATTTCATTTCTTGAATTATTTTAAGTCAGAGATTTATTCAAGCAATAGGTATCTTATTATTACCATGCATATGGTACTGGAAATTGACTTGTCTCATTTTATTTTTAAAAAACCTCATTTATTATTTATGACATTGAAAAATACTGTTTCTACTTTCACAGTAGCACTAAACTAAAATAAATTTGTTTCATTTATGTTGAGTATGCTCTCGTAAAAATAAAAATATTCAGAAATATGATATATCGTGACAATGATATATTTGCATGAAAAAATATACTCACTAGTGTATATTTATACACATATTATAGAAAAAATAAAAAAAACCAAGGCCTGGCATATTGTATTCGCGGCAAGTGAAGAAAAACAAGACTCATCTACATATGTAAAACTCCAGTCCGTGCCTGGAATCGATTTTCACGACGCACATACCCTCAATGGTTTGGAAAAAATAACGCGGCATGTTGCGATATAGTGCCTCCATTATTTTTATTATTTTTCATACCACGTAGTTATGTTACGTTCAGTTCTATGATCACAGTCTATGACAGCGTTGTGTGCCTAAACTGTGAATCGTGGCCTACCCTTGTGCCTTATCTGACGGCATTTTTTTGACTCGGCGGAAATAATTATAGAAAGAAAAAATGTTTACGACAGCATCAACAAGAAGACAAGAATGTCTTAGATTTAATGATGTTTTGCACAGTCAGCCGTTGATAAATGTTTCTGTCAGATGATGATAATTAAATTAAAATGTATACATAAGTAATTCTACATTTGTATCGAACATTACACAAAATAATGTCAAAGACATTCATTTATTCATCATATTGATTGATGAAATATACCAGAATAATTCTAGTTAACAGGCGCTAAATATATATGTAAGATAAACGGAAAAGATTGAAAAATCATCTCGGAGTCGAAGTCGTATACTTTTTACCCAACTCCATAGCTCTGAATATAAGTATGTAATATTTTCCTTTATTAACAAAATACATTATTTTTTTAGCTTTTTCCCATTCCAATGCGATAAATATTTCAAAATTATAAAACCATATGCGATAAAATCGATGATATCTTTCAGTAAGCCATTCGATATTAACATTACAAACACACATGTTAACGATCTCAAAGTTGAACCAAAAAAACTTAATTTGACATAGATCTTATCGGGAATCGAGATCACGCTAACCAAATATATAATACTAAACTATTGGCAATTAGACCAGAGCGGAGGACAAGACATTTTTACTTATATTTTTCTACAAGAAAAACTTCTTATTTATTGACTGAAATTCTCTATTATTTTTTAAAAGAGTATGTATAGAATAATAGCTTAAGGCAAGTATGTTTGTTAAGGCAAGATATTCCTTTGAACTCATATTTATTTTTCAATGAATCCGTTTATCCAAAATGGCCGTAGTGGATTTTTATACGATTTTTACACAACGCGGGTCCACTCATAACAAATACTATACTTTCCGCGAATTATGTGTTACAAATAAAGCACTACACGGTTGTAACAAGCAAACAAATTCGTTTAATACAAATGCATTAGACGTGTCAGACATTACTAGCAATGAAAACGATGCATGTTCAGTTCCTCATACAAGTCTCCGTATGTAACAAGTAGCAATATGTTCAAATACATGGATTTTTGTAGATCGTATTCACAGTGTAAAAAAAGAGTTGAGTGTATACTTGAAATAAAATTTATTAAATTAACATTAATATTGTCAAAACGTTTGAAAAAAAAGTGAACAATCTTCTTAAACATATTTTTGTTTTATTTATCGTACACACATACGAAAAACTTAAGGTCTGATTAATTCAGCTGATATTACAGAAATTCAAAAGTATTTCAATCTGTCTGAGGTATGGTTGTGAGAATGGTATTCAACACAAGTACACCATGTTTAAAAAAACGCCTGTGGTGTGTGTATCTAAAAAATCGATACCGGCTTATGATTTTCATATCAAAGGAAAACGTGTCTCACATTTTCCTCATTTTAGTCATCACAACACAGCTAAAAAGCAGCACCTTCCAAGAAAATCCTTCGCAAATAACAACGATAATAGAAACTCAAAAAAAGATCACGCGTTATGAGTTCCACGTGTGAAAATATTTTCTTCGTCTCAAATTCTGCATGGGAATTACAGATCAGTTTGAAGTTTAATGCGTTACACAAACATGATATTTAAATTAGTTAATTATGTGAAAAAATATGCCTTTCATTTTCTCTATTGTTATTTGAGTTTAGTAGTTTTAGGAGAGTTTGATTGAGAGTCATTTAATACAAATAAAAAGTATCCCTTTCAGTACTTTAAACAAAAGTTTGACAAAGTACGACCATCTTAATCTTTCATCTCACACATTATAATCATTCATTTTTATTACTGATCATTGTTTTTTTTATTGATTATAAGTTAAGCTTATGTAAGATTCGATGCTTACAAAGCGAATCTAAATATTAACCATAGACAAACCATAACAAAGTAAAAGAAGATTTGTTTATTTTAAATTTCCACATTACTACATAAAAAATATATATATATATCTGTAGGTACTAATTTGAAAACCGATTATAACTTGTCATTTTTTATAAATTCTGTTTATATTTCTTAAACCAATTATTTGTCACACTGGATAATCTTGTATCTAATTATATTTTATCAGTCAACAGTCATTGTGATGAGCAAAACTGGTCTAGACTTTAATAAATAACGTGTAATTAGAACAAAAAGTGTTTTTTATGCAGAAAGTCGTATAACAAAGATTTTATTTTATATTATTTATTAACATTTTAGCAATATTTTCATCGTATCTTTAAGTAGTTTAAATCGATTTTATTTATATTGAAAAAAATTCAATATATTAAAAATAGTTTTTGAATAAAAATGAATTTAAAAGCATTTTAATATTATTTTGAAAAAATATTAATGGCGATGTACAAAAACCTTCAATAAATTTTGGATATTTTTGACCCTGATTTATTAATTGTACGATACTCATTGGTTATATTTAGCTATTTTTATAGCATTGGAGCATTTTGGAATGAATCTTTGCTAATAAAAACCCATTTTTCGTTCTTTTCCATTTAAATTGTCAAACGTCGACAGTGCGTCACGTCGCCTCTCGCAGAAATGAACAAAGAACATTCAGGCGTCGCTAAAAAACCTTCATCCGTCGCTCATCATCCGGCCGGATCAATTTTTCCGTCAAATTTTCCCGTCGCAGAAAAAAACGTATCTTTTGAACGTTTAAGCCTTTTGGACTAGCGCTAACCAGTGTATTAGAGAGGTTTTCTTTAACTTTATGTTATCATCCATATACCTCATTCCGAAGTTGAAATGTAGGGCTGAAGAATAAATTAGCAACAAAAACATTTATAAATATCATTTAAAAATGACAATTTTACTTTACTTGCTTTATTAGGAATGTGAGAATAATTATTTAATACGTGTCTTTTTTTGTAAAAAAAGAAATTTCAACATGATGCGTTGAAACTTAACTGACAATAATTACATGTTCAATAAAATAAATTACAATGAGTTACTGTATTTCTTTTGGACTCGGCACGTCTTTAATGTTAATAAGAAATAGCGAAAAATACTAACTGCTTACAGAAGAAAAAATGGTTTTAGTGTGTCTTGGACGCGTTCTGACTTTAAGCCCTAATAAAAATAAAACTCTTATGGAAAATTTCTATAGAAGATATTTAAAAAAATAAGTAATTCGTTTTTATTATATCAATAAATAGACACAAAAAGGTAAGAAAATGAAAATGTAAATTCTTATCTATTTACAATTTAATTTTAATATTAAAATTGGTTATATAATAACGTTATTTACATTCATGGCTTTATGTTAAAATCGATAAACTTAAATAAACAACAAAATTATTACATGGTATGTTTTGTTTCAGCTGAATAGTCGCCATCTTTGGAGACATTTTTTTTAATTCCCATATTAAAACTTTTTTTCATTAGTAAATGTAATAATTCATGCTCATATTTATAAAAATTCGTAACATTCCGATCGGTTCTCCGAGAATTTTCCCAGAGATGTCACAAACAAAACCATCACTTGGGGAAAATCTGGCTAAGCCGCCCTACAAAAGTGTGCGAGCTAGCAATAATAATGCCCAAAAGAAGAAAAAATAGGCAGAAGAAGAATGTTTGGGAAATCGGGTCAATCGGCCGGGCGAGTGGGGGTTGGGGGGATGTCCCACCCAAGGAACATTAGTAGCACACGCCCGCGGCAATATTATGAAAATCCTATTATTTTCTTATATCCTTTATCCTTTGCAATGTCATCGCTCCTTGGCGGCTCAAATACCATTGGATAAGCGTGAGTTCTTCTTTGTTTTTTTCGGTAATAAAATATCTACTGCCAAAAAATTATCTGACTTACACAATGTCGATTTCATACGTACAAGGGAGTCTTATATTATAGATTATATAATATTACTCTGCACGCTCTGGTGAGCCCAAGGTAAAGTTCGAATTTATTTTATTCTGATTGATGGCTATGACTTTTTGGTGACATCGAATTTACTTTTTAGAGATACGTTTTATCTATTAGAACAATGCTTTTTGATTGACTGAATTGAGCAAGATTGATTTATATGATTAGTGCACATATTGAACAATATGTCATCAATCTCCATCTAATATACGAATGTAAATATATTTTTTTAAAAGAACATAAACACTTTATGCTTCCGTCATGCCAAACATTATCAATTACCATAATACCATCGAACATTATCAATGAAGATTATTTTTTTTCCTTAAAATCATCCAAGATTTTAAATTATCACTTTGAGGATGTTTAATTTCAATACATGGAAAAAAGACATTATATTGAAAATACAATACTCTTTTGTCCTCATAACACATATATTTAATATGATCAAGACCGGTTTAACATTTATAACCTTACGTTGTCACGTAACGTCTATCCGCGAAAATTTCTTGTATAATCAATAAAGCGACAGATATATTTTTATATTTACAGCATTGATGCTTTACATGCATTTTATCTTCAAATTGATACGGGACAATAATTATACTTTATTTTCGGGTAATTTAAAAATTAAAATAAAATATTTGGCTTACTGGCTATTTAATTTATTGCCAAGTTGTTTTAATCACTGATATCTTTTTATTCGAGTTTTATTTCAAGTAAAATCTTCTTTCTTTTAATTATATACTTTTTTTTTTTAGAAAGAAAGAGTCCTTTTATTTGGCTTGATTGTGTACCTACTGTCTATTTTTCTAACAACGCCTTGTCATGTTTATATTATTATCAAAACGGCTTTCTTTACAAAAATGAAACATGGAAGGCTTTCAGCTAGCATTCGTTGATGGTTAAAATTATGACATCAAAGAGCTTTTCAAAAATTTATTACGTCATGTTTTACTTTCAGAAAAATATTTTTAATGTAGTGACGGAAAATTGAAATGTTTCTATTAACGATGCCTTTGTAGAAAAGTCTAATGAAGTTGTGGCAATTTCATATTTAAGGTTTTTTCTTTATTTTGCTCCGGATAAAATCTTTTATCTTGCGACAAACAAAGCGCTCTTTTGGCTTTTATTATTACTGACGAGTTTTATTAATAACGTCAAGTTTTTACTTTGCTTTCTTCTCCTGGGAACAATGTTTTTGTTAAAGATTCTGAATTTTTACAACTTTCCGTAACCAAGCATTGCATACTAATTTGATAAAAAAGGCGTGATTAAAATATTATTTTTTCATACCCAAAACAAAATTTTAACAATTTTGCCGCATTTAAAAATACATTTTACATTCTTAACAGCCTTGATAACTAATGACCACTTTTTTGAATGGTTAATATAAAGCACTAAGTGAACAAACTAAGTTCCAGTTCTCAATGGATAAAAAATGTCTTAAATCATCCAAGTGCCATGTCCGTAATCCATGTACGAAAAAGTCGAATTAAAATTGATTAAAAATTATGTCAAAAAATATTTAGTCAAAATTTAGTATTGTTAATATATATTTATGAATAAATCATACATTGTTATCTAGTAAATTACTAATATGGATTGTGGTTAGAAAGCCGTATACAGTACTTACGTATGTATTTCACAATATCTTAATTATTATTTTTTATATAAAAACGATGTTCAGTCACACTTTAAATCTAAAATATAAACTACTAATATAGCTTCATAATCGAAGTTTTTTAATGAGAAAAAATTGTGAGTTCTTTGCAGTAGAAGCCGATTATTTTTTTCCGATAGCTAAGAGATATAATCAAATGTTAGAAATGTACTGGTAGTTAGGTGATCGATCACCCATTTTTATGGAAAAATAATTTCATAAAAAACAATAATTCACAAATATCATTTTAAAATTCAATCAAATGAGGAGTCTCCTAATTACGTCCATGGCGCAGAGGTTAACTTAGTCTTTTTTCATGACGAATCTCCCCCATGCTTGATTTCCAATACGAAAAGCATTTTTTTCAGTTTTCAATTTCTATTCGAATGCATGGATTTTTATGTATAAAAATTACTTCCCACCTTTCCAATTCTGTAATAACGAGGCGTAGTGAGAGCGATTAGCTAACCACGAGACCTATGCTAGCTATATCTTTAGATCTTTAATTTCTTCGAAAAACAACTGAGTAGTAAGCAGTTATTCTAGAAAAAAAATTGTTGAGATATCTCCAATAGGGAGGGGGCCATATGATCCCTCCATATTGGGAGAGCAGATTGAAAAATTAAGGCATCATTTTTTTATAAGATAACAAAAATATTTTTTGAATTGTAAGGCAATCAACTAATTAAGATAGCTCCGTAAAAACATTCGTATCTCGACTACGGAATCTGACATAAATAACTAGTATTTATAAAATGATTTTTGTTAGGAAAGTCGTATTTAGTACTTTATAGTTTAGCTGTATAAAATAATAAATGTTAATGCCTTGTGAAAATTTATAATTTGAAAGCATATCTTACAAGGTAGAAGTCCATAAAATGTAACTTTATAATCTTTCAAGCTAACGAAGTCCAAAGTTTTATTAGTTTCAACGTTTGCCTCTCAAATAATAAAATAATCCTCGCGTGAATGTTTCAACTTTTGATACAATAACCCAACTCATTAAAATGCTGAATGAAGAAAAATTAAATTTTAGAACTCGAGCCTGTGAAATTAATTTCAATTAAGGGTTTATTTTCCTTTTATTTTCTCATTTCTGTCCATAAAAAAATGAAACTCAATAAAAACTTTCGTGAGATATTTAAATAAAAAAGTTTTTCTTATTTTTGATAGGTCTTACTTACAGTTTTCCTGGCGAGCTTTTTTTTACAATAACTCTTTCGACGGGAAACTGTCAGAGATTAAGTAAACATTTCTTTCAAAATTTATTTACTCTTCTGTAATAAAACATTAATCACATTAGTTTTATCAGATATCAAACATTTAACAAGATTCATCCATTCATAAAGATAACTATAATGTATTATTTATGGCTACAAACAAGATTTAAAAAAAATGCTTTTAATTATTTATAACAAGTGTTATTTTTATTAGTGTTATTATTGTTATTTTTGGTATAATCTATGGACACCTCCTGTAAGTTTCTTTAAGCGATATAAATAATTCCATAGTTTATTTATTAACAATATTTATCATACCTAAATAAGAGTAATTTAAAAAACGTAAAAAAATGATAAACACGCTAAATTTGTGTAAGTTTTAAGCGATTGACATATAAAACACTTATTGTTGTTTGTGCGATAAGAAAATAATGAAATACTTTTTTTATTGTGATTAATTATTGAGAAAAAAGGTTTTGCAAGTGACCTATCCACGTCATACTATTTATATTATTCTTAATTCATGCTATTTATCAATTAAGTTTTCTGTAGATATGTTATTTAATTTGTGTTGATTTAATACTTAGTGAATGTTTAATTATAGTGTGACTCTTTACATATGAAAATCCAGAATGTGGCTCTTGTTGACCTCATGGTTTCCCATCGCTGTACATTTGTCACATGATTTTCATATTTTATAATAATAATATTAAACAAATAAAACCTCTGGAAAAAAAATAGTTTACCTTAAGATAAGTCAAAAAAAATAAAACCCGTAAAAAAACGTTCCATCACTTTTTTTGTTTTGCAATCTCATTTCCGTTTACAATTAATTTCCGCACCACATTAATAACTAATTTCAGATTATTGTTTTTTGAATAAATATTTTATAATAATTGGTTAAAGCAAACAATTGTTTTTTTAATGAAAGCATAGTAGGTATGGTCTTTTAACTATTTTTGAAGTCATAAAAATTTTCTACCGAATTATTTATGTTGGATGAAAGAATGTTAAAATTGAATAACATGACATATGTACTCATTTGACCTCACGCAATTTTACAAAGAAGTAAATTTATATTTTTCATTTTTTCAACATTAATTTATCAAAAGCTTTGCCAGATAAAAGTGTAATTATATAAAAAAAACATCGGCTGGCACATTTTTTCATTCAAATAAAGATTTATCTATTTTTTTTTACCTCCACCATTAATTTGAAATGATTTGATTCGATCTCAAAGCATAATCAGATAAAATTGAAAACATTAATTTACGAAAGGAGAAAACGAAGAAAATAGTCTGTCGCATTAGATTAGTATAAAAGTTCAAAGTGGTAATGCCTTCTCGGTTTAGGTGCTTTTGAGGTGTCGAGGGAATTTGGGAGTGGTGTTTTACTTTATGGACCGTGCTTAGGGTGCAACATTTCAAAATGAATCAACCCATGTTCTTAATTTACTTTCATTAACACTTATGGCTACAAAATATGTTCAGTAAAAATATATATTTTTATTCAATATTTTAATTGACGACTTTGGTATTCCTGAAATGTTAATTTGACATAAATACATATGTTCTTAATTATATATTTTTATATCAACTTCATTTAATATAGTATACTATTCACTGTTGGTTATTTTGAATTACTAGTAATTTTATTTTTATATAAAAAAAAATAAGTAAAAAAAGTTATGTGATAATACTCGCAAGAAGCGAAACCGGTAAAAAAAGATTTTCGAAATTAAATACTTTAAAAGTGGCAAAAAAATGTTTTAATTCCATGCCAAAACTAATGCCCAAATTATTAAGATAAGTCATCAATTGAATTTCAGATTAATAGAATATTCGATGAATAAACATGTTTGTATAATATATTATCGTTTTAAAGCTCTTAAAATTTATGTGTGAGAAGTTAAAATAAAATTGGTGCGAACCATAATTATTGTAGGTGTTAGAAGACAAAATGGTACGGGTATATTGGTGGTAAATGAAATTTTGTCAACACCTTTCGGTACGCTACCATTTGGTCTAGCAAATTTATTTAATAATCAAAGCGTGAAAAATAATTAATTCCGGCAAGACGAACTTCACTTTCTCTTGCCTAAATATGCACTGGCTGAATATTTTGCTTATTTAACCCCTGCATTATCACAACTAGGGGATGTTTCCCGGTAAGAGTGTTGGCGAACACCACTCGCTCTGCGGGGGAAATAAAAAGCAGATAATAACCGCAGGTAATTTGCATACTGCACGCCGGCTGTCACACTCAGACAAATGAGTTTTACGCTTCGATCGGTCTTTGGAGCAACTCTACGCCCGCTAGTCATCGCTTCGCCATATATTTTTGGGGTGAGATTCCTGGACTACTGTTTACCGCAATACGAAATATTTCGCAAATACAGAATGGCCACAATATCATGTTCTCAAAATATTGTATAACAAATTAAAAATATCATCAGGATTTGAAGTATATCGTTTCATCAATGAAACAATAGAAAAACTTAATGAATCAGTTTATTCATAGCCTTAACAATTTCTGACAAATATAAACATGATATTTTTTAAAGTGTTTATGAAATGAATATAGCCGAAACAATCGACTAACAAAAAACAAATGCAAATGTAAGCAAAAGTTAGAACAACAATCAATTGATTACCGTTAGTCTAACGCAGCGTTTCTTTACTTGGAGTGCGAAAAGCATTTCCAGGAGTGCGGGAAATGTAACTATTGCTACATCTATAAAGAAAATGTGTTCTTAAATTGCACCAAAAAATCACTAAGCTATTTAAAATTGTGATATTGTTTTATTTTTATATATAAATGAATGTATACATTTTTCAACAAAAACATGTTTTATAATCAAAATAGTTTCCTAAAATGAAAAAACCGAAAATATTTTTCAAGGCGGAACTAGAATATATTTTCACTTTCGAGACGATGCAAATTACTAAATAGGTTAAGAACCACTGAACTCTTACGTTTAGGTAATTGAGCTTTTGCGGTGTGCAAGAAAATGTAATATATTGGCATAAAAAAAAATTCTAAGGTCACGTGATATTTCATGACTTCGTGTTGTTAATAATTTGAAATATATTATAAAACGTATCTAAGAATTGGTAAATTATTTTAAAAAATTCTAATTTTACGAGCATTTAATCAGTAAGCAATGAAGTGTTGGCTGAATATGCAGAATAAGTCGTATGATATACAATTAACTCAACACAATAATGGTAGCAAAGTATGTCTTGAAAATTTGATACATGAATTGAGCTCTCGAGAGGTGAAGTGAGCCTACTTGTTAAATGGTAATACTTTTTTTTGGGCTTTTTACAGTCACTTCTTAACTTGGTGTTTTATTGGATTGCATATTTTTCATTTTCGGAGAAACACTATTCTAATGTGTATTAACTGAGATTACTTCACTTTTACGAAACGCATCTAGCTTATTTTTTCTAAAATACCACTTGAATCACTTCACCTCCAATGGGTCCAGTTATGAAAAATATTGATTGCATTTCCGTCGTCGGGTAAAAACAGAATACGAATATTATTTATTGATTTGGCATTTACTTGGTAGAACTCCATTTCAATAGGGTAAAAATATTAAGGTATTTCAGTTCTACAGTTTTACAGTACCCTATTAGAATACGAATAAGTTACACAATTTCGATAATTATTTTGCGATGTAATCACCTCTCATTTAGACACATTTTTTTGATCAGTTTACTAACTTTTCTATACCACTTAAATGTTATCTGAGTTTTTTCTCCCGTTAAACTGAATTATTATATCACCAGTACGGAAAATTTTTGACTTTTCAATATATATTTGCAAATGAAAAATTGTTTGTTTAGTAAGAACACTTATTTAAGAAAGGAAGCATAACCATGTTTTTATAGGTACTTTCGCGTTAAAATATTTAATATTTTTTTTTTATAGATGAGTATTTTTTATCTGGCGCAAAATAGTCGAATCCTTTAATGCAAATCATCGTATCAAAAATACATGACAGTTCACAGCCACTAACAAAATTGCATTTGGAACACCGCATGATTATAATGAATAAGTAATGATTTATGCAACCTGCATGGAAACGTATACAACGGTCGGTTTTAAACGTCACTAATTATTTTTTAATCAATCAAAGCGAGTGCAGCTGTACACTCCTGGGGCGATATTTTTGATACAGGGTCAGTTTGAGCAGTATTTTTTTGAAATTTTGAACAACTGAAAAACTGATATTTAAGCTTTGATTTTGTATGTTGATCAATCAGCCTTCTAAGTTTTGTCGTTGCTTTTGAAAGACATTCTTATTTAATGTTGACAACTTCACTGAGTTAAAAATATCGCCTACATGATTTTTTCCCCTAGTTTATTATACCACTATTCACATCATGTATTTATTCCATTTTAAGGTGTCAATACTTGGTGGAATGGCATTATAATAAAAATAATGAAAGATTTTTAGTACTTTTTCCACTTAAAATTTATTTGATCGGGACCGGTTTCGCTCCTCGCGAGTATTATCAACTGATAAGAAAAATAAATTAAACAGTGCTATTTATACAAGTTAAATTAAAAATAAAAAGGTGTCAGTAACTACTATCAATGAAGTTGTAGTAGTAGTTAGTAGTAGTACTTATTCCATGTTTAATATACAATTGTAGTAATAATATTTCACAATTATTTCCAAAAATAATGTTCTGTCAAGCAGACTCGAAAGAAACCACTCCATCTCCAAGTGATTTATATTTTTCAATTTAAAGACCTTTTGAAAATAATACACACCTGTTCAATATATAAGTATAAATTAAAATACGACAAGGATACAGTGTTTGAACTAGTTTTTTATTCAAATTGTGATAAATAAGTTAAATTTTGTGAAAAATGAAAAAAATGTACGTATCCTTAGTTTAGAGACGTATTGCCAAAAGCACATACGTACTACATCATGGGAATTAGGAGCGTACAGATACAAACAATCATTTATATCTCTTACTAAACCTTTTCACCTTTTCCGCGAAAGCCTGCGTAGGCTTCGGGGGCGAGATCCAAGGTGGAGGGGGTGCTATACCGTCACGCTTGCCAGGGGCGCCCTAAGTGCTGTCACATTTGCTTTCGCCCCCCAGAGAGGAACTCTGGATGGGGGCCTTACAGCCACTGCTGCGGGCGGCAAACTTTACACTCTCAAAGACTAGCAATTTGAATCAGCCCGTTTAATAAGGATTTTGGAGGGAAAAACAAAAAGGTCCTTAATGGCACATGACGTTTTTGAGAAACGCCTCATTCAGGGGACCGCTTTGTATTTGCAGATTCGCTTTTATTTTCGGAGGCACCGTGAGTACTTTTTTATGGAGAAAATTATGAAACGACCTCGCTTTTCATTTTGCTGACTTGAATGGTACTCTGGTTTTATTCGGACAAACGCGGAAAATGACTTTATTGCAAATTAAGCTAATTTTCCTTAAATAAACTCACTTTATTTTATCGCAATTTTTAGTGTGTTTATTTTATCACGCAATTAAATATTTATATTAACAAAGTACTGACATAACAAGCATTGATAGAAAACTTTTGATAATGCCTTCCAAATAACAATAATTTATTAAATTTAATACTGGTGGCATGTACACGTGACTCCACATGTGACCTAAATTATAATCAAACTTATAGCTCTGTAACAAGCTTACATCTGTTTAATATTAAATCTCCACTTATCCTTATACCATTAAATTAAATATATGAATACATACCGATTAATAGTTGAATCGGCCTTAAAATATGAATTCACTGAAAGAATAGATTTACAATACTGCTATATTCTTTTAATTGATTTATGCTTAGTTTTCGTTTGTTTTTGAAATCAAAAGATGATGATTTATTGTGAATTATTACGAATTATGACAAACGACCCGGGTTTCGCCTTTCGGCATATTATGGCGTTCAAGTGCACGGATGAACTTGAACTGTCAGTTGTGAATGTACATAATTTGAACGATTCAAATTTAATATTGAAATTCCACCAACCACCTTCAGTCGAAATTTTAAATTATCTCTTTTTTGAGTCAATGCTGACTTCATAACAAGATGTGTTTGAAAAACGTTCAAATAAAAAGCGTTTGTAAAAAAAAAATCTAATTTTCGTCGACTAGTATATGTATAAATGCATTAAGTTGCCAAGTGAACGAGTTATCGTGACAAAAAAGACCCCGGAATATCGCACAAACAATCCCTGCCCTGAATCACCGTTTAATCGCGTGCTTTTGATAATATGAAATGTAACGTTATACGTGCGTAACGAATTCCGAACAGTCAATTATACCTCCATAAATTAATATGGGGTCACCTGTACGGAAAGCAATTTAGGTGTCCCAAATCAAACTAACTTCCTGCCTCCATAGTTTTACCCTTAAGCCAGCGTTCGCCAACTCATTTCTGTAGAAGTATGTTTGCTATTAATTTGAAACATATTAAGCCGTACAAATGTAAGTATAACTTCCATTACGCTTTTCCGTCACGCAAATTTATTACTTATGCGTACTGTTGGAAGGTAGTTAATTATTTGAAATAAAGGGATTGAGGCTGAATAAAGCAATCATTTTTTTGCAATAAATAACTCATTATCCATTTGCAAATGAAGTATTGTTCATTTTATTCTGAAAACACTTTTCGGTATTTTTAATGTATAAGAACTAGGGGTGGCCGTACCGGTATTACCAAAACCGGGATTCCGGTACTTACAATGTTTTGTTCAATACCAAAATACCGAAATACTGGTATTTACAAATTGAAAACAAATCAAAAATTTATATTTAATCTACAAAAACCATCATGTATTTTTATAAAATTGTTCGCAAGGAAATTTAATATTTTTAATATGTTCAGCGTTGTATAAATATTAATAGGTTTGAATCGTTTCAAGTTTATACATTCGCACAAGTTTTGTCACTAACGACCCAGGCTTCGTCTTTCATCATCTTCAGGCGTTCAAGTGCCATGAAGATACTGAAAGGCGATTCCCGTATCTTTATTGACGAAACTTGTACGAATGTGTTAAATTTGAATAGTTAAAATTTTATGTTGAAATTACACCAAGCACCTTCACCCGATATTGGAATACTAATTGACGGTATTTTTTGCTTTTCTTAAAAAAATATGGTATTACCGAAATTGATATATTCGTCCGACATTGAGATCCCTAATTATAAATTTCTAGCTAGTCCTGCAAAAATGTCATTGCTTCGATTCCTGGGATGAAAAATATTATGTGTTTCTTATTCAATTAGTTTCATCGACTTGTATTGTATGTAAAGGCGTAGATGGCTATATTATCTGAATTTCTCTCCCTCCATGCAGCTTCTCTTCTATTATATTGAGAGCAGAGTGCAGTAAAAATTGAATAGTTAGTTGCTGTTCCTATTCTAATCCATTCCTTCTATCTTCACCCTCTCCGAAGACAGAGACTGAGTGACTGACTTACACATAATTATATTAAGTGTTCACATTGGGAGCGGATATGGTTAAAAAAACAAAACATGTTCCTATATATTCGACTGTAAAAATGATTTAAATAAATGACACTTGAAATTAACAAAACAAAAAATATTTTGATTGAAATACAGCAATTACGAAGAATTATTTTGTTGCATATTTGCTTAACACTAAAAATGAATACTTCCGTAGAATCGAAATATTGTTTTATTCCGCTTAAAGTAAAAAAAAGTGGTGCCAGGCCTTTCTTTGTATATAATATTATATCTAGAGCATTTCATTGTATAATTACTACCTTCAGTATAATGTTTTTTTTATCTCACTTAGAAATGTAATAATTGTGCTTATAAATAAAAAAAAATATTTTTATATCTTTATTTAATTTTTAAAAACATACATTACTTTTGTGATGTGTTATTTTGCTCTGTAAAAAAATTGTATAAGTCGATAATTATATGCTTGACAAATTCTCTATTATATTTCGTGTTTTTTTTTTTAAATAATACATTAATTGAAAAGGTTGTAGAGTAATGTCCAAAATCTAGTTCAGGTCTTTAACAATATAGAATAATTATAATAGTTTATAGCCAAATTCCGTCAAATATAAGAGCAAATAACTTATCTATACTCAAACATTGGAATCTGCCATTAATATCGATCGACCTTAAAAAATGAAAATTCTTGCAATCTTTAAATAATACATTTATCATTTTAATCACCTGTGTTAATTTTATAGCATTCCAGGATGACTGCTTCTCGTAAAGAATATTTGTTTAATCTAACAATATTTTTCTTTCATACTATGCGTATTTTCTGACAATTTAGTTAAATTCGTTCAATGAAAAAAATTGTACCGACCAGGAATGTTGTATTTGTGCACGACAAAAATATATTTTTAGATTTCTCTCCGCGATAGCGATTATATCACCCCTTAAAAAACAATGAGGCCTATTCCATTCCCACGTTGTGATTTTTCCTACCCTTATGACTAGGGATTCAACTCGGATATCGGATATCAGATATCGGATATAATCGGCCTTTTTAAACTATTGATATCCGGATATTTGGGAAATATCCGGATACTATTCGTTTATTTTTAATGAAATATTTTACAAATCGGCGAAAGATAAGTTCGACAAATCGGCTCGACTCGAGGCAAAAAACCTTTAATGCCGAAATTTCATTCATTGAGAAATGCCATTGCAGTAATCTAAAGCACGCTGCAAAATTTCAATATTTTAATATGATGAATCATATTGAAATGTGTATTGTCTCATCTAAGGCTGTTCAGAAGTGGGGAATGATTTAGTTAGGATATTAATAAAGAACTTGCAATAATAATGCAAGTTATTAACGGCCCGAGGGAGTTTATAAATTTGTATTCAATAAGTTGGAAAAATTAGGAAGTTCATTAAGTGAAGAAATTTTTACAATGCGATTAAAAAGAGGTATGAACGAACACGCATAAAAAAATAATAACACTCGTGTTATATGTACGAAAGTGAAATTTTCCAGTTCTTATGAACATTTTCGATACTCAATAAATATGAGAACCATTTTTTAGCCACAAAGGTTATTTAGAGAAATCACAAATCTGTTATCTAGTAATGATGAAAATCTCTCAGGACTCTGATGTAGAAATACGTCTCTCTCTTTTTCGACTTCCGAATTGCAACATGATTGCTTTTAATTAGATTTTTATCTTTCGTGGAAAACTGACGAAAGTACAAATGACAAACAAATAATCTGAAAAAATGATTTTAAATACTCGATCAATTTAAAAAAAAAGACGGAAACGTTGGACGTGTTGTTTAAAACAATTTAACACTAAAACAACACCAGCTGCAACAGAACGAGTTTTTTCAACTGTAAGGACAATTTAAAACTAAAAATTTAGACTAAATTTAAAAATTGATACATTAATTTCTTATTCTTAAAATATCCATTGTTAAAATCTCGAATAAAATGATTAGATTACAAATGAACTCGTTTTTAATGTATTATTTTAGTACATAAAATTTATATATGTAGTAATGTTTTGTTATTTTCATACTACCTGCAATATCGGCTATCGGGATTATATCCGGATAGTTCTGTTTTACTATTCGATTCCGGATAGTGAAAATGCGGAAATAGTTGGAATCCCTACTTATGACTCTTCATTACTTTTTTTAGTAACATATTAATCACCCATTCTTTTTATTAACTGTATACCAGGGAAACAAACAATGGAATGATTGCAGGTTTGGATTTTTTAGGTACGAGATCGTCATCAGTTCTCAGCGCTGTTTTTTTTATATCTATGGGATTGACAGGTATTCAATACTATTATTAAAATTAAGAAAAAAAACGTACATATTTATATGATATATTATTTAAACTCTTAGTACGAAGCATGTTACGAATACATATAAGTTGATACATCAAAGTTGCTTAATTCAGTCACTGTATAACTTATTGTTCTCTCATCAATTAATGTTTGAGTCGTTTCCAGAATCAATTTAAGATCTAGAAAAGGATACTATTATAAATTTTACTCATCAAAAATTAAAGAAACTTCAAAAATATAATAGAATATTGAAATCCTTGACCTAGTTTACCTTTAAGGGCAAATTTAGGATAAATTTAATAAAACAAAAAAAAAAATTGCCGAAATATTCGTTATTATTATATTTACATGCACTGATCGAATACTAAGACAAAAATGATCAATAAATGAACAACGCTTGGCTCTAAAAACTATACAGTTGTACCAACACTTTGTGAAGAATCATAAGTTTGCGCAAATTGATAAATTTACAGGGATTCAAAAGGTGTTGGTTGATCTGTATGACAACAATTTTGTATTCAATAAATAAAATATACATTTGTTCTAACTCCCGGCTTTATTTATTAAGACCAGGACCGGTTTCACTCGTGACGTGCATCACCAACTGAAACCGGTCCTGATTGTAATAAATAAAAGTGGAGAGTTAATATATATGTATATTTTATTTTCTTAATATTATGCCATTCCCCCAAGTATTGACAGTCAACACTCTAAAAATGTACATGCTTGTAGTTTGTCACTTTTAAGGTGTTCACTATCATAATACCTGTTGGAAAGGCTTTGTACTTTAAAAAAAAAAAAAACTTTTTTGTACTAATTTCATATTTTTTTCAGATCAGCATCAGATTCCGTTTTGCTGGCTTTGCTTAAAGAACACAGCTGTTGAAAATGCACTTCGGATAAAGAAATCTAGAGCAAATTTCCTTGTATCAATATGTGTGTTCATGCAGCTTAGTTATACATAATAACACGTAAAGGAACGTTTGACCGAGAAAGGGTAACACGTATTTTTTGGGCAAAAATGTCAAAGTTCACATGTGAATAAAATTATTACTAAAAGTTCACGAGGAGTTGGGTTATCCAAAACTCAAGGCAGGTCGCTTTTGTTGTCGAAACATTGCCGTACAGATGTTATCAATGTTCCAGCAGTGCGATAATTCTGTATAACCATTTAGTGGAAACCCTTTTAAGGGATGTTTTATACGGGCGTGGACGCCATAACTGTGAAATGTTTGTAATATCAAATAACCTTTTCCGCTTTTATTTCACTATCGCGTAATCAAATTGCGGGCCTGGCGGCAATATTTGTTTTGTTTGGTCTGCAGTTCCAAGAAACTCTTAAAACACTTTTTGGCGTGTGAAATTTAATCACTGTTTGATGGGTGTGGCGCTGGGAGAGTATAGGGGATGAGAAAAAAAATAACGGAAACTTTCGTATAATTTATTGTGATTTTTTTTATCTTCAAAAAAAAATAAGATTTTAAAAAAATATTTTCGAAAAATTAAAAACACTTTTTAATAATTCCATACGAACTTATTTCGCACAAAAGTATTATTTAGAATAATTTTCATCCTAAGCGAAACCGGAACTGGTCATATAAAAAAAATGAAATTATTACAAAAGAGTGTTTTATTTTTCTGCTTATTTTTCTACTTATGCCTTTCCGCCAAGTATTGACAGTGAACACCTTCAAAAACAAAAATAACAATGCCTTGAACACATTTAATCTTAAGGAAATCTAATGAACAAAATAATAAAAAAATGCATAAGAGTACGTTAGCCATTTAATTTCTATGAATATATAAGCATTTCAAATTTCAAAATCGATTATTTAAATTGAAATGTTCTTGTTGAAATTAATAGTTAATGAATCTCAGATTTTGCATTTTTATACCAATTGAAAAAATTAACTCATATCAATTGATATTTGGTATATAGTGAAGCAATTACTATGGGGGGGGTCAACCCCCCTCTCTCCTTGCCTACAATCATTTTTCAGTATTATGCCTGAGAACATATCGAGGCTATTAATTTCTAACCAGGGTCATTCCAAAATTGTTGAAACATGAACCGTGAATGTAATTCAATAGTTTAAGATTTCGACTGAAGGTGCTTGGTGGAATTTCAATATTAAATTTAAACTGAACGGTCAGTTCAAGTTCATCCGCGCGCTTGAACGCCTGAAGATGCCGAAAGGCGAAACCCGGGTCGTTAGTGACAAAATCTGTGGGAGTGTACATAATTTAAACGATTCAAATGTACTTCAGTAGATTAAAAATATTTTTTGAAAACATTTTTAGAAATCGGTCTCAAACATGGCTTGATAACCAAAATATTATTCCGAAGTAACGTAAAACTAAATGTATTTTTTTTTTCAAAATAAAATTCAAGTTTCATTTGGGAATCACCATTCACCATTTTGGAATGAGCCGTGTTTACAAATAATACCCTTATAAAGATTTAAAATTGGCGAATTTAATTCATAAACGATATTTTAATAATCATATTACTACAAGAAAATAAAAAGGAAACACAAAGTTACGTTTGCCTATGCTCTTTAAAGTGTGTCACATGAAGGCTTCTAACTAGGCGAAGGTGACCTAATTGCCAACTGACGTTAAGTGGGTACCGTCTCTCTACAAATTAGTACATGCATGGTCGCATCCCGCTCTCAGTATTTGAACACCGTCATAAAACATTTAACAATTGGAATATGATAAATAAATCTAATATTGGTTACTGTTAATCCTTTATTTTAGTATATGATAAGGTTAAGTGGAACAAATATGTGTTGGGCATATGTAATATGTCATTTAAGAACGGCAAAAGTTTCACGGACAATGTTTTGAATATTTCAAATGTATTATTAACAGCAAGGCTGTGGAGTCGTTTAAAAAAAGGCGACTTCGACTCCAGCATTAAAATAATCAACAACTTCGACTCCGAGGAGTTTTTCAATAATTTCATTTTAACTTATATATATGTATACCATCAAATCATCTTTGGTTAGCCAAGTCAACATTTTGGACTGTTTTGTTTCAATACATATCATAAAATATATTTTTCAAAAAAAAATCAAGCCGCTCATTTTTTACGACTCCGGTCAAAATACCGCGATTCCGGCTCCGACCCCAACTCCGACTCTATAGCCCTGATTAACAGAATATAAACAAACGGCAAATCTCATTTGTTTTAAGCCTATCTCATTTTCTCAATAATTAACTGTATACATATTTATATTTTAACAATCTTTATGATGTGGGATTTTACAGATTAACTTATATGTAAAATAAAAACAAAAAAATATATGTTTTGTAATATTGTAAAATATGTTTGCGATCAGCATCCACAGTTTTCAACAATACAATTTATTTAAAACTCACGCGAGTGAAGATTTTTTATTCTTTTATCCATGTCCGCTCCCAATGTGGAGAATATGGCCTACTAATGGAAGTATCTTAACAGAAATTTTTCTACGAAAACTGAAAAAATTCTACATATTTTACATTTTTAATCAAAAATCCATGGTTGGTTTCGATCATAAACGCAACATTTTGAACGGATACAAAAATAAATACTGTTTTTTCAAATCCATGTTCACTCCTAATGTAGAGCATATGGCCTCCTAATGGAGGTATCACAACTAAAATTCTTCTACGAGAACTGTTTGTTATTCAGTTGCTCAATCTCTTTTTTCCAAAGATAATAAGTAGGGATTAAAGGATAAGACTAAAACAGGATTAGTGGTTAACAAATCGCTCTCGCTAGGCCCAGTTATTGAAGGATCGGAAGGTTGGAAAGGAATTTTTAGGCATCACAAACACCCATGCCTTCGAACAGAAATCGATAAGTAGATGGAAAAAAATGATTGTCCTACCGGCACTTGAACCCGTGGGATCCGGTGAGTATTTTTTTAAATTAAATATTATATAAGTAGGAAGGTAATAAATATCGGAAAATTTATCGTAAAAAAATGTCAAAACAATGTTTTTACTTTCTTAAAGCTGTCTTTAAATATTTTTGTCAGTCTTTATTGACAAAACCAATAAATGATTGCGTAAAAAAAATCTAACGTGGACTCAAGCTATAAAACCATGTTCAACGAAATCACTTAAAAACTAATCGACAGGTGTGCCTGCAACCGGTTTTGAATTTACATGTCAATAAAATTCGATTTAACTAATTAAATGCCTGTATTTGTCAAACCATATTAAAAGATTTTTTAACTGTTGACGTTGTAAAGATAAGCAATTAACGCAGTCAGAATAGAAATTAAATAAATATTTATTCGGCAAATTTTTGTCTTTTTAAAATACATGATTTCATTCATTTGAGAAATTTATTTTACTACAACTTTTGTAAGTAATAAAACTTTTATCATTGGGTAATTATTACTTTATTTTAACGATAAGAGCCGCTCAGCCGCTCGTTTTTGGTGAATGTAAGAATAGCATTATAGGTCTAAAGAAAGACTATTTGTTCTCTCTTGAACCCGTTTGAATTTGATAGACGAGAACGATTGTCAATAACAATTTTGAACACAAATCGATTGTGCATCAATTTATTAAAGGCTTAACTCTCCAAGCTCGTATATTGGAATACTAACAAATTAGGAGCACCGATGGAATTGCAGTATTAGAGGAGAAGATATATTCATATTTAATATATGTAGATGATGGAAAAGATGACATTATTATTGAGATTTTTTTAAAGAATTTTCTGGTAAAATTCTCGTTCAAACATTTTTTAATCCATGTCCACTCCTAATGTAAAGCATACGGCCTCATTATGAAGGCATCTCAACAGATTTTTTTCTACGAGAACTGTTTGTAACTCAGTCGTTCAACCTTTTTTAAAAAAGAGAGTAGTAGATCCTCATCACTCTTGCTACGCCCAGTTATTAATATTTCCCCTACGGTGCTAAAAAATACTTCCAATATGTTGCTAGCCCTTAAATAACCAAGTGAAAAACATGTTTTTTTGTAAATGTACTTCCTTGGTTTTTACCGGGCAGGGAAGTGTTATAGGATCTGAAGGGAGGGAGGAAATTTTCAGACATCACAAACACTACTGCTGTTGATCCCGAATCGATCGAAAAAATACTGTTAGCACTGGGATTTGAACCCGTGAAATTCGGCACGGAAGCCCACAACCAACAATCATTAAAAAAAAAATCTGGTCAAATATTAAAGTTAAGCGACTGCTTTAAGGCCAAAATCTCTATTACACGTTTTTACTGAGATAGGGTAAGCTGGCTTAAAAATATAAAGCAACTTTGAAAATAAGAATTCTAATCAAGCTTCAATGTTTTAAAGTTTCCAGTAAAAAAGTATACGTAAGGTATCAATGTGCAATGGCAGTCCACCATCGTATTAACATTACAACGTATTATGTCACAATATTTATTATTTTAACAAATATGCGTAACATTTAATTCAACGACTAAAAGTACTTGTGTTTTCAGTAAATAGGCAATTCAGTATTTTACTAATGAGACCTAAATAAATACATATTAAACTTTCCTACAACTAATGTTTGTGACTTTTAAAGCTTCTAGTTAAAATATAAATATGTAAATAAACATATTCGTTACTAAGCTAAAGGGGTATGTACTTTTATAGATGTTTCAGAATTTCTATTTGCATAATTTTATCATTAAAACAAAACTAAAATAATATACTTTTAAATATAATAAAATGTGATAACTTTGCGATACACATTTTGGCACGTGCTCCGACTCATTAGTAGTAATATTGTTATTTATATTAGGGCCTTCAATCCCGGAATCGTGACAGCATTAATCCCAGGATTTCGGGATTGAGAAAATTAGAGAAAGTTGAAAAAGGATGGTTCCAAATTTTAGTTTATTTTTGGGAATTTCGCGATTTCCTGGGCTTTTTAATTTGAAAATCCAGGAAGAACTAAAAAAAAAGCTCTCACGGCGTTAATTTTGGGAAATCTGCAAATTCCTGGGGTTTTGAAATCGACATAAAATTGTTTGAAAAGTCCCAGGATTTCAAAATCGCTGAGCAAAAATTTCTCAATCCCGAAACCCCAATGTATTAAAGACTTTATGTTGAATTTTTACAAAAGTCCCGGATTACAAAAAAGGTCTGGGATTGGATGCTCTAGTTCAGTGGTCGGCAACCTACTTCCCGCAGGTAATTGAATTACCCACTTCGACATTTTGAGTTACCCGGCAAGAAATTATGAAAATATTCATTTATCAAATTACTTATTTAATAAGACCAACGAAGCCACCAATTACAATATAATATGTGTGTTTTGTATTTACAAATATATATTATGCAAATATTATATGTAAATACATATATATTATTTTTTTTAAATGATTTTTTAAAAGAATAAATGGTAAACAAATATTTTTTGACTTTTACCCATTAAACAAATTTATTTTTTAAAACGATATTTTTTACCCAGTCTCTAAAATGGTTGCCGACCACTGCTCTTGTTAGTATTTAGCCATTCCCTTGCATCTAGTAGGTAGAAAAATCCCAACCTGCTTTTAAAAAAAAATATTTTAGGAACAGAGGTCCGCTTATATTTGCTCTATAGCACGGGTTCCCAACCTGGGGGTCGCGAAGGAAAGTATAGCAAATCGAGGATTTCAAATTCCTCGGGGGGTCGCCTAGTAGCATGGCTTTATAAAAAGGGGTCGCCACCCGAAAAGGTTGGGAACCTATGCTCTATAGTATCCGTATGAAGTCTAACAAAAATATTTTAAATACAGGAAGTTATAATAAATATTTATTTTCAATATAGTTTCGAATATAATATAAATTTTGTATTTTATTTTGAAAAATATCACTTTACGCACCCCAATACGCAATTCATTTGTTTGCAATTATTTTTTATTCAAAATGTTTTGAGTATGTACCAACATATAAATATTTTAAAAATCTGAGTTTATAATATGATATGCTGTAAAAAGCAAGCAACCCAATGTAGGCCGAATCATGAACGGACAAATTTATATAATAAGGTAGAAATAATGGTCAGAGTTATTGTGACGCTAATGTTATGTTATGATCGTGAATACAACCGGTCACCGGTCCTTTGGCAGCTTTACAAATGAAATGCATCTAAGATATAGTGTCGCTGCATAAACGGTATAACTTTATATGTCCAGAATGCATTTACTCCTTTGTCGCGATGACGTTTGTAGTTATAATATTTACGAAGGAGGCAAGGATACGATAAAATTTCTTTGTGATATCTCTGACAAGTTTTACACCAGCACTCTTTACGGGCGTATAAATTTCATTTTGTGTGAGAATTTAAATAGCCGTGGTATTTCAAGGATCATCAACATTAGTAAAGCAAGAGTGGTTCAAGTGACACTCCACTTTACCGCCCGGCAAGAGTGGACACTAGAAGATAGAGTTGCCGTACACAGACTTAATGTAAAATTAAGATGAAATTTAAAATATAGTGGCATATTTCTACGATGTTTATTTGAAACAAATGATTGGCGATCATAAATTTTATAACCGATTTGACAGGGTCAAATAATGTACATTTGATTTTCAATGTTTCAATCTTACTAAATGAATAAGTCAAAAACACACCATATTTTAATGTCATACTCATTTAATATATTTAAAAAAATGTATTCTTAAGTTTTTTCATGAGTATCTTTTCAAGATAGCAAGACAAATTAATAATAATTTCATACAATGATAATTGTGAGTATTATTTTCAAACACGACTCATTCCAAAATGATTAAAAATGAATCTGGAATTTTATTTTGAAAAACAATGTACATTTTTTAAGTATTTTTAGTTTTACATTACTTTGGAATGATATTTTGTATGTTATTAAGCCATGTTTGAGACTGATTTCTAAAGATGCTTTCAAAATTTATTTTTATCTCGTAAATTATGTTTAACAATTTTAGAATGAGCCAGGTTTGCAAATAATAGCCTCAATTAATGCCGATATTGTTTCTTAATAATTGGCGAATATTTTCCTCTCTGAAGTTCTTGCAACCTTTTACCATTCTAGAAATTAATTTTCATAAATAAAACAATTTATATTAGATGTTTTTTTCGAAAAAATGTTTCAAATAATGTTATTTTATGAAATAAATTAATACTTACTCAATATTTACTAATATGAAAATCTATTCATATGTCATATGCAAGTATTTCTATTTTTTTGTAAAAAAAAAATGCAAGTGAGATTGTAGAAGTATCTAAAAGTTTGCGAAAGGGGAGGCCAAACAAAGAAATAACACCTACTTACTCCCTTTTTCGCGAGTGCATTGAAATTTTACACCTCAGTCATATTTCAAACACTACAAATGCCACTTGTAACATAATATATATTGTGTTTGAGGTGTCTTGAGGAATATCTCTCTTAAAATAAGTGTTCACTTTTACAAAGCCACCCCTGATATTCTTGCTTTGTGACATGTAACTTGCAAAATAGTAGAGTTATATTATTCGTATACTTCTAGCTGAAATATAATCATCAAAGTAGCTTGCTTGTCAAGCATTTGGTTTATTTAATGTTTGTGACGGTAATGGCTATTCGATGTTCTTTCTTTTCATAACTTTAAAGCTTTGTAGTATTGTTTAATATATTTGATTCTAGATATTTATTATACACCTCCTTTTTGATTTGAACAGTACTTAAATAACATTGACAAATATAAATTTTCTTCGTGATTTTGATAACATGGTAATATTATCATTTTGATTTGGTTTGATTATTGTTTTCCGTGTACGCCATGCGTCTGATATAATATATTGATTATAATTATTGGTGTAATGTTATATCATTTATTACACTCTGGACATTATTTTTTTAATAACAATACATATAACTTTATTTTACAGAACCAATAACCGGCATACTCAAATTACCATGGTCATAGAGAAGTGTGTATTAGTCAATTATATACTAGCCAGGTTTTTTTAAGCCACACATAAAACCAAGAAGAATAAAACATCACAATTTGATATCAATTCTAGGGTTAGAGAAACTATCTGTTTACTATTTATAATTATTTATTAAATATAAACTTAGCTTAGCAATTGATCTGTTCACTCAGTAATTTTTGTAATAAAAAAAAATATGTCAAGACCATGATTCCATCAAATATTCAAAACTCTGGCTATTTCAAAGATTCATTGATAGTTAACACCATTTAAGTGATTTTAGAAAACTTCGCTCAGTTAAATCTAACTATTTCGTATAAGAATGAAAATACCTTCCATTGCAAAAATTCTGTAGATCCATTCAAATATTTCCAAGAATAAGCGATATAACCACTCAAAGTGAATCATACAAATGGTGAAGTTTCCTTATACTGAGGGTATATGCGTAGAGAGTATTGTTCTCCTCCCCACGTGGCCACCCCTTCGCGTGTAGGGTTGTCGCCATATCTATAGTCATATAGCCGTGGGCCTATGTTTCTGTGTCCTCAACTATGATGTGTTAGGGTGGTTGAAAATGTCTTGCAAAATATTATTGCTTCTTTTAAAAAGAATTGATTCTCAAAATTACTCTTATTGATTTAATTAATCTTTATGATTGAAAAAGTATTTCAAATGAATGAAGTTTTATTTCTTAAACAAAATGATAGACTATCAAAAATATTATTTTTTATCATATTTTATTCATATACACTTGGGTCTCGTATAACACGATTATATGGTTCCACAAAAACGTCGTGTAATACAAATCCGTGTTATACAAGGTTTGAAGTTCATACAAAATTAGGGATTGCGTTCCAAAACAAACTATCGAAGATGGTTTATATAAATATGTACTTTGTTTTTTTAAATAAAAAAATATACATTTAAATATCTATTGAAAGAAATTTTAATAACATAATATAGCATTCATTCATCATCGCTATCACTTAGAATTATTAAATGTTTTACTCTTTTTCGAGATCGGTTGTAAGTTTTCATCATCATCTGAGGACTCTGGATTTCTTGTGGTTTAAGCCTTAAAAAATTCGGTAATAAGCGATTGTCTGCTTTAAGCATATAAATCTTTGCGTATTTTCTAAGATTCCAAAATTTGTTATAATTCCCTCTTCAATTTCGAACTTCTTTCTATTATAAGATCCTTTTCAATATAAATATTTTGTTTTAAATTGAAACCGTGTTATATAAAACGTGTTGTATGAAAAATATGCCACAATTTATACAACAGTGTTGTATAAAACCGTGTTATACGAGGCCCAAGTGTACAAGACATTCGTTTTTTTTATTTAACGCTTAGCTACCAAAGATAAATAAATACAAAATTCTGTCAACATTAGAGCTTTTGTTTTCATCTTTTGATAAAACCTCATTTTTTCATGTAATTTTATGATTTTTTGTATCTACCCGCTTTTCCTTTCATAAAATATGTACTTTCAAACTGTTTTTTTTTTTTGTAGTATACGGCATTTCTACAGTTATGCAGTAACTTGTATTATTTTTGATATAATAGACTTGATAGATTACTACGGTAGATATTCATTCATTTGTCTATATATTTAAAAATAAATACATCTCGTAGGAAATCTTGATTTACTATGAAATGTATTTTGCTTTTAATATATCGGCTCTCTTTTTTAGTCTTCAGTAATAAAAAGAGCCGAAATTCCCGTATGCACAAAAATTATAATAATTCTGATGTTCGCACTTGAACATCTTTAGATATTCTAAGCTTCCACTGCAGAAGTAAGAACACACTTCCTACCCCTTACATGGAAAAATTTCTATCGAGCAGGGTGCATTTCCAGATAAGTCGATATACTTGGCGATTTGTGCAAATATTTTGCTTGCTCTCGACTGTATTTTGAACCATTAGTCTGAAGTGTTGTTTGTGATGTTTTTGCGCGTTACAGACTTACATGATTTTAACAGGCAGCTACACACTGGGGTTATATTATTGATTTCATGCAATATGATATTGCTTGTGACCAACAGTATTGTTTTGCAGTGTGAATCACCATTAACCGTAAAATCATTGGTGTAATTATACGCAAATCAAGTTACTGTTACTGAAACCTAAACCTTTAATTGTCCAATATTAGTGAAAGAAACTTCATTTATAAAAATAAAATACTATTTTGAAATATTTAAAATAAATGAGTTTTTTCTATAACGTTATACTATATTTAATGAATATCGGTTGCAATATGAATATTGAATGAGTATTATTTTTATAAATTAGAAAAATGAACGACAACGCTAAAATATACTTTATTTTTTTACAATGAGGATATATGTCTCATCCCCTTTACTTGCGATTGGCTTCTAAATTTGACATAAGACAGTAAAACAACGGATACATTATTAATATTTCATGGCGATACTTTTCAAAGAATGATTTTTTACTCTTTAAATAAACAGAAAAATAAATAATATATAGTGCATTTTTAAAAATTAAGCGATGGGAAAGAATAAAATGGTTTCAACCTTTGTCAAAATGAGTGCATAAATTTTATTTTTTAGAAAAATACAACTTTTACTAAAATAGTCCTATATTTCGCTACTCACTATAATATATGGCTCCTGACGTAAGATGCCGTGCTCTTTATGACGTCTTTATAATATGCATACATTCAACACGGTTAACTACTGAATGTCTATCGTCCCAAGGGTAATTAGATGTGTACCAACCGCTCCACCCTGCAAGAATTTACACCTCTTCTACACGATGCATTATGCACATCAGCAACTTAAAACAACATCAAATGGATATAAAAGACTTCTTAGAAGTTAACCAGAACGTGGGTGCAATGCACTAAAGTATTATATAATGAGTGGCAACATTTTGGGAAAATATTTGCTGTATTCAATGAGACTTGCTTTTGTTCTTACCGTTTTGACCTGTTTGTTGAGAATTGGGATCAAACATCTCTCGGACTAATTTTTACGTTTCTTCATTCATATCCATATTTTTACACTTTTTATCATAATTAATAATATAACTATCGATGTGATAATATTAATTTGATTACTAGTTCAATTACTAGTTTCGTTAATTGACAATGATAATTTCACTTAAAAAATCTTGGTATTTGTGTGTGTTTATCATTAGTTAAAAAATATAAGTGCTTGTTAATTTAACCACTTCAACAAACACCAGGCTTCCTAACTACTTCGTCTGTCTACCCACACTGGTAATGATTCTGCTTCTTCAACTACACATCAATGTCATTAACGCAATACATGATAAATACAATTGTTAGGATAATATTAATTAATCAGTCCAGAAAACGGTAGTGATGTATTTTTTTAAATTTTCTTATGTTTGGCGTCATTTAAGATAAATGTCGCATTTTCATATTTTTCATAATTTTTTAAGTAACCAACAATTATTTTATTATTGGTTTAATCCAGGTTATCAATGATAAACTAAAATGATTTAGTTTTAAGCACTTCCACCACGTCAATTTATGAATTATCTCAAGTCTCTCTATATATATTCCTAATTTAGTAGTACAGCAATAGATAATTTACCAATACCGTATGTGAAATGGTCGCAATGAGAAAACAGACAGAGAAGATAAGACGAACATATTGTGCAGAGCCAATGAGTTTCAGAACGATTTGTAATGTGCGATGTCACAAAACAGTTGAAAACTTTACATACAATCTTTTGAATCATAAACGTCTTTTTGCCAAGTGAAATTCCAGTAATAGTCAAAAGAATATATAATTTCGTTAAAAAACACAATATTCCTTTGTACTACTTCTACTTTTTTTTAGCAAGATCAAGACCGGTTTCGCTCATAGAAATAAAATTTAGCAGTATTTCATTTCTTATCAGTTGATAATGCTCGTCATGAGTGAAACCGGTTCTGATTTTACTAAATAAAAGTTGAAGTAGTACAAGGAAATATTTTTTTTTTTTTTTTAATTTAATGCTTTTCCACCCAGTATTGACAGTGAATATCCTTAAATATAATTTCATATATTTATCTATTGTTTGTTTTCTTTATACATATAATATATTTGCTAAATATTAAAATAACTAAAAAATATTATAATATTATTCATATTAAACAAAAAATTAAAAAAAGTACTTATGTAAAATCGCATGGTCATAGTAAAGAAAAGAATTTTGTGTATTTCTTGTACGATGTATAGGCATCTGGAGAACAATTTTCTGGATGGAAAAACGATTTTATTTCAATGGTTTACGACTTGAACTGTCGTGTGTAACACACATGTTATAATTTGAAATATGGCCGATGACATAGTACGGCCCTTGACTCCCATGTCGACTGCCATAAACCGAATATTACATATGTAAGGATATACGTTAACATTTCATACACTATTAAGGGATATACAATGGTAGATTTATTTCACTAAGTGCAACTCTTAACTCTTAAAAAACACGGAACATCGAAATAATTTATTGTTTTTTTTTATTAAGTTATAAAAAGAATTATTTCGAATTATAAATTCAAAAATAAGTACAAAGCACTTTTGTTATCTACTAAAGAACGTATATATTATAATTATATTCGCTTAGTAAATATGCATTTAAAACAGTTTGGCGTCAGAATATCTATCTAATGCTGGAGATTCTTATTTTGCTATAATTGTTTTATAATTCACAGTTGAGCGGGAATTTTCCGTATAATATGTATATTATTTAATAAAATTGTATTCCAACATATTTTTTATGAGATAAAACTTCTACATTGCCTGTTACCGGTACACAATAATTAATTTAATTATAATATCAACAATTTTATTATATAGTTATTATGTTAATTTGAACATTTTATTTCCACGGTAAAACTTTCGAGCAAATCAAAACATAATTAATAGAATATTTTTTTTTTCTGAAAATATTGGTTTGATAAAATATCTGATAATACTATCAATCAACGTGATTTTTCGTTACTTCATAGTTTTTGAAATATTTATGACATTATATTGATTTTAAAGAAAATTTGGAATGTCCCAGGTTTCGTCTTTCGGAATCTTCAAGCGTTTCAATGCAGGATAGTCTTCAGACCCAGTGACAGGTGAAACCCGGGTCGTTAGTAAAAAAAGGTGAGTGAATGTGAAAAGAAATTACGATTCAAATTAAATATTAAAATTCCTTCTTGCGCTCTCAGTTCAAATCTTAAATTACATTAAAAGAGTCGATTATTTGAAGATCGGGAAAAATTGAATAAGTACTCAATGTTAACCTGCGTTCGTAAAATAAATAAAACCGGCGCACTGTGTTCAATTGTGAGGAGAAATATTGTGAACATGAAGAACATTTTTTTTCTGAATCAATGTATAGAGTTGCCCACTCGCCTAGATAAACACATCGTAACACACATAACAGGCTTTGTCAACATTGTCATTTGCAGACTAAACACTCGATAGGCAGTATATATGAAATTGTAAACCCAATGAAAACTTATGATATTAATACATAATTCAATTAATAGTCATAACATAATCAAGACATTCATATTTCACAAAGATTTTTGACTTTTTTTTTGATCTTTTTTTCACAAAGAAGATCATAAAATTGCTCAAAGGCCCTAAAAACAATATATTTTAGAAATAATTACTTATACATACATAATGAAATAAAAAACGATCTTCAATTTTATTTTCAAATATAATAATCTTTATATACGTTGACATCTATCTGTAGATTAATGATGTGAACTGTGTTTAGTGATACGTAATTCCCAGGATTAAGTTTTTGTAAGGTTTGCATTAGTTATTGTAATATATTTTTTTACCTTAAGTATTATATATCAGTGTCGGGTCCGTGGCGCAGAGGTCAACGTCGTTGGCTTCCGTGACGCATCTCACGGGTTCGAATCCCCAATACAGTATTCTTTAATAGTTTTTTTTTTTTTTGACGATGTCTGTTCGAAAACATGGGTGTCTGTGATGTCTTAAATTCTTCCAATCCTTAAATAACGTAGCTTAGCGAGAGCGATTAGTAAAGTATTAGTCCTGCCCTAACCTTATTTTTCTAACTCGACCACTTTCTTTGAAAACACAAACTTTTTTTGAGATACCTCCATATGGAAGCGGGCATGGATTAAAAAATATGTACTATAAGCATTTATTTAATATAGACAGCAAAAATAATCAGCTGTTTTATTACATATAATTTTAAGAACTTAAAATCATTATGTACGAAAGCCAGGAAGTTGATATCATTTGGATAAATATTTTACTAAGCGTTAAAAATTATTAATTAAAAAAGTGTGTACTAAAAAAAGATATTTTAAAAATCAACTTGCTATTTAATGTTCCATAAGACAGCATTGCCCATAATTTTAAGTAACGTGGTTCAATTTTCATTTTAAAAAAAAAGTATTTTTTTTTCTTTACCAGCCACATTTTTCCACTAGATTGAAAAACAATTCTAAAAGTCATGTCTCTAGATTAAGTACATACAATAAAATTTGAGGATCACTGAAAAGTCTATTGGCCATTGGTTTGAATGGTTCCCTTGGGCTAGACCTTTGGGTCAATAATTCAAGGAATCTTCGCTCTGAACCAAAACATTAAATTTGTTGTCATTTTGATTTAGCGGTTGTACTTCTTAATATTACACACGGAAACTTTTTTTTGTTTCGATACCAAATCGTGAATAGATTTATAACTACTGGTGTAACAAAAACTATGTGTAGGTAAAAAAATAAGCAATACTTAATACATTCGTCGATCTATACAACAAAGGTGAAAATTTCTGGGAATTGTAATTGTAACTGAAACTAAACAAACAAAAAATTAATAGGTTTTATCGTGTCACAACAATTTTTGATTGAGTATGTGTTTTCTCTCAGTGACGCAAAAATTCTGTTGCTACCAAATTTCAGTATAAAGAACTAAGCAATTTAGTCTTCAATATCCATAGCTCAGCTTGCTTTTCTTGCATTGTAGCACGACCAATCATTTTATACGCTTTATGGTAACTATGATATACTTTGATTTGTATCAGCCATGGATATTTGTATTTTTTTCAACCATTTCTACCCACTATATTCCATTTTATTATTGAAACTTAAATTGTCATCTGTGACACAATCGTTTTATGTATATTTACTACATCATTACGCTGAAACAACTTCTGCTCATATATTTCTTCATGATTCCAATATCATAAGGATATTTGACTACATCATAAGTATTAATTTTTTAATAATTCACCAACTAAAATTTTTTATCAAATGTGATGCGAAATTTATTTTCAAAGTTGATTCAGGTTTAAGAAAACAGAGTCGACTACACATTGAGAGATAAAATTGATCAAATGTATTTTTTTACATCACCTCACCAAAGTTAAAAAAAACTGTAGGTACTTAGTAATTTTGATCCAAGTATTTATTATTTTTATAACAAATTATAAATTATTTATTTCGTGAATTTATTAGATTTTAAAATAGTATTTTTTCTATATAGAAGTAGATTAATTGGCAAGTGATCACACGCATTTATAAAAATATATTATTTATCTTTTATAGATTTATATGACATCAACGATATTTTTTGGCTCGTTATATTCGTTAATATGCAATAAAACTGAAATGATTTATAACAAAATTTTCAATTTCTCATGTTTTCGCCCACGTTGAATTATTCAATATGTATATATATAATACGTATAATTTAGATGACGATAAATGGTTTTAAAAAAATAAAATAGATATTTTGAATACATTTGTCGCTTCTGAAACTGGTTTCGTAGCAATTTATTTCAGAATTATGTTGACTGTAATTTGCCTATAAATTTTGCACATTTAGACATATTTTTTTATGTTCTTTATCGCACAATTTAAATAAGATTTTCGAGTCGTAAAATTTGTCGATATAAGTGGATGATACATTTTTTAATTCTGATCGATAAAAATATCGTTAACCTGTTGCATATTTCAAATATTAGTTGTAAAAATGTTATAACATATAAAATTTGTAATAAATGACCTAAAGTTATTAGGTTGTTATGAAGTTGTCCCACTTAATAATAATGTGTTGTAACATTTATTTTGTAACTATGCAAATGAATTATGTTTGTTATTTAACTATTTTAATAAAAAAAGGTAAAAGCTTCAGAAAACATACCTTATATTGTATATGATTACTTTTATTTAATTTATGAATAAAAAGCAATTTAATTAAACATTTTTTAAATCAACGTAAAAAAAACATTTTTCCCAATGTACTGTCCGTTGTAGTTGACAGCACACGCTATGTATCTAAAATCTTTTATATTGGGTTGAATAAAATCCATAACACACCAGCATCTTGCCTTTTTAATTTATAACCTAGGGTGTCTTAGGAGTAGTAACCAAATACTTATTTGCTTTGCATATCAATTCCAAAGTTTATATACCTATTATAATATTCAAATAACAAGACACGCATATTTTTCTATCGATTTTTTTTGTATTGCTGAATTTATTTACCAAATATATAAAATGAAGAATACTTCACTGATTGTTAACTGTAATATTGAATTTTCTGCTGTATTTTTGTCATAAATGAAAGTTGCACAATCGTGTTGACATTAGGGCATTCAATCCCGGGATTCACAATCTTCCCCGGCATTGATCATTTACCATATTGTCATATTTTCATTTTTTTACATATCATTAATTGGATCGCCGAATTGGATGGGGTCATGAGATTGGAAGCCCTAGTTGACATCACGTGTAAAGATGTGTCAGCGTAACTTCACTGCCCGTGAGGGCGCCACCATCGCATCATTAACATTGCCATAGTCAACACGTCCTAGGGCGACAATTTTAGTTCTGAGTTCTGCCACAGTCAAGTTAAAATGGTACATCTCTAACACTATTTCTTGGGTATGAATTTTTGGTATTTTTTATAGCCTTACACGTTATTTATTCAGCTTTTTTTTCTTAAAAAATAATATTTAATTTATCTTTTTTGTATCCTGATTTTAGTTAAATGTAAAAATGTATTGATTTTTATTTTACTAATAAATATACACTGGTTATTTTTATTATTATGTTTACTGAACGAATATTGAATTTTAATTTTTGTGATAACATAATAAAAAAAAGGTTATTAGTTTACCTTATGACCTCAATGGTGGGAAAGCAGTCGCCGTAGACTCAAGTTAATATATTTCACTACAATTCTATGCTAATTTTATATAGGAAATTAAAATGGAAATAAAACAAGAAGAAACTGTAAAACTTAAGCCGCCTCATAAACGTTAAGACTTCATCAAATGTTCATATTTCAAAACTAAATGTTTGAAAATTATACAGTGTCAATATAATTTTGTTTTAGTATGAACTATTGTTACTATTCATTTTCAAGTTGGGCGGAAGGTTACGACTACAATTACAAATATAATTGATATTTCTATCGGTAAAGTTGTTTAAATCATAAGACAACATGTTTTTTTTAAATGGATAAAATAGGTATTGTAATTTTAGCCATTTATTTATAAAATTATTCAAAAACAAAGTAAGAAAAATTCTTAACTTATATGCTTGGAAATATGCTTGTTATGTAAATTCTTTTAAACAAAAACTATTATTAAAAATGAATAACATTCCAGATCATAATTGATATGAATATTTTTGTTTTTGTTTTGGGTCGTAGAATAACTTTAATTCGAATAAAATATCATTGATTATTGGTTTCGCGTTTTAGAAAATATACGATATTTTATACAAAATAATACTATTTTGATATTTATCGGACAATAATATTTTTTAATACTTTGACGGACTAGTTGAGATAGTTTTGAAATTTAGGTAAGTTTTAAAAGTTTGCAGTGCTTATAAATTTATTTACCCGATTGTAATTTAACACAAAATAATAACCATAGATCCATAGAGTAAATATCTTGATTTTAAATTTTTCATCGAAACCAAATATTTAATTTATTTTCTTTTTATATGGTTTTATACTTTTATGGAGTTACAAGCTTTAGAGTTCAAGCTTAAGTCCTTACTTCTAATATATTCCGCATATGTATTTTTAAAAAAAAAGTTTATGTGTGTATTAAATTATAATCGCAATTCAATTTCTAATATTTTCAAATTAATTTTAATTGTTTCATAATTTTTTAACTAACAAAAAGTTTTCATTGATGCTATCCAGCCATAGACTGGCTCTTGAGACATCACCGCACTGCGGGCATATGAACGTTCATGATACGTCTAAATGAAGTTAATGAAGAGGGTAAGTCGATAAAAGTTTCATAACAGACGAAAGTTTAACAATTTATTTAGCGTTAAAAAACACCAATATATAAAGTCATTAATTTTCTTTGGGCTTAGTTAGTATGATATTGCAAAAATGAATCAATAGTCGTTGGAACGATCTATTTCATTTTATACGCGGCCTAGTAAATAAGATTTATTTCAAAGCCTACTGTTCGTCAGATATTTTTCCTCTGACGGGAAACACCTTACAGACGTCAAATTAGATTTATTGCGATTGTTATGTAATAAAATAAGGAATTCACTGTTTTCATGTTTTGTATGGCTTATTGTAAATACAAAATAACCAAACTGGTCAAAGAACAAAAATGCCACTTGCTATTTTTATGTCAGTATTTTACGATAGTTTGCTTCCAATATTTATTGTACCCACTCGAAACCACAGAAGCGGACTTGTAAGATATATGAATACTAAATAATATTTTATATTACCTATCTTATTACGTAGTTTTATGATACTAATTCATTTTAAACTCCAAAGGAAAAATACTATTTGACTAACAGTATTCATATGTTAATTCTATAATATACGCAGAAAAAAGCATGAAATATATATAGAATAATTGATAACTATCGTAATGAAATATACATCTTTTATGTATTGCCAAAGAAAAACATTTTCTGAGGCTGTAGCCAAGTGGTCATTGCGTTTAGGCATTCGTACACTTTGGTTGCAGCTTTGGCGGGATAACTCCTAAGGAAAGAAAATCAGTTTACAAATTATTTTTGTTGGATTCGGTGGTAATTTTGTCGAAGTTTACTTTTAATATAAAATTAAATTTGAACATTTTTTTACTCCACTTGTTGTATTACAAAATGTGGCACGATTTTTGCCTCTTTGAAAAGGATTATCAAAGGCAAGGTTCGCAATGTTTACGGACAAACTAATTATTGATTCTAATTTTGAAATTATTTTCAAAATAAAAGTATCGGTTTTTTTCTTTTCTACTGGACGTAGGAAAAGAGCAAGATACAAACAATGATAGCATTACTTAAAAAATAATAAATTTCATTAGTCACGTTAACTTACAATGAAAATACATTCAACAATGGTGATTCGCTTATCTTATTTACTAATGTTTCCTTTCTGTAATGGAATAATAAATTAATCAATATAATTTTATTATTTTTTTAAGAATTTCTGTTCTTAGTTCTATGAATGATTTATGTTATAAAATACTACTTACCATCCACGTAATTCTAAAAATAGAACGGTACGAGTGCCATTAGTTAACAACTTATCTTTTAATATACCAATCTTATTTGTTTACCTTCACGATAATAAAGTTACTCAGAGTTCATGTAAATATCTTTTCTGTTGACACTCATTAGACGCCCATAATTTTCTACATTGGAAGCGTACATGGTTATAAAACTGGATATAAATTAATCAATGCTAATGTTTAGTTTGTATCAAATGTGTTTAACATAAAATTATTTCTTAAATTTGGTGATACTGAATGTTATGGCTGACTTATCTTGACTCAATTTAGTACCAGTCCACTACTGATCCAATTTGGATATTCAAATTATCTCATTCTTGCTCACTGATTAATGGCATTCAATACATTTTATGTATTTTCCCAGATTTGTGCGTGTAATAAAAATCAAAACACAAAATTTAGTTGGCTGAGTATATGGTTTCGATAGCAATAAATAGCTGTACTTTTTTTATCTTTTCGTCTAACCATCCAGTTTTTAAACCATTGGTTGATTTGATAAACGATATTTTATTATATTCTTCTGTATATGCATATTTTTTTTATAATTAATTCAAACTGTACTAAATTGCACCAACTTGTTCCAAAACAAGTATTTTTTGTGATTACTTTCAGTCTCATAGGTTTTTAAAAATCACATCTATAGTAAAAACGAATTATGTCTCTATGGATTGAATAATTTGTTACCTTTTTTACGATCACGTACTCAAAAGTATATTTAAATTGAATATTTTTATTTTATTAAAAAACTTTTCTAATACTTATTCAATGCACGATAATTCTTTAATAGTTTTTCAAGTGGAATAATTATTCTAGAAATATAACTGTTAAAGATAAATAAGTATAACGATTACGATTTATTTTCTATGGTAAGAATCCAAAAATGGTTAACTTTTCTAAGAATAGTACTATTTGACCTAAACACAACGATTTTTAAAACTAACGAAAGACAACTTCCACAGCTAGAAAACACACATTCTACGATTTGTCGGATCCCTACTGATTAAATACTAGAAACGAGAATAAAAGCGGCTCTCAAAGACATCGTTTTGTTACCAAAATACCGCCATGTAGTTTTATAAATCAACTTGTGGACGAACGGGTTTTTTGAATTCACTTTTCAACAGTCAACAGTTGATTCTCGTTAAATACGCTTTTAAAATTAATTCGTTTCTCAAACTGTTCTTTAAATTCTCAAAACAAAATTTCGTTTTTTCATATGTTCGTTGTGAACAGACAAATAAAAAAATATTCATTCTGTAATTTATTCTTAACCTCAAAATTCAAGGAAAAATACATTATTACTTACTGATTAGTTCAATATAGAAAGAATAGGCATTCCCAATATATGACTATTTCGAGATAATTCAAGCGTATATTAATTTAGCCTTTTTCCTTCGATAGAAGATGATACCAACACCAAACAAAGACATTATTTAATTAATTAAATAACAGCACATACAAATAAACAAATCTTTTAGCTGAATTCTCTTGAGCTTTTATCTAACTTAGTTGCGTGTTCAATGACTCAATGATTGTATGGTCGATTATAGATTGATAGTCAAATTTATTTACATTTTATCCCATTCTTCCGACACAAAACTTTTTCCGATTCTTAAAATTACCCGTAGAGACATAAAACAATTAGATAGTTGCCTACTAGTTATTTTTTACGTCCATCCTATTTATCGTCAACCTACCTGCAAACTTTAAAAAGAGAAATTTAGTAGGTATCTGACCTAAGACGTGTTTTTGTTATTCACTCTGTATTTCAATACTTTATATGTTTAATAATAGAATCGTACATTCTAATTAAAAAATAAGTATATTTCAAACAAAAATATGCATCGTTAGTCAATATGGGTGTTAATTTGAATTTTATGGATATGAAAGATCCATCATTCGTAGAAATCTTCACACTTCTAAAACAAGCAGCTTTATAATTTGTTGTATTTATTGGGTGGTAGAAAGTCTGTAACATTAAAAATATCCTAGTAAGTTTATGTACTTAACTACGTATATCTTTTTATTTTTTCATGTCTAGGAATATAATTTGTATAGTAACAAACACGTTGAAGAACTCTGGTTCTTATATATTTTGACAACTTTCATAGATTTGTGTTGACAAACGCTTAAAGAAAATTGACTTAAAGAATTTTTATGCCCCGGGCGCACAATGTATTCACATCGATCATGCTCAGAAGAAGGATATCAGTTAGATTGGTATTTCGGGGTATTCGAAAATAATCCAATTAAAAAATAATTTGGTCATTTCAACAAGTCTGTTGGTATATTTTTTGAATAATTAGTTATAGCCCAATAAAATAAACATAATATAAAGAAATATAAAGCTTGGCTTATTGTTAATAATATAAACAAATGAGAAAAACCATGCATCAAATATAATAACATAATTGAGGAGTTTGATATCAAACGCGACGAAATCTAGTTGTGAGAAAAAATGAGATATCACTATAATATTATATTAGCGCTAGGGTACAGAGGAATAAAGAAATGTTCGTAAAATAAAATATATATAATATGCAAGGTTCCAATTTCAAACGAAATTTAATATATAGTTTCTATTTTTATCGCTGCCGATAATTGTGACGTTAGCTCTCATTGTTTGACATATCGTTCCATTTTCAAATTTTTATTTTAAATACACTATTTTTATCGCCTTGATATTTATGACGTTAGCTCAGTTGATAGAGAGCTCGACTGGTAATCCAGAGTTCTGTGTTCGATCCACGGTCGCGGCGTTTTTTTGTATGAAATTTTTTCAGCGATTTGATTTGTTTCGTCAAATAATAAACAGTGTATTGGGAAAATATGTCTTTAGTATGAATAAAAAAAATAATTAATGGCGACAGCGGGGCAGGATTTGGGGGGGGGGGAGGAGGACCGTCTTTCTTGACGTCATCGAAAAGGCGAAATCGCGACCATATACAAACGAAAAAAGAGTATGTCTTTAGTATGAAAATAAAAAAATGGTGACAGCAGCGGGGCTGGGGCGGCGGAGGGGGAGGGGAAATCGGGGACAATTTACAGACGGACGGACGGACGGACGGACGGACGGACATTATCGACTATTAATATATAGATTAGAGTACTGATTCAAAGGAACATAATTTAATTTTTAACGTCCCCAAAAACGTTGTTGTTTCCATGCAATAAATGATCAAAATATGACCTTAAAATCATAATGAAAGCGTGTTTTTCTCTGCTTAGAAAAAAGTGAATTTGATCATTTTTCATCTCAAACTCCACAATAACCCCAAATGTATGGTATTTTGAATGATTTTTCGAACATATAGAATTTAATAATTGAAGTTGTGGGAAAATAATCTCTTTATAATTAAACAACACACTTCATTTCCTGCAAAGAAATGAATGGTTTTTAAAAATGTTTCTTATTAAAACAGTTTGTACTGAAAAAACACACTTGCAGTTAAAGGGATAATTTACTCAAAGTATTCTCAGGTAAATATAATAAGATGTGAGTATATTCAATGAAATGAAAAAGAAATAAATCATAAAATTTCTCCAACCAGACCCTAGTTAGCTTTCAAAGACAAACCGCGAGTGTAAAACTTGCATGAAAGGTGGATGTCGTAATTGGGAGCTCAGAAATAGTCATGACAAAAACGTTCCTCCGTATCCATCCTTTGTTCAAATGGTTCTTTGTTTACATTCGGCAGACATTGGAATCCGCAGCCCATTATTGCTGATGATCATGAGAGTGTCTTCAAAAATTCCAACCATTTAGGACAGAGTTAAGTGTATGGGAAATCTAGCGACAAATACAACTGAGAATGTTTTCTTTTTTTCCCGCGTTCTGCATTGAGATGAAAATTATAGACATAAATATTTATAATGGGCTTATAAATTTATTAAGAAGGCCAATCGCTTCTCATTAGAACTTAATAAATGTGTTTGATCTTCAATCAATTCTTCGTGGACGCTTTTAAGTATTTAACGATTAGCAAGCTATGTCATTTTCACAACTATGTAAATAACAATTAATCAAAATGTAACGTTTATTACTTTACAAAAAAAACAGGTAATAATACACGATCTTTAAGTTTACTTAAAAGAACAATCACAAGACATTTATTTAATATCTAGCGAAGTAAAAAATATTTAGATTTTAGTTCCAGATCACCTAATATATTATATTTACCAGTGTCCGTTCTCAATTCACTTCTTTTTGATCGTTCTACATGTATATCTCAGCTTTTTAATACCTTTAAAATACCGTTTAAATCCAACGAAAAAAAAATCACTGAAGAAAGTAAACCATATTGTTAGGTAAAAATATAGTTTATATGGGACCATTAGAGGTGAAGTGAGCCAAGTTGCATTTCAGAAGAAAAAATAGATGCGTCGTAATATTCTACACGTCTCAAAGTATTATAAAAGTGAAGTAACCTCGGTTAATACACATTTCAATAGTGTCATCTCCGTAAAATAAAAAAATATGCAATCCAGTAAAACACCTCTAGAAACCCTATATAATGTATTTTGTACGAATTAGTTGCTGTATTACACTACTTTCATTGCAGTATGCTCTGGTTGGTCTACATTTAAATCTCTCTGTATTATTTGATTCGATATATATTTTAATGAGACCTGCGGTTCAGTTATAATGAACTAAATTTTAGTATAATTGATTACTCGCATGTTTTGATCAAAAACACTTAACTATTTTTATTTATATGAAAAAAAATATAACTCATTATTTCTAAGAGACAAACAAAACTATACACATATTTATTTGAATTCATTCTATCAAGAAAAATATTTTTTCATATCAAATAGTATCAAAAAGGATTTGCAATAATCAATACTGAAAAACTTTGGAATGGTAAGTTATTTTACTACAAAGATTTGAAACTGTGTAGTTGTTTCTCATAAGTAAATAAGAAAAAATATAATATTTTTTTGACGAGTGGGATTTCAATGAATCATTTTTCAAACAAATAGTTAAACGAGTACTATCGAAGTGAGCCAAGTGGTATTTTTTTTAAAAATACATGTGTTGTAATATTTTACACCCCTTAAAGTATCGTAAAAGTGAAGTAACCTCAGTTAATACACACTGCAATAGTGTTAATATCTGTAAAATAAAAAAATTCAATTCACCCAAACACAAAGTAAATACGTGATTGAACTTAAAAATTAAAGAAAACAGTTTTACTATTTTACTGGTTGGCTCACTTCACCACTCGAAGGCTCTTATTACTGTTTATATTTTATGCTTACTTTATTTTTGCTATTGACTTTTTAAAACCGATTAGGTATATTGATAAAAAATAAATATGTTCTTTTGAAGTCTTACAATACAAACAAATTACGATACGATACAAATTAAACTCTACATTGTACTAATTCTAAATTTATTTTAAATGTTCAAGACCGGTTTTACTCATCACCAGCATTTTAAACTGCAAATCATCAGATGATTTTTACCTTAACGTTGATAAAAAAGTTAGCTCGGTATCAAATTTTATTTGTCGATCACTTCAACATAGACGTCTGCACGGGCCGAAATTTTACAAAATTACCCGGTCCGAACCCGAAAGACTCAGGCCCGAGTCCAATACCTCACTTGTTACCCGAACCCGACCCGAAGCCCAAATTTATATTTTTCAGTCCGAAAAAAACCCGTTGTTTACAAATTTTCAACAATTTACGATTCTCTATAGCAGTACTCCGCAACCTTTTCTCACCTACCACACAATCTTCCTAGAATTCCGCGGCACACCAAAAGCAAAAATATATAGGTGTTAAATTGATACACAAATTTTGCAATAAATTTTCGCTTTTTATTTGAAAAGTATTCATAAATAAAACTATAATATATTTACTTTTATGCAATCTTAATAATTATAATAAAATAATAACTAATTAATGTGATATCTGCGCTTGTTTCAATGAACACAAAGATTCTATATTCGGCTCGATATTTGACAGCACAACCCGAAGATCTGGGTCAAAATAATTTTTCATTATGTTTTTGACCGCGGCACACCTGTATCCGGCTCACGGCACACCAGTGTGCTGCGGCACACCGGTTGCGGAGCACTGCTCTATAGAACTGGTAATGATTCAATTCATCCTGGCTGACTTATGAAAGGAACATAATCTGAAATATTTTTCTGAAGAAATAAATTTCTTACCCGGGCCCGGCCCGAGCCCGAATTTAAGTTGCGCTAACCGTAGGGGCCCGGGCCCGTGCAGACCTATACTTCAACTGAACCGTTGCACGCTTAGTTACTAAGTTTAAAAGCAGACGGCGTTAATGTCGTAATCGTGAAATATGTGAGACATTCGAGAAAAAAACATTTCATTTAAAACGAATTTCAATAAAGTATACGTATCTCAACAAACCATCAGAGGTCTCAACGGAGCATTTTTAGGTTGATTAGTCAGAAATCCAATAAATAAATTATTACCCAAACGGTTAGAAAACTCTTTTGCCTTCTATTCGATATCACAATTTCACCATCTACGAAATGCGTGCCCAACATTTATCTGATAATAAAAGCCGATGGCACTATTAGATAAAATTATAAAGTAGCTTTTGGAAAGCAATATGAATATTTTTATTATATTTGAATTGCGTTCGGATGTTGTAAAAAGGAAATTATCTGTGATTGTGTTTTAAAGATAATGCCAATACTCCAATTTAGTTTTTGTAGAAAATAAATATTTTTTTATCTTTTTTCCACACGAAACTATAAAAATAAAATATTTATTGAATAGGGGATGAATCAAACATTTATTATCGTACGTGGTACAGGAGTGAAACTTTTTTAGTTCCTTCCTTAGAAATAATCTGAACGGATGAAACAATAGGATAAGAAAATCAGGGGCAGCCACGTATGTAGTTAAACATAACACTATGTGTATAATTAGAGGAATTTTCGTATCGCATTAATCTTAGAAAATGTATTTTTTTTTAAATGTATCTGCTTCAAAAATAGCACATGAAGCCTTTTACGTTTGAAGCTTTATAAGAATGGTAGTAATATGGTTGCCATACATTTTATAAAGATGCTACACCGGTGACGACTCATTATATAGACGCACATCACATTACAGAAATGGTAAGAATAAATATTATAATATTATATACTAAAAAATCATTACTTCTAGGCGTAGCAAGTAATTTACAGTACAATACAGAATAAGCGGGATAACATGAAAGATATTTTGAAAACACACTAATTAATAAGGCTATTGAAAAATTCAGATTATTTTTCTTAACCATGTCCGCTACCAAAGTGTAGTCCATGGACATCCTTCTAAGTTTATCTCCGCAGAGGTGTTTCTACAAAAACTGCTTGTTACTTAGTTGCTTAACCTCTCTTTTTTGAAAGGGTAAGTCTAGCACACGACCAGTGTTTCCAATTTTAGGAGATAATCTTAGACATCCAGTCCATGCCTTTGACAAAAACATCCATAAATCGATTAAAAAATCTGTCTGTGCAGGAATTTGAACCCGTAAACTCTGCAACCGAAGTCATCAACGTTTAACACTTGACCACGTACCCACCAAATCAGTACGAAATTGTAGTTTCCCAAATAAGTGAAATATATTTATTCTATAGCACGGGTTTCCAACCTATGGGTCGCGACCCCCCAAGGGGGTCGCCAACTTTCTTCAATTTTGGATTTGAACAACAAAACTAAAAATACAGTCAAGGTACTTGGTGGACTTTCAATATTAAATTTGAATCGTTCAAATTATGTACATTTACTCAGATTTTGTCACTAACGACCCGGGTTTCGCCTGTTGTCATCTTCAGGCGTTCAAGTGCACGAATGAACTTGAGCTGATGCTTAGTAAATGATTGTTTCGTGTTTACATAAGAAATAAATGTATCATTGAGTTTAATTTGCGGTTTAATAACAGTTGACTACTCACTACTCAAATCTGTGGGCATTTCCATGGGCTTATCCTTTTCGCCAGCAATGGCTTAAGCTCAATGATACATTTATTTATTATATAAACACGAATCATTCATTTACTAAGCATCAGTTTAAGTTCATCCGTGCACTTTAACGCCTGAAGATGCGGAAAGGCGAAACTCGGGTCGTTAGTGACAAAATCTGTGTGAATGTACATAATTTGAACAATTTAAAATTACATTATTGAAAAAAAAAATGCCTTTTTCAATTGTATCAGGGCCGCTGGTCACATGGCTTTTATAAAAAGGGGTCGCCACCCGAAAAAGGTTAGGAACATATGTTCTATAGTAATCACATTTTTTTTTTTAATATTTTCTTTTTGTGTATCTTCTACAAATTTGTGACGTTTGTTGGTTCTTAACCATTGAATTCTGGAGCTGTTTTTTGTTTATTTACTGTTTTTGTCTTAAATTGTTAATATCGCATACAGTTAGTGCTACGTTATTATCTGTAGTCGTAATAAATATAAACAGATGTTAGTTCCAAGACGGAGATTATATTTATTAATAGTCTGTTGACACTACCGCTATTTCACTATGGGGAACGGGATTGCGTAACACGTCGGGGCAATGATAGCTATTTCCTGTCACTTGCTTTCAAATAGGACAGGACATTCTGCTGTCACAATCTAATGCATGATGTTATTACAGCGTCTTACCTTCTCTTAAATGATTTAATACAACCTATCTCACACGAGTACGTGTAGCTAAACATAAACTTGTCTTCTTTCTACAGCTAATCCGCAAACATTAATAATCGGCTATGATATAAATATATGGTTTGCCATAGTCTGGCATGTTATTTGACGCACTGAAAAAAAAAGAATAGCTGTCACGAAATAAATTATGATGAAGAGAATTCTATCATTTTAGTGAATGTGAATCGTTATTTTATTACTCATTAATTGTAATTTTTTTACTTTAATTATAATCAAAAACGGTTTCACTGATTTAAAACAAACGTGGAATTAGTGAAAAAGAGTGATTTATTTTTTGAACACCATAAAGTAGATAATCATTTATTTGTCTATTATATGATTCATCAAAATGTATAGAACCATTTCGCCAATATTAATGCGAATATGAAAGTATTGTAAAGTACATTTTTAAGTAACTTGAGAATATTCCTTCAAATATTGACATCTTTATTCGTGTTAAATTGAGGAAATTGAATTAGTTCTGACAATACTTTCATTTATAGCTTTAAGGGTGTTCACTGTCAATACTTGGTGGAAAGGCATTGTATTAAAAATATGTCAGTTGATAATGCTCGTCATGAGCGAAACCGGTCCTGATACTTTTAAACAAAAGTGTAAGTGGTACAAATGAATATTATACTTCGGTCTATAATCAATATTTTTATTTCTGCCGTTTTGACAATTTCTTTATTTACAAGTTTATTTTAATAAGGACATTTATTTTTCTAGCTTAAATCAGTGTTTTCCAAACTTTTGACATATGTGTACCACTTCTATAATTTTCGAAACACCGAGTAGCCAAAGTCAAAAAAAATGCATATACATGAATATCAATCAAAATATATCAGATGCTTGCTGCACTAGGCGCAGCCAAATCCCGGTACAGCGCGTACCCCCAACAGACTCTCCCCGTCCTCCAGGGGGTACACGTACCACACTTTGGGAAACACTGGCTTAAATAAAAAATTTGCTCCCGCAAATGTGTCCACAGTGAATTAAATGGCCGTGGATACCTATTATTGATTCTTAAATTTTTAAATGTATTCACCCAAATACGCTTGTGAAATAATTTTTTTAAAAAAAGTCATATATTTCATGACAATATTGAAATAAATTAGCTTGTTATATTTTTATTTAAGTTTCAATCATCTGCCCTTTTTGTTTCCTTTGTATGTATAGTATTCTCATATACATATATAGTTTCCTAATATAAATAGAGTATTCATATTAGATTTTTTAATTTTAAATACAAAAAGATATAATTATTTGGTAATAATTTTATATATTGTAATCATGTTATTGTCTATCTCTTATAACATGCAACTATATAAATGTATAGATTTACTAGTGCTTTTGTATAAAAATGATAATTTATTTGCTGAATTTAATATGACCAAAATTGATATATTTGTTATTCCACTGTTGCTTTTATTCACTAGTTCCGTAATGTCAGTATTATAAAAAAAAATAGTTTAGTATTATTGTTATTAAGGAAAAAAAATATTAATCAAATAAAATAAGTATTTAATTAAACGATCAATTCAGCATTCAAAAATAATATTGCATCTAGTTTATCATTATGATGTATTTTATGTTTCTTTTTTTACTTTATACCTAGGTTTGTATGTATTGTGACTTGTTAAGTATTTTGTCGATGAAAAATAACTATTGATTTTTTTATGTACAAAAAACACTTAATTTTTTTAAGACTATTATAAATAATGGTGTTTACAATTAAATTCGTTACTAATTAATAATTCCGTCTAATACAAAAAAAAAATACTGTAAAAATTAAATAAATGACAAAACGACTTAACATATTACAAATTATACAAGTTTGGACCTCTTGATAGCCTCTAATACAAACAAACGACTATTTTTGACCAATACCGTTGCATTTGTTTATTTACGATCAAAGAATACCGCTTCACATAGCACTAATACGCGCACATTAATTTAACTAAAGACATAATTTTTATCTCCAAGAACTAGTTGGTCAGTTTGAAATAAATTTCTAGTTTCTTGTTGCGGTCAAATTATTAAATACTTCATAGTAATATTTTAATAATATTATTACGTTTTAAAATTGATATGACATTTTTTTTTTTTATAGTTTAAGTGTTATGTTTATTTTATTTCATAAATATTGCCCATTTATTATGTTCATCATATAAGAGGAAACTATTTTATGTTTTTTTATTTTAATTTACATTTTTATAAAGCATGGTATAGGAGTACAATCAATATCAATCCGTGTATTCAGTAACAATAAGCTTGTAGTTTTAACTAACTACTCACGAGCAAAAAAAATGGTTAAAAAAATATAATCTTAGTGCTAAATATTAAAAAAAAAACAGGATGCAAAATCAAATTACAAGCACAAAATTATCTGGTTAAAAAAAATGTTATCGCTTTATTGTGGAGCGAATTAGAAAAATTAAGCAGTACAATAACAATATCTTTCCAAAATTATGTCTAAACTACAACAGTGTCATATGTTGGATAGCGAAAAACGTTTTGGATTCCCATGTATGAACATTTTTAAAAAATCTATAATTATCAATACCTTATAAATTACAGCGAAATATATTAGAAAAAAACCTCATTCATAAATAGTATGCTATTTACTGTAAAAATAATACTTTAAGGGTGTTCACTTTTTGAATAGTAAGAATATTAAATGACATAAATACATTACTCCAAAATTCGGGTGAACATAAGTTGTCTTACCAAGAAATTTTAAGAATAATAGGGCAAAAATAAGTAGTTTGTCAATCTTAAATAAACAGGTGAATCTGTCAAACTCTCCAATTCTTATCTTTGGTGTATGTAAATTTAATTAAATTTCATAAAATAATTATGAATTTTCCAGTGGTCAAAATAAATGTAATTCTTCAAATTACACATCATTTTAATCTGTAGGCATTCCCATGTGTTTGTAAATTTTTATTTGTTTAAGAAAATATTTCGCTAGCTAATTGAACGTCATTAAAATATAAATTAAGCTTTTAAGTAAGTGATACATTTATTTCTTACATAAAGACGAAAAAAATATTAATTAAACGTTTGTTCAAGTCGATTCGTGTACTTGAATGCTTGAAGATGCCTAAAGGCGAAACCCGGGTCGATAGTGATAAAACGTAAGTGAATGTACATAATTTGAACGATTATAATTTACATATGTACCTACTGAGAAAACCAGGCAACTTGCACATTCAAAATAGTATTTTAAAACTAAAACTTTTTTCACAAACTAGTGAGTACCTACGAATTCCTTGAAATAAAATCGATGACACTTATAATATTTTATCTTTATCCCTTTATTCTCCATTTCTTTTACATTTTAAAATCAGCACCATTTTTTCTCACTAAGAGAATTATCATCATCAGTTGATTGATAATTTAATATCATGCCTTTTACCAAAATTTGAAGGTGAATATATTAATAGTGACATTTAATATTATTTTATGCCACTCAAAAAGTGATTAAAAACCTTTCCTTTGCTTAAATTTTACATTGTTAATTGTTCATATATTGAATACTCACGATAATAACTGAAATATTATAAGCTTCATTATGTGGCTCAAAAAAATTAAAAGCTTTAGTTTATTAATTTAATCGACTGTTTTTCTGTAAAATTAATGCTTGCCATTAAAAAAAGTGTTTGATGTTTTTATTATTATGCAATTATTCAACCTAATCCACTTACTAATTTGAATATTTTTTTCACTCGTCAAAATATCTGACTGAAATACCGGAGCTTTTTTGTTTTTTTTTTTTTTCAAAGCATCAATTTTCTCGTCATCATTTCGATGAATTGATTAAATTTAGTACACCGTCATGCAGGGGCGATCATTGTAAAAAAGCTTATTCTATTTCATTGTAAGAATCTATATGTTTCTATTAAAACTGAATGCTTGATTTAATGCCTTTACTTATTTTTATATTACGTCATTTGTGATTTTTGATGTGTTCACTGTCAATTCTTGATGGCAAAGCATTATGTTATATTAAATAATAAAAAAAATGTACTTTTTCAATAAAAATAATTTTGGTTAAGAACTGGTTTAGCTCATTGCAAGCATTATTATTAAATGATTATCAGTTGAAACCGGTCCTGATCTAATAATAATAATGTGGATTAAATAAAAAAGTGTTATTACGTGATTTCATTGAAAATAAGCAAGCATTAAAATGTTGTATGATTTATTCTATACAAAAAAGATTTTTTTGGAATCATTGATTATTATTGATTTAATGATAAAATATAATATATTATTTTTTGATTTGGCATTTACTTGGTAGAACCCATTTTAATAGAGTAAAAATATCAAGGTATTTCAGTTCTACAATTATTTATATGTTATATGTTGAAAGCTATTTCGGCTTCCGCCATCGTCAGAACTAAGTTCTATTAACTAGTTCTGACGATGGCGGTAGCCGAAATAGCTATCAATATATAACATATAAATAATTGTAGAACTGAAATACCTTGATATTTTTACCCTATTATAATATATTATGTTTACTAGTAGATTCGCTTTCATACTTTTGCATATAACAAAATAAATGTGAGACTTAAAAATATTTGATTTTAAATTTATTTATAGTATAATAGTCTTGAAAACTTTTTTATTCTACTCATTGTGCTACAAACTGCGACACGTGTTTCGCCTCTTGAAAAAGCATCATCAGACGGAACGTTGTTAAGTTTGCGAAAGCGTGTAGCAGTTTGTAGCACAACAAGTGGAATAATTAAATTAAAAAAATAATTTTATATACAAATGAACCTTCACGAAGTTTCCACCGAATCAAACGACATTAATAAATTTGTTTTATTTTGTTCCATAGATATGATCAAGCCTTTAAAACCAACACCACCCTAAAACCCTTATTTTTTCGTTTTTTTTAAATAAAGTACATGTCAGTTTATTATTTTATTAACTGGTTTTATTATTATTTATTTTATAACCTATAAGTATTATTTATTAAAAATCCTAACAAAATAATTTACCCCGAAATTTGAAGAATGAAGCAAAACTTATTTAATACCGCATAAATATATTCATTCATACATTTTATTTTATCATAAAATTTCATTTTTACACATCTTTACTATCCCTCTGGTTTAATATTTCTGTTACTCCGGATAAATCAACAGACGGTATCACTAAATTTCAATCTTTTTCACTATCACAGGAAATGTTAGTCACTCATAGATATACCAGCGATTAATACAGAACTTAAAAATTGAAGTGTTATCTACAAAAGAATAAATTAAAAATTCACAAACTCATTAAAATAATTTAGATATGGAAGCTAGATATCAATGGAACCGCTAGACCCGACAACCTCTGACTCCAACCATACATCGTATTGATTTCTTTTTTATTGTAAACTGCCACGTTTTATACTTATAAATATGTGTGTAGTTTTGTACCACTTAAAATGTCTGAATTACAGATGATATCCACTTTAGATTAAGAACGAGTTAGATTCAAAGGAAGATTTAAAAAAAAGATAAACTTACGAAATAATTATGCAGTTGATTTTTATTACGATGAATCTAATTCGGTCATGCGACGAATTTCCGTGAACTTGCAAATAAATCATGTTTTAAACAAACAAATCCAAAATGAATATTATCATTTTGAATTTGGAAAAGTGTACGTACAATAAAAATTATTTCGTTTTTATCACACTAGGCAATTATAATTTCGACCTTATACTAATTTTTAAAAAATTTTGGTGTAGTTGATTTTGGTGACTTAAATACGTCAATAGAGTAAATGAAGCTAAAAATCTATGCTTCATATATTTTTCGTTTAAGAGTATGTACCGTGTATTTATATTTTAAAATCACTTAAATACTGAGAAAATGTTGCCCAAAATATTCTTTAGACTCTAATTGTAGACATTCAATCAGTGGCGGATTATCCTATAAGTAAACGAGGCGCGCGCTTGGGGCCTACTAATATTAGGGGCCTCGAAATTAGCTTATATTATGTAACCTTTTAGTTCAGATTTTTATTATTTCATATAAAATTTTCTGACGTTTTCAAGATATTCAGAATGATAGTAACAAGGTCTCCAAATTTTATTGCGTCCTGGTCCTCCCATGTGCTTAATTTGCCATTGTATACAATAAAACCTAAAAATGTTTATTTTTTTTCAATAATAAATACATATTGTATTATTTGCTAGTATAGTGAACAGTATCAATGATACGGTGATAAAAAAAACCCAATACATTTGTATACATATATGACATGGTTTTTAATTATATATTATGGAGCGATAGACAATATTGAATTAGTAATGTTCATATGGCTTATCATCAAAATTAAATAGAAACAGGTAATCTCGAATGAAATAAACAAGTAGTAATGCATTCTTACCCTAATTATAATAAATACGTATGTTTTAATGCTATAAATAGCTGAGGGAAACACATTTAGATAAAAATACATTATTGCATCCTCGCTCCACAGCCGCAAGATGAACATGTTTTAGGTCCACGATACAAAAAGGCGTCATTCTTGGTGCGTCTTCTTAATCCCGGCACATTTGTAACGACAAAACTTTCGACTTAGCTAGAATGCAGAAGGTATTCCGAGTTCCGAGGTACGTGATTCTTCGAAGGGAATGATAATGTCTTCCATTACTTTAGCTATCATGCTGGTGTGATATATATATATATATATTTAAGATCCACTGTATTATTTTTTTTATATCAGTTTATGAATCGTACAGTTTTATTTTATATTATAATAACACCTTTATTATTAAATTTTGCTTAACTCTCGCGGCTCGGAGACTATAAAAATACTTCTCGGCCGATGGGGGTCTTTTAGGGACCCCAGTGGTTTCCTCATTATTGGCCTTATTCTTATGAATTAAAAAAAAAATAGTCTTAGGGCTTTAAAATATCTCTCTGCATCATTCCTCATACATTTTTTTATAAAAATCCGTGTTTTTTTTAATAAATAATCATATTTGAAGTTGCGCGTAAAATATACGTCGTTTCAGCGCAAATATCAATGTGCTACTGGCGCGCTTTGCTTAGCGGCGTTCAGTCTAGTTATCTTACGAACGATCGCTGATAAGCGGGCGCTTATCTCTTATCTTATCGTATTTATATAAACTAAAAAAGGTCCAAAAAACTATGATATAAGAATACCTTAATTATAAACATTGTATCACCCATATTAAAATAGATATTTAAGAAAATGTGGGTATTGGGGTCGCATTTCTTGAGTTTAGAACCGGAAAAGTTAACAGCTGTCGAACAAATTAGCTATATAAGTATGTTTACAGTAAAACTGTGATATGACGTACTAATGCGGGCGAGAGCGTATCTGTTACAACCGGAAGTACGTTATATATCGAGCGTGGAAAGAAAAAAGGATGTAACCCACAGTTTTTTTAAAACAGCTTTTATTCGATAACCACCATGTACTTTTTGTTTTTGGAAGTATTTTTTTGTATGTTTGGAGGTTGTAAATATGTTTTAATCTTTATAAATCGAATTTTTTAGTTGGTTGTCCAATTACTGTAAAATACTGTACCGTTACTATGACTTTCCATTTTTTCAGTCAAATACGAATATCTAAAAAAGACTTGAGTTCTGTTAATTTGTATTACTTCTCTACGTACATCTGGTGTTACTTAAATCCTTATATTTTTGAAGTTATGGTCTGTTTAAGAAAAGCACTTCTTTAAATGTCCCAGTACTATAGCATTCATCCTAGTTAAATATAGATCAGCACACATATAAATCCTATATCCATCATTGTAAATATTAATTTACGACATATTACCGATAAAAATACTTTTTTGCAATTTGAAATTTATTGCCTTTTCAATCTTAAGTTCGTAATATCGAGGTACGTTATTTTATTGAATAATAAGCTCCGTCATAAATATCAGTAATTACGGGCCTCTAATTTTTCCACTTCAACTTTCTGATTAAAAAAATTATAATTACGGATGAAGGCAAACAGTTGTTTCGTCCAATTGGTATGTTAATAATGAAAGTTTATAACAAAATTGCCTTGGTAATTCAAAACTGTATCAAGTATATTGTTTTATGTTTTAACTACGACATCTTGCCAAACGTAAATCCTGCAACTGACGAAAGATAATAAAGCATTCGTAACATAAAATTTAAATATATATATATATACTTAAGTGTTTCATGACTCAAAAATCTATTAAATTTTTCCTATTTCACAGTGATAAAGATTACATTTTATTTAAATCGCTGTGCTAGATACTTCTCCGTCTATTATTGAACCTGTAATAATTTATGAATGAAGTCACGTTTGTAGTAGCCGGTATAAACATAGTTTTAATTTACATGAACGAGATTCATGATTGAAATACTATTAGTGATAGTATAATATATACAAAGTAAAAACGCTAATAGTATGAAATAGAAAAAATGAATGGTAAAATCAACTCAACAATAGGAGCCTAAATCATCATTAAGTAGAGTTTAATAGTTTCAAAATCACTGGTCTACATGGTAACTCCATGATTTATTCGTCGATTATTCTTTCTTTTGGTGAATATAAGCTTAGATTTATAGATGGCATCACTGTATGCTAACGATGTGTATTTACGATATTTAAACTAGGCTCCAACAAAAACGCTTCTCCATAACTCCAGACAATTAAACGGGTATAATTTATAGTCCATCTATCTAAGCGCCTAACCTGCCGTGGCGTGCCCATATTTTTTGCGATGGAAAAAAGAGAGATAATACTAATCACTTTAACATTGGTTTTCGATACTGTATCTTTAAAAACTGCATGTAAAAATATTTTTCATCTAAAAGTAATGATGTAGTCATCTGGTATAATATATCGGAAAATAAACAGTTGGCTAATATTAATAATCTATTAATAAGTAATTCTCTTATTTGTCTGCAGTCTGGAATACTTTTTTTTTCAAATATAAATATTTTTATCGAATTATTATTTTATAACATTTCTTTCTAACATTAAAACAGTCTTAAATTCCATTCATATTATTTATTTGATCAATACAAATATTCGTATAATATCATTAATTTAAAAAAAGTTATAAGATTTTGGAAATCAAATTGTATACAATTATAACAAAAATAAATATTAAATAAAATGTACAACTCGTGTATCTTTGTCACGGAAATACTTTTGCTGATTTCATTTTGAAAATGATTTTCAATATTGAAGAAAGATATAAATTACATTGCGATAATATAATTTCCAATATTGAACGAAAAAACTAAGCAGTAGTTGTTTTTTATTACTATAATAACAAAAAGTGTTTATACTATCTATTGTTATTATTTATAATTATTAGCATCAATAACAATCGTGTTACGTAGTAAAATATTTTTAGAACGCCACTGTTGTTAGTTTCAAGAAAGTGTATAAAATTTGTCTAGATATTGTTAGCAGGAATTAAATTTTACATTATTATTACGGTTTTATGTATATTTAACGACCCGATGATTGTTTAAGAAGCTTTACGAACGTCTACTGTTTTCGCTCATATGATATCATAAAAACGTCCAATCCGAGAAAGTTTCACGACCTGCCACTGAAAACAACTTTAAAACGTCTTACGAACAAAACGATCCATGCGTATTTCCTCTATTTTTATTGCCTTTAATTTGACAAGAGTTTTATGATGACAATTCTCTTGTTTTTGAATTGATGCAAATTAGAGCTTTATCAAAGGCGTAGTATCCCTTATAAATTACCCTACTACGATGGCGAGATATTTATTACGACTATCGGATCTAAAAACTTAAAATTTGTGGGAACTTGCCATTTATTTATATGATCTCAATATAATCATTTTATGAAGAATACTTGTGTATTTATATAAATAAGTCTGTAAGAACATGTTTTCAGTTTGGAATGAAACAAATCACTGTTCCAGTTTATAATAGTACAAAATAATCTTCATAGAAGTTATTATTGACATACATTTCACAAACGGATATTATGGATGTTATTAGACAAAAAATAATATGACAGCTGTGGAAATAAAATCGGTAGTCTTCAGGTTTTTCGAAAATGCTTTATATAAGTCATCGTGTAGCCCTAGCAATTCCATATATATTAAATCGAGTTTGTAACAAAAGCGGCAGTTACTAATAAAAATATACATCTATAATTCAAATATTTCTAATAATTGGTTAATGTATATGTTTTTTTCATGTTACTAATACAATAATATATTGACAATTAAATATATTTTCTAGCTAAAAATAAAGAGAATAGATGTAACACTGATATGGGTGTGCCAAACAATAAAAATAGCAATGGGATGGACAGAGATTATCGCGGAATAAATTACGGTACCTTATTATAATATCTCGAAACTGTGTGAATTGAAATTGATGTATTGGTGGAAAATTTATGCCAATGAACTCATAAAGAAAAAGCATTTATTCTGAATACAAAAATATTTTGAAAGATTGTAAGAAAAAAAGGAGAAGCGAAAAAGAAACAACAAACGATTATTTTGATTTTAAATAAAATGAATCATTTAATTCTCTAAAACTTCTCATTTGATGTTTTTATTTTTGATCAATATCCTTCTCAATTTGAAGCATATCGGCCTCCTCATGAAGAAATCTCAAAAGATGTTTGTCTACGAGAACAGATTGTTAGTAAGTTGTTTAATCTTTTTTTCGAAGAGAGTAAACATGGAAAAAATAGAGTTAGGGGAATATTAGTGCCTAGCTAATCGACTTCCCTACAATCTGATATTTTAGGATTGGAAGGATGAGAGAAGCATTTTTGACAGAAATTGATAAATCGATTGAAAATACTGTTGGTACTGGGATACGAACCCGTAAAAACTGTCACGAAACAACATTGACCATTGCCCTACGGACGAGACAAAAATTATCAGATTTAATATTTCCTAGGTAACTCAATGTTGTACCCACCACCACCGATGGCTTTACACTCTTTTTGCAGAGAGTATTCGCCATCGAAACAACGTAATACGTGTTTTAAAATTTTGCTTGAAATGTCCGAGGATTAGCAATACAGCAACGCATCTGCAGTGTGTAAAAATTAAAAAATATGTTTGAGAAAGTTTGCTTTATTAATTATCAACTATTCGCTCTCCATTATCGTAAACTCTTTGAATGCTTTATAATTAAAACATCAAGTCCAATAAAACTAAATATTTGATATTTTAATAATTTCAAAAAAAATATTCAGGGCTCTGGAGTCGTGTAAAAAAACGACTCCGACTCCGAGATCTATTTTCAATAGTTTCATTTTAACTTATGTATATGTATTCCATCAGATCATCTTTAGCCAGCCAAGCATGCAATGTCAATACTTTATACTATTTTGTTTGAATACACATTAATAAATATATTTTTTCAAAAAAAAAATCGAGCCGTTCATTTTTTACGACTCCGACATCGACTCCACAGCCCTGATTTTTTTACATCATTTTGAACATTTAAACCATTGCTCAGTTGCTTAGCAAAACAATTTTTATGTGAAGTGGAAATTTCGTTTAATTTTTTGAAATTCTTGTAGAAGACTGTACTGAGAAAGACTTTTTACGTGGGACTATTATTATTTACGTATTGAAATGAATGTAACAAAAAAACATAACTGTGATCATCGCATAAATAGTAGGATTTGCCAAAACTTAAATATACACCATTGTATAGATACCAACTGTCAGCAGGCCAGTATATCACTAAAACGAGTTAATAATGTATGTTCCTATCCGATTCTAAACAATTATGATTGCTTTCCAAACAAAGGAATGTAAATATTTTTTACAGTTACAATTCTTAGATCATTTTCAAGTTCGACACGCTCGTTATTATCAAACACACCAATAAAATCAATTATTATGGACTGGCCAAGGGCGTGAACATTCAGCAACATTTGTACTGGCCGGCCATAACGTATATTTATGCAAGATCAGTGAAAGACATGTGATACATCGGTCGTGATTCACTTCGCAATGTAAAAACACACTCCAAAACAACTGATCAATCGCCAGATTTTTTAAAAATCCCAGATTTAATAAAAAAATAGCCTTTACCACAAAAATTCAAACATGAGTTTTTACGTCAATATTAATTAGTTAAGCGCAAATATCTTCGATTTATACTTGTTGAAAACATTTTTTTTGTTATCCATATCCATTCCCGCTCCTAATGTGCTGCCTAATGAAGATATCTTAACAGAAATGTTGTCTATAAGGACTGTTTGTTACTTAACCGCTCAACCTCTCTTTTTCAAAGAGGTGGGAAAAGATAGATAAGATTAGAACAGGATTAGTGGTTAACTAATCGCTCTCGATACGCCCAGTTATTAAAGGATCGGAAAAGCTGGGTTTTTTTTTTTTGTTTGAAATTGTATTGTTTGGTAAAAAAATTTTAAGATCATCTTTAAATGTTTTAATTCTTCGATACGTGACACTGTTTTTTTTACAATGTCGGATTTAGTTGGACAATAAACATGAATCTGTTCATAATTCAAATTAATTTCATACAAGACAACTAATTATTTGTAAAAAAAAAATCATTTTATTATTATTTTATTTTAAGAAAGTAGTGGTAGAACATTACTGTTTGAAAGTAAGATGATTCGTGCTTAACCACACCCATCGATTTTTGAACGATCAAACAATTCACACCGTTGCGATACCTTACCAACGCAAAATAGCTCTTGAACTTCATCTGTCAGCAGGCGAGAGATTACATACCCCTGCTTAATTTATCAATAATATCGGACATTGCCGTCCTCAAGCTATATCGGACCTGTCATTACATGCTTATGTTGGGGGAATTGTGCTAAATACTTACGCGTTACATACCATACAAACATTCGTAAAGAAAAATCAGCTGTTTTTATAATAATTATTATAAACAGCTGACTGGTACGACTATTATAATTGTACCGCTATTATTAATCTATTGATAAAGCCATTTCCGTAAACACTTATTTATATTATACAATAGCCTAGAAGTTATTAATAAAACGGTAAATATTCAGTTCAACATCATCGTGTAATAGAGTAAATACAATAAAATGTAGATGACTTTTTAGTGATTATACAATACATTATCATGACAGTACCGTTTGCCGCGTAGGCAGAAAGAAATAATGTGTGATGTGCATACTTTTCGGGTTACAGGCAAAACATATGAATTGTATATTCCTGTCTTATATCCACGTCTAATGTGGAGCATATGGACTCCCAATGAAGGTTATCTCAACAGAGGTTTTCCAAAAAAACTCTTCGTTACTCGTTTGCTCATCCTATCTTTTTCGAAGATAGTATGTAATAGAAGGATATTACTAGGACAGGACTATTTTTACGTCAGCTATATTGATCACTTGACCATGAAACCGGCATAAATATTTAATTTGAAAATACATTGTATTTTCGTGTGATTTTTTTGTTGATGTATCGGTAGAGGTTGTTAAATTGTTTATTACAGTTGTAAAGTTTTTATTAAATTAAGTTTTTTTATTACTTTAAATAATCTTCGTTTTGTAATATACTCACAATTATAAATTTTCCATTATAATCTTTTTTATATATTATAATTATTTTTTATCCATGTTTGCTCCCAATGTGGAGCATATGGCCTCCCAACGGAGATATCTCAACAGAAGTTTTTCTACGAGAACTGTTTGTTACTCAGTCGCTTAACCTCTCTTTTCCAAAGAGAGTAGTGGGGATAGAAGGATAAGGTTAGGACAGGACTGGTGGTAAACTAATTAATAATAGCTCTCGCTACTCCTAGTTGTTGAAAGATAGAAAGGGTGGGAGAGAATTTTCAGACATCACAAACACTCATGAATCGAAAACGGAGCTAACCGCTGCGTCCCGACATTTTTTTTAATATACACTTTTTTCAATAAGAAAATCTTTTTATATGTTAAGGTATTTATTCCGGTTTTTTTTTTAATATTACCGGTTACACACATTTCTTTCTGCTTTGATTACCTTTAGTGACTATGGTGAGGATGAGAAAAGCAAAAACGAGGTCGCATCATAGCGGCAACGATATATCATAACTTTGAATTTACCGTTCAAAATCGGTTAGTCTGTCTGGAAAACCTGAAATACATTTTTTCTCAAATATGGCAATAAACTGCCGACTGCCTTAAAGGATGTATACATTCATATCCCCTATAGACAAACTTAAACGACTTACGTGTAAAATTTGGCCCGAGCTCTTCGATCGGTGTATGATTTTGAGCCAAAATCGCCCAAGGGTTTGATAAACCATGCACAAAAATCACGAGCCTTATTTTTACCACTATCATGATCATATTTTTCTCATCTTACGCCGGCGAGAATAAAAAAACTTTGTCTTCAAAATATGAGTTCGTCGAACCGAATTAAATTCTATTTTTCGGAGCGCAGTATTTTTTATTGTTGTTCTATCGCCTCTTCTTTGCGTCATAAAATGTGATGAAAATAGAACGAATTGGGGTAACAAATAGGAAAGCCGGAGAACACTGTCGCTAGATTCACTGGAACATTAAAATTAGAGGGTCAATTTACTCAAATGCGCTGATAAAAATAAAAACATTTAATTTACTTATTTTGCTAGGATAGATTGCAATAATGTCATGTTCATATTACAATATAACAAAAAGAGAATCTTTTGTAATAATATGCCAACTATAAATAATAATAAAACCAATCTAAGAAGTATTTGGAAATATATGCCCGAGAGTTGTATTACTTTTTTTCCATATCCTCCCCCTACACGGAGCATATGCATATTTCTAATTGAATACTTTTCATTGATTTTTTAATTGAAAAAATATGTGACATTACAGCTAATGCCAATGCGTCAAATATTTTGAAATTAAAAGATCATATGAGATTTTTTTTTGTAAGTCACTTGAGATTAACTCAAGGAGAAATGACATCACAAACACCCATGTCTTAGATTTCAAATTTAAATTGAAAAAATACATTTTGTTATTGATCTTATCGAGAATCGAAACCAGACCCAACTGATCGGTAGAGCAAGCTCTAACCAACTACACCACAGTGGGTGACAATGGTCACCACATAGTTTCTCCAAGATTGTATATGCCCTGTCAATATTTTTTCTTCCTCCCACGTTATCCCAGCGTCCCGTAGCTCGCTGAGTACATCCTGTGGATGGTCATCAGTAGCCTTCACGACGCCGGGATCTATCTGGTTGGTAGAAGAGACAGGCAGAGTTCAGACTCTCTTAAAGCATCCGCAGCACATTTCTAAGCCAGGCCCATCGTCCCTTTTTTTTGGACGTAATAAGATTCTGGTTAGTCCGTTTTCTAATCTCCGTGTTCCTGAGGAAGTCAGACCACCGCTTACTTCAGTCATAGGGTACCGTGATATTTACTAAAATACTAAAATTAGCAATGTTTGCTCATAGTGGGAAACATATTATGAACTTGTGGACAGGATTAATTGAGTTGTATAAAAAAATAAATATATATTTAGACGTAGAAAAGAGTTAGGAGTAAGCTAATAGCTCTTACTGGATGACATACAGTAGATGGGAATGCACGAAAATCCATCATTTTTTTATAGGTACAAAAACATTTAATAGATTAATAAATGAAAGTAATCAGAAATAAAAATCTTGACCTAACATCCAATTAGGACGAGAACTGTTAAGTTCTACCAATCGGCATCGTGGCTGGATTATAAAAGAATCTGGTATTTTTTTTATTAAATCTGTATATTTAATGTTAAAATACATCTAAAATATAAGAAGGCGTTATTCTCTTAAATATTTTTTTTGTACTTACTTCATGAGTAAAAAAGATAATTTATGTTTGTTTTTTTAGTTTCGTCTTATCTTTGTAATCTTACGATCAAGCAGACGTCATTTTAATTTTTTCCAATCCAATACAAAAAAAGGAGAGTGCATGTTTCCTCTGCCTCTTTTAGATGTAGACACATAGACATGTTTGGCTGTTTTGCAATATCAATTTGTTATTATCTCAACTGATATTTTGATTATGTAAATATTGTAGGAGATATATATTTTATTCAAAAAATTTAAGTTGAAGAAAAGAAAACAATTCAGACTTTATAAGTTTTCACATGGTGAATTTTATTATACGACTCAATGAAATTGGATCAGAAAAGTCTATAATTAAATACATTGTTTTTTATACAGTCACAATTTTATATACTATACATCGGTTTTGGAATTAAACATTATTTAATAATTATATAATATTAAGGATTTTCTTTTCTATTAATATAATAAATAGGTATCATCAGTACGTCAGCCAAGTCACATACACTTCTGAATGTCGCTAAATACTTAGCTCTAATATGGAGATTTTAATTATACAGCGAATGTAAAAAAATACGAACAAAGTCATGAAGTAAAAACTAAACACTACATCTTGTTCAATCGGGACTATTTCAATTTTGGAAAAAGTGACCCGTTTAAAAAAATATACTTTCCTAAATTTATTATAATGCCCTTCTTATTATTAAAAATGGTAGTATTTTACACGATAATAATGAATAAATATTAATTACTAATAGGTTTTTTTTTGCTTTTCATACAATACATGCAAGCACAACCGGACAAATTGAAGTTATTAAAAATTAACGAAATTATAACGGTTAGTTAAGAATAAATAGTGAATCTTTATAATTTAATAATTTCATGTTATTGATTATAATACATGGAATACAATTTTTTGTTAAATTGAAAAACATATACAAATTGATATTAAATTTAACAATTTGAAAATGGTAATATTTTATGGTTTCATTATTATTCAATCCATTCATTTTTAAGATTTTTTTAAAATATCAAATGAAGTTATCATTTTTTTTTATACCAGTATATAAAGGTAATTTCTATAACAATATTTTTTACATTACTAAGTATTTCAAAAAATTATTACACTGTACAGTTTGATGTATTTTAACATGTAGAAAACATACATTTGTAAGCAAGAATATATATTATATTAATTTCATAATTAAATAAATGATGTTTTTTTATTTATAAAAATTACACTACCGTGTATAATTCCTTGAGGCACCATTTCACTTCAATTCGCTTCACATAAAAACGCATCCCGATAAGAGAAAAAATATTTTTTAATTCAAATTTAATTTTTAAACAACATCATATTTAAATATAACATGCATGTATTATTTGCCCCGAAATTTCGATTATAATGAAAATTTTAACTGAATATTGGTTACAGAAAGATTAAGATAAATATTTCATTCAAAAAGTAATATTTACAACGCTGGAATATTATATGCTTTTTAATATATAGAAGATTATTTATAGATATTATGAATAATAGTTTGACATAGATAAAGTATTTTGTCCAGAAATCAGAAAGCGCTGCATTGGTATATGTATGTATTTAGATATATTTTTTAATATGTACAATAAATTTACATGTTTTATATTGTGATATAACTTAACAGTGTCCATTAACTCGGTGTCCCAATATTTAAACTGGTCATCAAATAGGAACATTATTTCTTTTATTGGTGTTGCACAATCATATTGATAAATGAGAATGTACATAGTATTATCACAAACGTGTCTCAATAGTGTTGATCACTGTGTTGTAGTTCACCTTAACGACATTTCACCCGCAATTTACTGCGTGAAGTTGAACTGGCGACGACGTCAGTCACTGTCGACTATGGAAGCTGAACTCTCTCTGCGATAATGATGAGAGGGCTCTCCGTTTGATGGTGGAAGCCAGCTGTACGCAGCACGCTCCAGAGAGGTGCTGAAAGCAAGAGAAAATTAGTCAGTAAATACATTTTTTATTTCGTAAAGTCATTTAATATATCAATAAATTGTCTTCAGACGAAATTCAACTACACATAAATTATTTAAAATGTTATTTAATTAATTATAAAATATATACATATACATTACAGAATATATTAATAAAAGTTGAATTGACTTTTTTTTTAACCATGTCCTCTTACAGTGTGGAGCTTTAACAAGTTTGTATGCGAGAAATACTTGTTACTCAGTTGCTAAGCCTCCATTTTTCCAAAAAGAGTAGGAATAGAACGACAGGGCTAGGACATAACTTGTAGTTATCTTATCACTCTCGTTACGCCCGGATTTTTTTAGGATAGGATGGATGGGAGGAGGGAATTCAAGACATTACATAGATCCATGTATTCGAACAGGAATGCATAGATCAATTGAACAACTAATTTAAAAACACGCCAAGAGCTCGAATCCTAGTATGGACTGTACTAGAATTTGAACCCGTTACCTCCCTCCGTAGTTGAAGTCAACGACGTTGACAACTCGACCACGTAAGCAACGCATTGACTTTTTAGAATCTTAAAATCACGAGCAAATATTTCAAAAATCTCGTGCTTTTTATATAAAATTAAAAGAACTTTAAGTCCTAGGGCGTGTGACCGTCAAAGCTCTTGATTATTTGCATTCATTTTTTATTGTTACTGACAGAAGGTTGTGATCGTTTTAGAGGGGAGAAATCCAAATTAAAGTAAGTTGAAGTGGACACCATATGCATTCGTACTCAAATTATATATATTCTTCCCCATGTTCTTTTTTTCAAACTGCTTAAATGTTGTCTTGAAACTCTCTTTTTATTTTAAAAAAAAAATAGCAAATTTATTCCTTTTAGTGTAATACATGAGTATACTTTATTGTATTTCAAAGATTTAAATGATTTAATGAACATGCTTTAACTTCTTAGATAACAAAGTTATTAAAAGCTAAATCGGACAATCCATAGACAAACACTCAATCTCCAATAAAAGAATCACATATAAAGAAACCTCTCGGTAATATTCTTATCATTTTATTGGTACTTATACTTTTAGTGTGATGTGACATATTCGATAATAATAAAACACTTAACGTGTAAATCACTCAGGAATTCCTTAAACGTATAATAGGAAAGTATTAACATTAATCATTGGATCTATTTGATAGATCATTGTGTTTTAACAGAACAAAGAAACAATTTTTCAAATATGACAGCAAGATTCGTAAGTAAGGATTAATCATTTTAAGTTATTGAATAATTAGGCAATAAAAGCCGATATATACAAAAATGACAGCATACAGCAGATGAATTCAGTTAAATACAATTATTGAAAAATATATTAGTTACGAAAATCAGTTACTGCAGCTGATATTAAAAATTGAATTAAAGAAAATGTAAAATTTTATTAGAAAATACACGTTAATACCGAATTATTAAACTGAAAATCGTCCCATTAAATATAATATCTCATTCGTTTTATTTTTTTCGTAAAATGTTTAAATTTTCATTATGCCTTTTTTACCATTAAGTTATATTTGATGCCATCCAGTGTAATTGTATTTCATTACAATTCTATAACTTTTTCGATGCGCTGGAATATCTATGTTTCAAATATTGAATCAATTCTGATATTGGTTTATGCATACTCCGTCCTGTTTTGATCGTAAAGATCATCTGATAAAATATTATCGAATCAAAACTTAAAAATACTAGAAATTCATTACAGATAACCTAAACATAAAAATATTTGCATGTTTTTGTCAATTTTAGATTATTTATATTTGTAATTTAGACGTTTAGTAAATACACTTTAATTTCATTTCCCTCCTAGTCAGCGAAACTTTTTATTGCAAACAATCCGTAATCATTTTAATTAAATAAATAATGAAGCCAATAAGAATACTTACTTTTTCACAATTTAATAGTAAATAATTAAACAAACTTGCCAGCGTTTAATAGCAAATATAATATGTCTTTGGATATTGACCAACATTTCTATCTTTATCATCGAACTTTAGTCTTAATTTAAGTGGATTTTTGTTTTCTGGGACTTATTTTACATTTTTGTATTCGTTATAAATGTCATACGCAATATTTCCTTCGACCTGCGTACACAGTATAAATGAAAAGGAAAGGCTAAGAGTAAATCCATTTATTTATGATTGGTAATATTTGGGTTCATAAAACTATTCACGTTGACCTCTGAGTAACACATTAAATTTATGATTGGTGGACCAGCAGTCACTATTATGTTTAGGTATGATGCTATTCTATCCACGAGCTTTTAGTGGAGACAAATGCGCGTGGGCTCTCGACCAGATTTCCAATCTAAAAGCAGCGGTTATCTGTTTTGTAAATTATAATATACGACTCGTTGTATTGGATTTGTCAAAGGCAAGTTCACTCGATCAATGTCACAAGTGTGGGGCAGCCAGCTTACGCGTTAATCATACTTTGTTTTTGATTACCAGAATACAACGTCTCAACACTTACGCTAGTAAAAAAAATACAAAAATATAGCTGCCAGATTCATTGGCAGGTATTTTGTCATTAAAGAATGTTTTGACAGGACAGGATGCTGTGTACATGATAGGGCTTGTGTTGGAACATATTCTTATTAATTATTTATCTTAGCTTTATGATTTCATATCCTGATGTTATCAACACATATAACACTAGCATTGACACAGTTTATGTGTTACACAGTTTATTACCAACAATTTTATTCTGTCATAAAAATTTAAAAGAAAATACGTTTTTTAATCGATGATATATTTTGACTTCGAATTTTCATCATATATATTTTAAAATGACAAAGATAAATCACAGTTTAATAATATTAAAAAGGTCTAAACACTGAATCAACGTAAGGAAACATTTTAAGCTTTATAATATATGTGAAGCTTAGTAGAATAAAATAATTTTAAGAGACAACAAAACTTAAAGAGTAACAATTTTATTCTAATTAGTATATTTTTTTTTCAATGATATAATAGTATATACCTCCTAATTGTATAAAATTTCATAGTTAGTTATGGAAACTTCCATAGTATTGAAGCTAATTTTTTTTTAGAATTAAGATCACATGTGATATTAGAGATAAATAATTTAACACCATATTAAAAAATGTCACGTATACACATTAGAAATAATACCAGACATAAACTTTTAAATGAGCAAATTATTTTTGCGTCATCTCCGTTACTTTATCATTTGGATTAACCATCGTATACTATTCTCTTTTTTATTCTTTTGCCTATAAGAATTGATATAACTTGTTTTTTTTTTAGAATCCTAATGATAGTCTACTACTTAGTGAGTTTTGGAATTACTTTTAAGAAATAGTAAAATAATTAATAATAGTTAATTCAGAGTATCATTTATTCATAGTTTGTACAATTATCTGTAAACTCCTTTCTATACTAATTGTTTGTTATACACTCATAACTTCTTTTGTTTTTTTTTAAATATCAGTGTAATATTGTATTATTTTATCAGTTGATAATGCTTGTCATGAGCGAAAACAGTCCTGTTCATATTAAATGAATGTGGAATTAGTAAAAATGGTTATTTTGTTTTTTTAATATACATAATGCCTTTCCATCGAGTATTTACAGTGAATAAAACCAAATGAAGATCTCTTTCCCTATTACCTCGCTAGCAAAAAAATATAAGATTTTCCTAATAATTGTAACTTCGGATAACAGTAATTAGCATTTTCTGGAAGCCTTTTTTTCGTAACTAAAAATTATATTTACGTAAACCTTCAAATATTCTTACCGTGTAAGTATGAATAATTAATTACTAAGAATAAAAAAATGCGCTTAGACAAATATTCAGCAACAAATGCACATTGGTATAATTTATTATCATGTGTACTCTACACTGCACGATTTTTGTTAATAATATTATGTATGCTTGAATCAATCAATATTGAATTATTTTAATATTGCATGCTGTAAAAACTTACAACTTATAGTATTTAGCAGTCAGCTACATGGCCTCAAATTTATATTCAAATTGGGAGTTTAGCTTAAGTAATATTTATTTTAAATAAGTTAGATTATAGAGTAATTATTCTTAGATTGACCCTGCGTAGAACTTACTCCGCGTTGAATTGGCTCTGAGTAATTCGGACCTAACTCGCACAATATAAGTATGTAGATACTCACGGCTAGGTTCTGATTCTAGACCTGTTAATTTTGAACCTGACTAATTACCACGAAGAGAGGGTATTAATTTGAACACCTTGCTCAGCATATGGCTCACAATAATTTGAATATTGATTGCGGCCATTACTCGCAGAAATACAGAGGCTTTCAACCTATAAGCAACGGTGAATATTCAAGCAATACTTACAATACAAACGTGCTACTATGTCACAGTAAAAAATATATACACTTATGTTTAAATTTTACATTTTTTAATTATACTGTTACAGTTGTGGCGAGAATTGCTAAGCTAATGGCAAATACATACATTCGATTGATAGAACCCCATTTTAACGATGTAAAAAAATTGCAACGATTTTAATTCTAACTATTTCGGCTTCTTCTATATCTCTTCTAAGTCAGTATATATAGTTAATATATAAGTTTAAATGTAGTTCTGACGAAGGCGTAAAACCAAAATAGCCATCAACTGATTTTTTTAAAAATTTAAAAGTAAAATACATTGTTATTTTACCTCATTGAAATGTAGTTCAACCAAGGAAAAGAAAATTCAATTATTAAAAAATATTCGAATTCTAAATTACGTAAATAAGATATAGTAAATTTGAAATTAATTCTTTAATATTCAATAGTTAACTTGAAAACCGGGAAATTTGGACAACAAATATTTCAATACTCACTACTTATCGCTAGTTAAAATTGAACTTAAAAAGCACGTAGGCAAAGTTTTACTATGGCTAATAGAGTACATATAATTTACATACAGTTATTTTACTCAAACAATGCAATTAGTTTCTGACATATTGTATTCAAACATTTAATTCAAGCATGGTGTGATTTCATTTAAATGGAGGAACAAATTATAAGTATTCCAGAGCGTAAGCTTGCCTACGTTTTAGTTTTTGTTAAACGTCGAAATATTCAAAAACACAACCGCTGCGCACAAATATGTGCATAAATAAACCAATCTATTCCGCACATTCCGCTGTTCATAAACAAGGACACGTCTATAAACTCATTAAAACTTTGGCAATTTTTAAAATCCATTAAAGTTGCTTTCGTGAGCGATGAGCTTTAGATGCAGTAGTGGCAAAACTTTGGCGCGGCAATAACAAGGAAAGTATTTTAAAATAATGCGAATAAATCGTTTTCGAGCCATTAATATTAATACTGAGAGATGAATGCTCTGAGCATTGAAAAAGTTATGACGGCAAGTGTGTTTTCTCGCTCATTATTCTACGATAACTTTTCACTCTATCTAACCACAGAGGCGAACTGGTTTTTCCACCAATATAGTCGTGTGATATAAAAACTTCGTATATGAAAAAAAAACTTAAACATCACTACGTATCCAAATTGAGTCGTAATTGACAAATTGAAATGAACTAGCTGAAAGAAGAGGAAAATTTCAACATTTTACCAGTAAAACAATACAAGAAATGAGCAGATAAATATTACGAAATTTAATTAGCCAAATATTTATGATACCAAATGAAAGTGTTTGATGCGGAATTTATATCAGTATTAAACTATTATCAACATCAACTGCCATTTCACTACAAGATGAAGATTTATTGAATAAAACTAGATTTTTGAAAACATTACACTTTAACTGGCATCATACAAATATAATATATATATATATATTTTAATATTTTTATTCGATAAACTTGTTTTCCATTCTGCATTACACCGAAGACGATATCTCCTCAATGATACAGTTAAGATACATGTTTTTAGGCACAATTTGATAGGCAACAATAATAATAATTAAAAATATAAAGAAAATAAAAATATAAAGGTTAATTAAATACATTGGTTAATTAAATATAATATATTATTGATTCTCACATTGAAATCAAATTGAAAATTTCTTTCCAAAAAATATTTTGTTACATAAAAATTTGTCGGGTCCTATGGCGCAGCGGTTCGCTCCCACCCTTCAATCCTTCAATATCTGGGTGAAGCGAGAGCGGTTAATTAACCACTAGTCCTGTCCTAGCCTTAATCTTTTCTCTCTTCTACTTACTCTCTTTGGAAAAGATAAGTTGAGTAACTGAGTAACAAGCAGTCCTCGTAGAAGAATTTTGGTTGTAATACCTCCATTAGGAGGCCATATGCTCCACAGTAGGAGCAGACATGGATTTGAAAAAATGTATAATATGAATAGTATTTTTTTTTGTATCCGTTCAAAATGTTACGTTTATGATCGAAATCAGCCATGGATTTTTGAATAAAAATGCAAAATATGTAGAATTTTTTTAAATGTCATATTTTTATAATTATTGCTTCCAGAACTGCAGTAGAGTTGGTGTATATTTTTATACAGCGGGAGATGCAATTTTTGCTTTTATCAAACTGGTGATTATAACAGGGTACATTTTGAAGGAAATAGATTGACACATGCATACGATGCAAGTGCACCCGACCGCGACCCAAACCGCCAACCGGCAGCCATTGATTAAAATAAACGTCACAGGAAGTGCGCCTGATGTTCTATGGCTGATGCCACAACCCCTTCAAGTTTAAAGTTGACGATTGCATCTATGTTAACTCTTTGCGGGGCCAAGAGGTGTAACTGCACGCCCCCTATCGTCTGTTCAACACTCGCAAGGGAGTCGTAGAAATTTGATATTTTTGATGCGTCGGTTTTTGTCAGGGAAAAATTACCCTCGCTACCAATTGGCCATACACATAAAGTAAGCATAACGTTAATAAAAACACAATATTCCTGTGTACTTTATTTTACTTTATTTAAAAGGTCAGGACCAGTTTCGCTCATTGCGAGCATTGTCAACTGATGATCCTGACCTATTAAATAAAGTGAAATAAAGTACAAAGGAATATTGTGTTTTTATTAATATTATCACCTGCTGTGGCCCAGTTGGTAAGAGCTTGCTCTTCCGATCACGCAGGTCTGGGTTCGATTCCCGGTCAGATCACAGTGAATTTGAGAATTATTCAATTCAAAGTTATGATCGAAGACTGGGTGTTTGTGATGTAAATTCACATAATTTCCTCTCCTCCAATCCTTCTGATCCTTTAATAACTGGGCGTAGAATAAAGATTAGCCAACCACTAGTCCTTTTCTAGCCTTATCCTTCTTTCCCTACTCACTTTGAAAGAAGTGAAGTTGAGCGACTGAGTAACAAACAGTTCTCGTAGAAAAAAACTTCTGTTAAGATACCTCCATTAGGAGGCCATATGCTCCACATTGGGAGCGGACGTGGATTAAAAAATATATATAATGCCTTTCCACCAAATATTGACAGTGAACACCCTAAAAGTAAGCAAAACGTTTATTAAAAATATACTATGTATACAGAATTTTTACGCATCAGAATTCATTTATCATTTATGTAACATTAATTAACATCACATACATATTTTCATTTTATATTATAATAAAAAATACTCTATCTATTATATGTCAGGATACAAAGACTGTTGATTTGAGATTCTTTAGTAATGATAAAAAGTAACTACAAAAAATATTATTTGATAGTCCTGAGAAACAACCGTGACTTCACTAAATGGATTGGGTGTAACATAACAGACTTGCTAAAGTTCAGCGAATGTTGTAAGAAGGCAAATTACTGAGCTGAATGGCGGTGCTTTTTTTTCATCAAGCATCTCAACAAAAGTCATTTTCCTACTCACTAATTTTAGTATAAGATGAATGGTATGGAATGAAAAAATCACAGGTATTGCAGGCTTTAAGTTAAATCCATAAATCTATTTTTGGGAATTGTTTTATTAGCTTTTTTTCAGTTAAATTTGTATGTAAATATTATTTTTTCTCAATGTAATTTATTAATTTTGAAATATTGTTTCAAATTTTTCATTATATTTCTCAAGTGCATGGCTTATTTTCTTCAGTTGTAATATCTTTTTCATTTTACAAAAAAAAACAAAACATAGGCATGCTGAAAAATAATTGCTAATAATTTTCGATGAAAAACTTTCACAACTCAGCTTAAGAGTCACTATGGCAATTATTATAAAATCATATGTTATAAAAACTTATCTAAAATACGTTGTCAACTTACTCCCTTTACACTGTAACTCATAAATGTAACTGCAGTATGTATGTATTGTATTTCACAATTTTGATGTGTTATACTACCAGTTTTCGGTAATATACAGTAGGATACGTGATATTCAATTAATACATCCCATGAACAGAATATTATCCGACCCAATAATTTCCAGACTAATGCAGCAAGAATAGAACCAATAGCTTGGAACTAGGGCATTCAATCCCGGGATTGACATGGTCGCGATCCCGGGATTTCGGGATTGAGAATTTTGTAGTAAATCTCGAAAAGTGAGATGAAATTCCTCGGTGAGCTAAAAAAAAAAAAAAAAAACGAGGTTTTGTCGGAATTTGGGGAAAAAGTATACCAAATTGAGGATTTCAAATTCCTCGGTGAGCTAAAAAAAAAAAAAAACGAGGTTTTGTGGGAATTCGGGGAAAAAGTATACCGAATTGAGGATTTCAAATTCCTCGGTGAGCTAAAAAAAAAAAAAAAAAACGAGGTTTTGTGGGAATTCGGGGAAAAAGTTCCTCGGTAAATTTATCTCAATCCCGGGATTGGAAAAAGGCTCCGGGATTGGATACCCTACTTGGAACTGAATACCCAAGGAATTCGTTAGGAAGCCTCTAAGGAATCTAAGCTAGTAATGAATGTGTATTACTTGGACGATTATATATATATATATATATTCAATTTATAATAATAGAAAACATTTCTCGTTACAGATAAAAAATAGCAAATACGCCAGATGTTTTTATTTTTTTAATCACATGAAATTAACTCGAAATTAAATTCTATTTACTCGAGGAAGTAAGACATAACACAACTAAAAAAACCTTGCTGGGGCCTGAGTCCATCTTCATTTTATTTCTGATGATTTACTTTCACTACTAGGCCACAGAGTTCAATTTATTATAATATTTACAATGACTGTCAAATAAAGTGGGTAAAATATTTCAAAGTCTTCTTCTAGTCCCAATTTTTTTATCCTTGTTGAACTAAATTGCAACCAGTTTTCTGAGAAGAACTTCTGCTTAGGTGCACTTAAATATAAGTGGACATTTTTGTTTAAAAATATATGCAGTAAATGCATATTACGTACAAACAACTTGTATCTTGTCTATATCTCATTTTCCATGGCTTAATTACGATCGTTATTTATAAATTAGAATGCACTGTGAGCAATTTACCGCTGGAAGTGCTACTAAATTACGTCACTGTCCTTTTTGTAAGCGTTCTAAATTATGAGGCAGAATTATGACATGGTACTGTATGATGGTTGCACGGATGACGATTTTGAAAGCACGGGATGAGACAAATAACCATCACTGGGAGTCGTTTATGATAATATATTGGAATGGGACACGGGAAAATCTAGATAAGGGTCCAGCGACACAATTAGGATAATTTTGATGTTAATAATTATGTTATTTTATTTCAAACATGTATTCCATGTATTCCAGTAAAGTATTTAATGACTAAATAAATCTTAAATTGATGACTCTTCCTAACGATGTAATATTTTTTTAATAAACCACAAATTAAATAAGAAAATTACTCGTTTTTGGTTTTTTTTTTAATACATTGGTATTTGCAATACCGGTACTAGTTTATTTGTCTGGTATTGCAAAACCTCATTTTCACTAATTCATCACTATATAACTTAAGCATATACAATAATATATTTCTCAATAATTAAATTTCATTTTTATTTTCTTTTTGTTTTGGATAAGGCAACGGATGCTTTCAAATTATAAGTTTCTTGTAGTAAAAGTTTTGACTACATAATGCTTTTTTTACTGAAATAATATATTTTTCTCACTATCTGGTCCTAGGTTACATGTTTATGAAAAAATGAATAATTTACTTTAAATGCTGATCGTTAAATTAAGTAACATTTTATGTAAAATTGATTCTGACCGAATAAATACAAGTCTTAAATTTGATATCCTCTTAAAATCCTGTAAAAATAAAGCAAATTGGTCGATAAATAACGATATGTCAAAACCTATAGTTAAACGGCAATAACGTCTCCACATACGTTATTAGTGTGCTACGACATATTGGTATTTACGTAATGAAGTGATACGATGTTAGCAATTTAAATAAATGATTTTTTTACATAAAATATGTGTAAGTTTCATTAAAATACTAATGCAACCGTATATAACCTAAATTTATCCTCTAATGAGTATTGTTTTATTTCGAAAAGCTTCATAAAATAATATATATATGTATGCTGTGAGAAAACACGGTGTTGCTTCATTATGGAAAATGAAAAATAGCTATGTTCAACTAAATCCGAGCGTTATATCAATCCAGTGGATGATTCTGGGAGCAAATGTCTCGTGAAATGAAATATTGAGAGTTCCCAGCCATAGAATGAATGTACCGCACTCGCCAGATAATAAATATTAATGATTCGTTTGAATAGTTGCGACGTCGTTCTATTGCTACATTTTCCGACAGGAAAGTTTGAGATATTTATTTTATTTCTAAAGATATGTGCGTGTCGCTATTTGGTATGAAATAAAAATCTTTATTTTCTTTATTATTAGTATATAATAACAAAACACTAAGATATGTAAGTATTTTTTTTACTATTTTCTGCCAGACTGTTCTTTTTTTCGTTCAAAAAATTACGATCATCGCAATAAAAAGCAATTCATAATTATTGTCGATAAGTCTTATCTCTGATTCCTAATTTTGTATTTGTTTTTATTGACTATTTGCTGCTTGCATTACAATTCTGAGAGACGCATCTCAACTAAAGTTGTCTTCACATAGAATAGTTGATATTCTGTTCCTTAATATATTTTTTTTCAGATAGGATAAGGATAGAAGAATGGAATTTATAGATTTTTGATAGTTATTCAATCACTTTACCTGCATATTTTATGCATCGGATATTTCGAAAGAATGACATCATTTCAGACATAAATTATGAAATCATGAGTTCGTGGATTGGTATTTGTCTTTGTTACCAATATCACTAACAAGCAATAGGCTTCAAATGCTACTATTTCACGATAACTCACTGTTATATTCTTGTTTTATTTATTTAAAAAATACTATAGAAAATATGCTTATGAATAAATATATTATTGACTGCGTACATGTTGTGGCATGGGTTGATCGATTAAAAAAATCAGTTTTTTTTATTTTTAAAAATCATTCTATTTTTAATATTAACAATTTTAACGTACCGTACTGTTTGGGAAAGATTTCTACAAAAAAGTTAAATGCTTAATAATAAATAATTTAAAGTTTAATTCAATATAATAACCACACATCTCCCTCGAGGGCAAAGCGTTCAAAATATAATATTAAAAAGTATATTGTAACAATAGTTCAAGGGGTAATTTATTATGCCGGGCGTATAAAAGGTGCATTTTTAATAAATGAAAAAAATGAATTTACTCGGCGCGAGCGGCTTAGCATTTTTGATACTCAAACACCCAGCAATAAATCATATCAATAATTCACAGCCAACCCTACATTTAACTTTCATATACGTCACATTTAATACATTGTGTTTCATAAACGATGGGTCTGCTTCTCCCTCCGTACTCGATGTGCACCGTACTACCCCAAAAATATCAAATAATTATTATTCTACTCCGCACTGATTTGATACAATATTGTTCAAACACAATGCGACATTTCTGTCATAAATAACGCAGCTTGCTTGTGCTTCTTTCGCCTATATCAATCACAATATTTTAACCGAGTACTTAGTGCTTAAGAACCAAAGGAACATGTGGGTAATTTTTATATTTAAAAAATTAAATCAATACTCATAAATCACGAACGTTTATTATTTTAAATCGCAAATATTGCGCCATATGTTTAGTTATATTCACCTTTGTTAAACGTCAAAGCATTGCTAAACATATATGAATATTTTTATTAAAAAAATAAAATGAAATCAATGAATTCTTTTATCATTTTTTAAATGTAATAATATGTTATATTATAAAGCGACACATAAACTCTATTTTTCGGTAATAAATAAAATGTTATTTATTCATTTGTATTTTTTTTATTTAAAAAATATTTAGAAGACTTATTATTTTACCGAATGCTGTGCTATTGAAACAAGAATTTATTTTCTATATCGTATGTATTTTTGGATCATACAATATTTATTTTTATTTTACGTAAATTTGATATGAACTTTTAAATATGTTAAATATCAAATGCAATGTTCGTTTATAGTTGTTAACAATTGTTAAATTCTTTAAGTAGACATATTTAAAATTGGATGACAATCAATAAAATACTGATACAGTTTGATCTAAGATGCAAAACAATATAATCTTTTATCTGTATATATTATACCTAATATGTGATGTTATAAATCATTTCTCTCCCCCTCACTAATCTACTCACTAGCCATTCACATTTCATAAGCAGTCAGATAAGAATATTATCGGAGTCAATATATCAACAGATTTCCGTAAAAATATTTAAAGCATAAAAAATTCATTTAAACTCTACTTCCCCGCTTAAGAGGCAAGAAATAACAATAAATATCGATTCGCTGACGATGATAGTGATAATGAAACTTTTTGGAATCAATTATTCTATTATTATGAATTAAAAACTGTTTCCTGTGTAATTTGATTATATGTATCACAGTGAAACGGTTTGGAGTAATTAATATGTTATTAAATATATTCTGAAAAGGTTTAGATGAAAGGCTTTATTTTAAACAAACCAAAATATGTTTGTGAGAGATAGATTGGAAACAATGTAAAAAAAAAACAACAATAATTCTATTTAATTTTGGTTATGCAAAAAAGACGAAACGCGACACATGTCACCGCGACGAACGTCACAAAATACGACGGAGAGGGAACGTAAAAACAATAGGAATCAAAGCGTACAATTCACCCCATACCAAACTCACCCCACCTCCCTTACATCAACATATATTTTGTTCATAATAACGGATGAGAAGCGATTAATAATATTAATAACAAAAATAATTCATAAATCATTTTCAGGGCTTTAAATATTATTATTAATATACTCAAATATAATTTAAGATATAAGACTTATTTTATTAAACCTTTTTCCTGATTTAACTAATTTCTTTAATTAAATACAGAAACCAGTTAATATGAAAACTTGTTATATCAATCCGTCATACTATATTTTTGTGGATTTTGATAAGTGTGTAACGAGTATCTTTAATTCATTTACTGCTAAGTTATTTATTTTTTAGGATTTCACAAAAACGACATTAGCACATTTCATCAGGTACTACTACGAAATTTGTTTGGTAATAGTTTTGGGTAAGTTTGTGTACAATATCAGAATTTCTTAACGTAGCACAATTTTGGCGTATTTTAACATTCAATTTCCTACGGAATGCATTCACGTTGCGAAATTCTTCTTATTTCAACCATTTGCTAAATACTAATATTTAGCTGAATTGTATTATTAGTGTCAATGATACCTCGACAAATGCAATGCGAATTTGTCTTTGGTCACTTCGTACCCCGTCGCTCCTCGATCCTATTTTGGATGTTTTAGTACCCAAGGATAAGCAAACACAAGTGTATACGTTTTATTATATTTCTACGAAATTTTACGATTAAAATAAAAAAAATACGTGTTTCACTTATACATATCGATTTATGACCGAAAGTTTTCCGTAACAAATGTTTTATTTATTATAATGAATAATTTGTAAAAAGTACTGCGTTTGAAAAATCGTATGTATGTAAATTATTGCTATGTAACACAGTATAACTGTCCCTGCTTTACGGCTTTTTCTCTCAATTCAATAAGCAAACCATAGCAATTACATAACGCAACTACCGCTTAGTGGAGTATAAAAAAAATGCGGAATTAACAGAATAGCTACCCTTATCATGGCATTACCTTCTGTCCCCATTATTACCATTTCACTTATTTATTATGATAATATGTACAGTGGTAAATGTCAGCAAGAATTACCTTGCTGTGGTTCAGACATTTAAATGTTACCCGCTCTGTATTTGCATTTCAATGGATTGCGACTTATTGTCCCTCAGCTGCGTATTTACTATTCATAACTTGGCTGGAACAACGCCACAGGATGCGATGATATAATTGGCCGATTTAAGATAGCGTGAAAAAGTTATCAAGTAACTATTACGTTTAAACAAATTATGTAATAATATTTGTTTTTCAAATGTAACATTTCATGTGTCGGACAATTGAACGAGTTAAAAATGTATTTTGATATTAAATTTAAATCGTTCAAGTTGGCAGTATTATGAAATATAAGAAAACAGTAATGTTTGAAGACCAGTATGATCTTCAGTTAGAAGGATACGCTTAATAAGATTTTCTATTGTCGTACTTTATTGATGAAATAATAATATGTATTACCTTTAATATAATAAAACCAACATGCTGTGCTGAAGTTTAGTTTTAATACTGTTTTTATTGATTTGACAACGTTACAGTTGCTTAATGTTAAATCTTAGTAAAATACCTATAGCTTTTTTTAACTTGATGATTATGTTTTGGCTATACTTTGGACTTATTTCTTAACAAAAGATTAAGCAGTAAAAATAGCCAAGTCAATCATATAGATAATAATACAGTGAATAAAACAACAATGTTATCTAATTTAATGACCAATGAATTGTTTTTAAGATGTACTTAAGCCTCCAATCCTGGGATTTTAACAGTACTAATTCCAGGATTTCAAGATTGAGGAAATGAGATAAAGTTGTGCAAAGGCTAAAAAAATAATTAGGTTCCAAATTTTGGATTTTTATTTTAGAATTTCTGTAAATATTTAGGTTTTTGAAATTGCAAATCCTGGAAGAGCGTCAAAAAAGATCTCACGTTGCTTCGTCTAGGCAAATTCCTGGATTTTAAATTCGCCGACCAAAAATTTCTCAATCCCGAATCTCAATTTATACACGATTTTATGTTGAATGTTTAGTCCCAGAATCCCAGGATTGGAAAAATTGTCAATTCAAAAATCACAAAAAAGGTCCGGGATTTGATGCCCTAATTGGCACACAACGAATTTGTACGGCTTACCAAAAAAAATGCTGGCAATATATTTAAAAAAATACACGATAGTTATGCCACTCTTAATAAACATTTTTTTTTGTTATGTACTTTTATTGGAAGATATCTTCATCTGAACACCAGCGAAGTTAGGAAGTGTAAATAATATGGGACCTCTGCTGTGGCGAATCTAAACAAAAGCTTTTTTAAAAAGCTTGCGCAAGTGAAAAGTACAATTGGCCCGTTCATCATTCGCCGTTCAGCGCTCTGTCGTTTAGAGATAAACATTGTCTGAATAAAAGTGTGCCATTTTCCATACAGAAGTATTTAAATATGCTCTTTTAATATCATGACTGATGCAAGATGATAACTCTCTCAATATTTTTACACTGTTGCTGTGTCAGATTTTTTTGGTTAAAAATAAAACTTCACTTAAATTTGATACGAAGGCCGAAAAAAAAAATAAACAAGAACCAGATATTTTGTATAAGTTTTCATAAAAAATGTATATATTATTGATTGAATACCGTCTATATTGATTCCTCGATATTGGGTATTTTATGTAAGATTTTATTATTATTAAATACGCGTATTTGTATGCAATAACTCAAATAACTGATACATGTACGGTTGCTTAGGATCAGAAAGGTTGAAGGAAGTCACCCGCTGTGGTCTAGTTCAGTGCTTCCCAACCTTTTTCATACCATGGACCCCTAAATCATATAACAACAATCTGCGAACCCCCGATTTTTTTTAATTTCATATGTTCATATTTGATCACAAAAAATGTTGAAAGAATGAAAAAACCAGCGGAGCACAAGTTGGGAAGCACTGGTCTAGTTGTTAAGAATTTGCTCTACCGACCGGGTGTTTGGGTTCAATTCCTTAGTAAGGTAAATGTCAAATTTGGATGTTTCAACTTAAATTTGAGACCTAAGATGTGGTGTTTTTTTTATGTCAATTTACGAGTTGATCTCGAAAAACTTACAATTAATTCTCATCGAGTTTTTATCGTATGATATTTCTCGTAAATATTTGGAGCACTGGCATTAGCTGTAATGCCAAATATTAAATTAAAAAAATATTTTGTAAATGTTCGTTTATAATATAAAATGAAATTTGATAACTCGAATCCTCTTATATTCTTGGCCCGTGCAATGTTTTCTCTAATGGTGATTCTTCAGGTTGAGTGTAGCGGTCTACAGCCTTATCTAGAAATAGGTGAAAAAAAGTTGTTGGTATTATTGATAAGTCACCACTTAAGCTCCTCACTAGCTTCCATTATATGTAATATATTAATAAGGAATTCTTGACTAAGCTAGAATTTTTTAAAATATTATGATGACAGATTCTGTCAAGAACACGAATGTTTGTAAAAAAGTCTTGTGATAATTTGTCTTAATTATAGGTGTCGCTGTAGACCGTTACAATTAACCTTAAACAAGTGATACACTCTTTGTGATTTGTAACACAAGTAGAAAACAAAAGTTAACATTTTTTTTGTTATTATATACTTTTAAAACTGTCGGTAATGGCATTCGAACCCGTAAAAATCAAAACCTAATAAATTTGACCACTCTGCTACAGGTCCGATATTGAACTTGAAAATGAAAAAATATTATATAGTATTTTAATAGATAAATTCTTAGCTAATATAGCAACGGAAAAGAAATTGAGAATATCTCATAACTTCACATTTAACTATGGTAACTGCGTGTGCTTAAAAAATGAATTCTACCAGGATTAATCTGAAAAAATCTAACTTTACTGAATACGAGATTCTTCAATAAAACCTAAATGCTTTTGAAAATATATATATTAAAGTCTCAACAATGATATATTTTGATGCCAAAATAGGCAACGTTGAAAAGGCCGTTGAATCACGCCTCGTCGAGCCCGCTGGACAAATGGATCATTTATCACGAAAACGAAGATGTGAATTTTCACGAATATATTTGCATAATAGAGTTAAAATAGACACGTTACATGATTTATGTGTCAGTGAGATTTTCCGGTCACGCACGGCCAGGCGTGAGTTATGGCATTTTACTTCTATTAAATTTTAATAAAATCGAGAAGGTTAGCATTCGTTTTTGGTTCGCTTTTAATATAAATGATAAAAATAATAATCATTTGCGCCGTTAGCTTGGGTATTCGTTGGGCGAGGGAGAAATGAAGAATCCGCTACATTATGGCGATTTTCCGCTCTACAAAATGAGGTGGCCTTTTCGTAGGATTCTCAAATTCAAAATACAAGTAAAAAGTGCTCGTTGTTGTATTATTAAGTTTTTACGTTGGAATTATAAAACTGAAAAATGCTTTATGTTTAAATTTTGTGTTCCTTTTGAAACATGTTTATGTTGTCATGATTGGTGTAGTGCTAAATAAAAAAGTGGTGGGGCGTTGAATATTTTGATAAATGATAAATGATGACCCCTCTCCCCCAACGCCCTTTGTATACACTCATTTTTTTCGAAACAATGACAATTGAAAACATGAGAATATTTGATGAATTCAATTTTTCACTCACTTAAAGTATTTTGATCATCCTCTGATTTTGAAATTTTATATATTTTTCTGCTTACATTCAATGAATATGATTTCATGTTATATTTATTATATTTTTATTACATACATATTATATATTTCATTACATATTATATTTTTTAGCAATGAATTTAAATGTTCAGGTCTACTGCTATTGATCTTCATTCTAAGCACTTATAACTAAACATTTTAAAACGGAAGGCTTATTTGCGTTACAACACGATTGCCAGCCGATTAGTTTATATTTTTACCGAATCATAAAATTGTATTTTTAATCAACTACCAAGATTTTCCAATGATCATTCAGTTAAGTATTTTATATACATTTCGTTGGATGTTAACAAACTTTAAACTTTAATATGTTTGTAAACCTTGTGATATTCAGTCTGACGTTGTTTCTTAAAGAGGCTAAACACGTGTCACAATTTGTAATACAACAAGTAAAGTACCAAAGTTATCAAATTTAATTTTGTATTAATAAAATTATATTATTGATCAACTACCGTGAAATATCCACAGTCGTTTAGCCAAGTATTTTTTATAGTTTTTATCGGAAAGATAACCTTTACACTTTACATGTATATTTGAAATGTCGAGTTTTCTTTGTAAAATTTTGAGAGCTAGCGCACCAAATGTACCGGATATCGCTACAATTTTGTCTTTGTGTCACTCCCCGTGGAAATGGTTGGCACGAGAAAATTAACAGGGGTCCACTACGTACAGTCTACTCCGCGAAAGATGTTGTCGTTACCTGAATACATAAATTTTCGTAATACTAAACAAAGATATGTTGCATTATGACTTTGTCTTATCCACGAATTGCAAATATCTAACAAAAGATTTGTAAAAAATGTACAATATTGCAATACGGATATTGGTATTGTAACTTAAGCAATGTTGATTTTTAAGTATCCAAGTTTTTTTAATTTAACATAAACAAAACATTTTAAAGTGCAGCGTGTATATTCCGCCTTACAGCCACTTTTTATCCTCAAAGTCCTTGAAGCCACATTTCAATATTTTCCTTAAAGGAAAGTATATTTTAACAGGGGTAATTTACTACACAGTTGCAATATTTTCTTATGATTTGCTCTTTTGATTTGTACTCTAAATGCGGCTTACAAATTAATGTAATTCTATATCTTTAATATGATTTTAAAAAATATCGCATTAAATAAACTTTTCCAATCCTTAAGCGTAGTATAGCTAAAAACAGCATAATATAGGGTATCCATTATTTTTTTTATAATCCCTTACTGGAGATCATCAAAAAATTTTACAGCGAAATTAAAAATTTCAATTTTGAATAGAAGATTTAATCAATTTCGGAATTTGATAAAAAAATGATAATTTTTGTTTAATTTGTTATTAAGTTTAATTTGTTTGTTATTAAGTTAATTTTTTTATTATTTCAAGCATAGCATTGTTACACTTTAAAATTTACAAGATAACTTTGTTTGTTGGTTGGTCAATTTCTGTTCGTATAGAGCTGGAAATTGCCAATATTTGTAAGTAAATAATATTTTTATAAAATACGGCTCAAACATGTATTTTTCAGAATTTAAATTGAGTTGGTAACAAAAGCGATAGATTACATTGACCTTTTTAACCAACATGGCAGTTATTAAACGGATTTCACAAAATAATCTAAATTATAAATAGCAAAATAATACTAAAAAGAAGATTTAACATTACTTCTTCCAGACAATAAATAAGTTGATTTTCCAACACTTTTTTTAAAGTATAGCTGGTAGACCGATTTTAATACTATATTAAATATTTTATATTGAAAAAGATTTTATTTTAAATATTCGTGGTGCTAACTGAAACTTAAGTCAAACTAATGTTAAAATCGTTTCGTCAAACTTATTTTTCAGTTCTCACATGCAATAATCTTCTTGATGATTCTACTACCAAAGAAGATTATCTTTAGTACTGAAGTTTAAAAATATATCTACCTACATCAAAGACAAAAAAAAATACAGAATTATTGTTTTTATATATTTTACATAGTTGCTGAGTTAAGTGATAAAAAAATATATGAACCAGTGTTCGTCCCTTAAATCTGAGGAATAAAAATGGGAGGTTGAATACAGGTGACTGCATTATGGAGATTTCGAAAGCAGATGGTATATTAAACAGTAGAAATTGGCAAAGGTTTCGAAGAAATTTCCCAGCGCCACAGAAGAAAAATGAAAATGCACTAATTCAATTTAATTTTTGACACTACCTGACTGGGCTCTTTATTGAAATAGAATGAAATTATTGAAGATGATAAAATTCATAAAAGTAAAAAAGGTTTTGAATAATTTAATAATGTATTATATAGGTCATTCAAAATTACTGACTGCTTTAATTTGGTAAGAAAATTATTCGTTGATTTCCTTATGAAAAAAATATATTTAAAACACGTGTTCAATTAATATAGTTTATGGTTTCGTTAACTTTGTATTCATTTAGTACAAAATTCAAACAAAAATTAGGCACGCTTGTAGTTTGGAAACATTTTGGATATAAAAATAGGCTGTTTTACGATATTATATTATTTACATCACGTGTTTTGATTGGTCATCTTATTTATCAGCTTTTTTTTCGAGGTCTGAAATCAAAAAAGAAAATATATAAAGTGATAATAGCCAAAATACTCAAGAAATATTTAAATGAGTGTTGAGTATTTATTTTAACATATTTTTGTAAAAATATACAAATATGTATCATTACAACAAACGATTAAAGCATTAGGTATTTTATTTTTCTTCAAATTACGTTAAGTATACTCAAATAAGATAGATTTTCAAGTCACTTAAGGATAAACGACATATACACATGCCCACGTTCTAAAATTTGATATAGAGCAGGGGTTCCTTGAATTTTAGAGTTCCAGAGAAGGGAATTGTTGGATTGTCAGATTTTTGTTTTTTTAACTGAAACTTGTTTGAAAATCATACTGTAATTTAAAATATGCTTTATTTATTTTCGAATGTAAGTAGTTACTAAAAAAGCATTTCAATAAATTTATAATATTATTTAAATACATATCTACTTATAGCAAAATAAATGAGTTTCAACACCGCGTAAAGTATTTTGAGTAGGGCGGAATTATATTCTAAAAAATAGCAAAAGGTGTAATGGAGCTAATAAGGTTGAGAGTCCCTGATATAAAGCTTGTAGAGAGTTGATCCAGGACCTAACTAATCGCACGGATAAAGCTTTTCCAACCAGACCAAAGAGGTTATCTAGTTTAGTTTAATTGTTCGCAACCATATCTTATTTCATCATTAAATATGCCATTGCCTGATAAGCTTTTATAAATATGGCATGTAAGGTTGACTAGTTTAATTATTTTTTTTACAGTATCAAATTACGATGTTTAAAACACGGCTTTATTTTGAAAATCATTTATACAAAATTATCATCAATGATTGCATAAAATTTCAGCCGTCTATTAAATGTTTAAAAAAAAACGTAATTTCTGATGAATAGTCAACGGGAAGCGACCTTAAAAATTAAGATTGATTAATGAAGAATAAATCCATCAAATTAATACTGACAGCCTCATTTTAATATACTGCCGGAATTATGAACAGGGCGAAATTAAAGACAAAGTCTTAGACAAGTTATATATTAGATCCAAACAAAACAAAAGAAATTATCTAGGTAATTATTTTTCACGCAACCACTTGCTAGATAAAATAGCGTAAAAAACTGAGTATAATATTTCATCAATACGTATATCGGTAATCTAAGAATATAATCAAAGATAGCATATATTTTCTTATCATCAAAGCTTACCTAGACACTGTCTTTATAATTTACGTAACCGAGTAGTAACGTATTTGAGATTTTGCCTTACACGTTTTTAAAGACATGATAAAGTCACCCGCTTTGGTCTAGTTGGTAAGGTCTACCAATCAGGTGGGTCCGGGTTCGATTCCCGGTAAGGTCAATGTCAAATTGGATTTTTTCAATTTTAATTTGAGATCTAAGACATAGGTATTTGTGAAGTCAATTCTCTTTGAGTTAATTCCATGTGACTTTCAAAAATTCTCATCGGGTATATCTTTTATGATCTTTAAACTTCAAAATATTTGACGCATTGGCGTAAGCTGTAATGTCAAATATTTTTTTAAATTAAAAATTAAAAAAATAAAATGATCGAATAACAGAATGAATTCATTAATTTATAAAAAAAGTAATAAAAACCATGGATATCTTTTGAATACATTTTTTACACGGTCAACTAACAAGCACACTTAAACTATAATGAATGTTAATTACTGAATAAGACAACTAAATAAATATCTTTTAAATTTTATATATTAGGTCAGAGATGGGGAACCCGCGGTCTTTTGACCACTCCGGTGCGGCCTTCTAGCCAATTCTGGAAAAACGAGATTTGGAGATATCTGGGAAAAAAGTATAGTGAATTGAGGATTTCAAATTTTGCGGTGAGCTATAAAAAAACGAGGTTTGGAGATATTTGGGGGAAAGCAGGGTAAGGGATTGAATATTAATCAATCCCGTCCTATGTTTACTGCGGCCTTATGTCGAATCAGAAAAATGAATGCGGCCTTTAGAGAAGAAAAGATTCCCCACCTCTGTATTAGGTTATAGTTATAGCAGATTTTATAATGTGTTTATCATAGCTAAAAATCGTTTTAAAGCAAGATTGATTTGTTAATTACATTTTTTAATCTCCGCTTTTACAGGTACCCTTTCTTAATTGATTGAAGGATGTTTAGAACATATTTTTACGGCTCTCGATAAATGAATCAAAAATAAAGATAACTTTCAAGCTTTAAATGAAAAGAGCTATAATTATGCTCAGTTCATTAAAGTGTAGACACCATAGAGATACAAGATAGTATTCATAATAGAACAAAAGAGGAAAAAAAACACGTAGAACGTATTACGTTAATGAATCTCAACGCAGTTTCGACTCAAAACAAGATAAAAATAATAAGATTAGCCATTAGCTTCCCCAACAAGAGACGCTTAGCATTTATTTTATTATTCATAGCCTTTTAGGGATTAAAGTTACACGATTTTTGATAATTTTAACGGGCAAAGTAGCGCTGGATGCTTTTGAAAATTATCCGCTTTCTAGTCGACTTACAAAAATTGTACGTAATGAGTTTAATACATCTTAAAGCAAAAGCAACGCCAACATTCTATTTTTTTATTGATTTAATTATATTAGGCAAAAAATTATAAATATAGCTAAGACAAATTTCTTCAAAGATGACTGATATCAAACCTAAATAAATACATAATATCTACTATACATACTTAAAGTAATTACTTATCAAAAATGTATCTATGTTTAATCTATGTTCGCCCAAAATGTGAAGCATATAGCCTCCTTATGGAGGAGGTATCAAATATAAGTTGCCTACGATAAATGATTTTTACTCAGTTGCTCAACATCTCTCTCTAATGAAGAGGGTAGATAAAGAAAGGATAGATCTAGGACAGGACTAGTGATTACCCAATCGCCCTCGTTACGCCTCACGGGATTGGAAGGGTGGTAGGTAATTTTCAGACATCACGAGCGCCCATGCTTTCAAATAGAAAACGATAAATATTTTTTTAAAAAATGTTTATTCTGGGACTTGATTTCGTATACTCTTCTTTTACACTGTAGGTACAGATCCACAGTAAACCGTGTATAAAAAACCACATAAAAAAGTTATATAATTCATAGAAAAATCAAACATTGGTTTAGGTACTGAATTTTAAATTTTATTTAAAAAAAACAATTGTTGTAAAAAACAAAGTCAAAGTGAAATTCACAAAAAGTATCCATATTATGTATTTTTTTTTAAATACCATTCATGGTTACTTGACTATGTATGGGGACTTTTATGAGAGACTGGGCATATTTCGCTTTCACCACTAGACATTTCTTAACACGCTAAATGTGTTAGGATTTAATAAAAGCTTTTGTTTGTTCTTTCTGTCTAGTGTTGTCGAATTATGGGTTTTTTTTTTATTTCTGGAAATTATGGTAGCTATTTTTTATGGACCGTGTAATTTCAAAGTCGTGTAAAAAAGAGATTAGTTTATTTACATTGAAAGCATTATTTTTTCGAAATAGTTTTATTTATTAGTTAAAATAATGTCATCCCTACGTTTTATTGTATTCGATAAAATGAGAAAGATAGAACATTTCGTCGGGTAGTTTTAAAGCGGCTTTTTGTATTAGTGTACGGTTTCTTGTAGTCGGCGTGAGTAGTTACACGGTAATCACTGAATAACAAGTTACTCGATACCGCGAGGCAGACAAATTTACATACAGATGATGGCCGAGAATCCAATGCTGGCCTGACACCGTTATTAACGAAAGATTGTGATACTTAACAAAATAGGGAACTCTAAACATAGGCTTGTAACTATTTTCAGCGGTGTATGTATAAATATTATAATATTCAGAAAACGTCAACACTTGATAATTTCAGTTAATATCAAAATAAAAAAATCATATTCACTATTGTGATAAATGATTAAATTTCATACTGCAAACTTCAATACAGAAAAATAATGTGTGTTTATAAATGAAAATATGGGCCCATTAGATGTGGAATGAGCCAACTAGTAAAATAGTAAAACGTGTATTTTAAATTAGTGGATTGCATATTTTTATTTTACGAAGAGTAGACAATTGCAATGTGTATTTACTGAGATTACTTCACTTTTACGATACTTTAAGACGTGTAAATTATTACAACGCATCTAACTTTTTTTTTTTTGTAAAATACCACTTGACTCACTTCACCTCTAATGGGCTCAAATATTCTATTTACTATTATTTTTACAGTAATCTATTCAACGAATTTGACGCTTCAATAAAATATTTATATAAGGTGTCTTGTTACAAAAATCGAAAAAAAATATGAGTTTATTCTGTGGGCAGTTTTACATTCTTTGAGAAAATTTATTTTATTTAAGCGCAATCAATATAAGCAACAACAAAAAATATTCCAAATATCAATAAACAATATACCTAATAATGAACCATAATATTTCAAATCGGTTGATTCTGTTACAAAGTATTTATAATTTTATTTTACTTGTATTTATTTAGTTTTATCAGGAAATAAACACTGTTTTAATGTTTATTTTTTAAAAATATGCAATAGAAAAAATATTTTCTACTTAAAACATTTTTTTGTTTGAAATATGAGAACACAGTTTGCCGCAAATATTGAAATGTGTATATATAGCTTTTTGTAACGAAACTCTTCATATTATATTCACTTGATTTCATAATGAAACATAAAAAAAGAAAAATATATTTTTTAGATTCAATAACAACAAACTGCAATTCGGGATATCAACTTTAATAATTGAACAAATAATAAACAGTTCAAGTTCTACATTAATATTGATATTGATTGTAGAAAAAATGAAGATTTTTGACGACATTTGAAGACATTCAATATGTTACTGTATGTATTATTTTTATCATAGAAAATTAATTAAAATTAGTGGATTTATTTAATTTCATAAAATAATTATACATGCTATATTCTAATCTTATATAATCATTCGCACTTCAATGGAGAAAAAACATTTTTTGCTTTTGGTTTATTTGACACATTTACATTGTAATTTCGGGAAGAATTTAAAGTGAGCAAAAAAATATTACATGTAATTTTAAGATGCCACATGATATAAAAATATCGTTTATATTTTATTCATAAAAATATATTATTTACGTATTTCAAGATTGAAGATATATTTCTACACTAAGGCCACCAAATCCATAGAGCGGTGAACATTTAAATGTAATTAATAATTATTTGGAAGTTGGATTCTCCTGAATTGTGGCTGGAGAATATTTTGTTAACGCATGTACACGCGTTGAATAATGACGCTCCATGTCACGATTATCACATAAATTATGACGCGCGTACAAACTCACCTGATAATGATACTTCTGCTTTTGGATTCGACGAGAAAAAAAAGCTTTTTAATGAGCATATCATCGCCGTACTCAGATACAAATGGCCTGGTCAGGGAATAGAATGGATACATTTTATCAGTGGAGTGCCATACAAAAGTTGAAGTTTATTTTAGTAACTTCACGTTTTAAAATCATTTTTATTTGTTGTTGACTGTTGATTTCGACTCGATATTACATTCCTCGGAAATCTTAAACTAAAATTATATCATTGAAGTAATTGAATTAAAGCTAAACCAAATATGCTTAAGTGAGTAAATCAATATTTAATTATATAAACGAAAAAAGTTCGATTCCGAAGAAAATTTGAACTCGAATTAGTCTATTAACAACATGATTTGGATTTTCTTCTAATCACTTATCTCGGAATTCCAGGATTCACTAAAACACGTGTACTCACTGTCAATAGTAACTCTTTGAAAAAAGGAGCCAAAAAAAGCTCTCACATTTAAAAATAATTGTGGATTCTGTCGATTCGTGCTAATCGAGCTAAAAAAAAATAAGAGTTATTTTGAATTACAAATACTCTCTCAATTTCTCACTTTTTTCAGTGTCAGTAATAAATTCCGGGATCCTAAAAGCCCAGATCCCGAAATAATTATAAATCGCGAATCCCCGCCCCAGTGACTAAATACCATTAATACACAAGAGCGCTTAAAATTAGAATACATAATCGACTATTTTAATATCAACTACCATTATATAATATCCAACTATAAGCCGTAAAGTAATAATATCCGACGCCACTGGATCGTTTTGTAAGGTTGTTCGTATTTTACCATATGAATTGTAGTGAAACAAAATCAGCTGTTTAACATAGAAGTTAAATATATTGAAAGAAAAAAAAAACAAAAATACTCTAGCAGGTAGATACCGACAATGGAAAAAGCCAAGGTTGGTCGTAGATACAAAAGAAACATTTTTACGCTTGTGTTTCTCCAAGCTTAATACATTGTGAAGCCTGGCTAAGATTAATGGACACGGAAAAAAGACGAAGACGGACATAACAAGGATTAAAAAATATCAAGTAATTAATTCATTTTAATGATGTTCCACGTCTGTTCACCCATGATGAACTTGCTCATTTTTTTAAAACAAAACTTACATTCTGTAAAGCTGTATGAATATATATTAGAGGTAATATTCTCATACTTACGAAACGTGAGGTCGAGTATTTCAACGTGGAGATCATTGCGCGGGATTTTTTTTTGTTGATAATAAGTTTGAAATACTTACCTACATTATGTAGAAAGTCCTTTAAAAATTAACATGAATAAACTTCACCAAACTTAAAAATCGTTTAACAATAGTGATTAACCAAAAATATGTATTTGTATGTTTTTGTTGTGATACGATAAAAACATTTCTTATCGGACTGACCACAAACAAATGTTTTTTTTTCAACTCAAATCCTTTACACATAACAACAATCAAAGACGGATACATTTTTAAAAAATGAGAGAGCACATTCCTGTATTTTTAACTGTTTCTCATCATTGAAGATATCCACATTTGATTTGCAACTAATCAACTGTTGATAAATTTTCAAATCAAAATTAAAAATTAGGTTTTAAAGATAAATTGTTTTACAACGGTGCGCTTAACTAAATAATAGTTTGAGTCGATTAATTCACATTTTTTTGTGAATACTTTTCGTAAATTATTTATGCCAATTGCCGTGAACCAGTGGTAATGCAATTTAACTTATGTGTTTATTTCATTTTACGATCACAGACTTGAGTCACTCTATTAACATTAACAACATAAATATTTCTTTTTCATGAATCAAATTTTTGAATTACTTATTGTTGCCGCGCATTTTTCAAAACGTATCGTAGCGATAAACTAATAACTAATCTAATTATACCCATTTACGTATATCTGTATCCTTTTTGAAAAAAGGTCGAGCTACAAACTTGCAACCAGTTGTGTTTAAGCTGTTAGTGGTAAATTTTGAATTATTATATATTTGGCAGCGGCGAGGTAAAAGGTAAAACTTTATTTCTTACTTACAAGGTACTCGTTTCTATATATTCAAAATACAGGACCCAATGCTTGGAACTGACCTGCAACAAAGAGAAAAACTAAGTGTAAACAATAATTATAACATTAATTCCTTCTTTATATTATGATACATCGTATGAGAAAAAGCCAGAAACTGTCACAATTAAATCAGTACTACTTTTAAAGCTAATTGAAATTCGTTTTTATGTTCATTATGTCTTATAAGTTGAAAATGCTTGTCATCAGCGAAATTGGACATGGTGGCATTTTTTTAATCTATTCATATTACGTGTGATCTCATGTGATCGTTTCATATGTCCATTCCATATCTTCCTATTTTTAATATTTTCTATAATAATCATAAATCTTTATTTATATTATTAATTATGTTTTAAAATGTTCAAAACAGAGGAAGACAAGGCAAGGAAACTTAATGTATCGGTTCATTTTATATTTTAAGCGATAAAAGCTACTTGTGGAAAGTTGTTCAATTGCCGTAATAACCAAAGCTGCCACTTTAGTGTTGTTTGCAAAATACACAGGCATAATGGATGTTTTTAATTACCTAATCTATAAATACGGCGTATCGACTGATTAATGTCCATAATAAAACGATAATATCGAGAAAACGGTTGCAAAATGGCCTGCCCGAATGGACAAAATGGGGTCAGCGGTGGAAAAATGTCATTTAAAGTAAAGTAAGCGGCGATAAAAAGTCCCATTACGCTTTCCGCAAGTTGTCAAAAAGTCTTCATTTATCGCAAAGGTCAGGGCTTGCCATCGCCTGGCGCTCGTACTCTTAGATGTAATCCTGACATACGTCTTATAAATTGGCCATATTATGTAATAGCTACTTAGGCATGTCGCGTAAGAAGCCCCTGCTCGCAAATGTACTATTACAACGACAAATTCATTTTTACTTCAACAGTACGACTGAATAAGGAATGGTAATAATATTTTTTTATTTGAATCAACTCTTTGTATCTTTGAAATTCAAATAATATCACGTACATATATATCGACTGTGGAAAGGAAAAAGGACGTAACTCACACATATCAAACTTTACAGGAGACGCTAAAAATGTGTTTAGATGATTTTGTGACATATGCAAATTATGAATTATACACAACCTTGAAGTGCACAGAAACTTCTAAACTGGTGCTTTATTGACACAACCTAATATTAATCAAAGAAATTGTCCCGGAAAAATCTTTATTTCAGTGTTTTTTCTTGGTTTTAATTTTTTACAAGGTTATCTTTTTCAAACTTAAAAGCTAAATTTAGATACTTATTCGACATATTCAGCTTCCATCCTTTTGATATAAGTTATCAAGTGATTATTGAAAAAAAGCTGTTTTGGAAAATTGAGGGTTACGTCCTTTTTCCTTTCCAAAGTCGATTTCCATACCAAGGATTAAAGTATTATCAAATGTCATACGAGTGTTGTTTTTTTCATAAATGCGGGCTTGGGAAACTAAGGTGACATTTTTCATAATCGTAAAATTTTGGCAAATCAATTAAACCGTTTTTTTCTTATTGATAAAAATTCTGAAAAAAACGTTTTTTTTACCTTGTTTTGTAAAATCCGTGAAATTACTGCCGTGTTTGCTATACAGGAATATGCAAACTGCCACATTTATAACAAACTCGATTTTAATTGTTCGAAAATAGTCACGTTAGAACCATATTATTTTTTTATTTATCTTACAACTATGTATATGCTGACTTACCAGTCCTACACGATGATATATCTTACTCATGGTGATAAAAAAACATGGAGACTTCCATCTGTGTCTCTAAAACCCTTTTGCCATGAATAAATAATTTATTGGTATCAAATATACAAAATACTATAAATTAATAATGTATCTGATTGCCGGTAGTGTACAACAAATACGCATATAGAAAAAGAAATTACCGTTAGCATTCTTTTTCTGTCTGTATATTGAGCAAAATTTACAGGTGTCGTTGCCAGCTTGTATGTTTATAATACAATATATACTATTCCCGTGATAGATACTACACGTTACTCCAAAATCAAATTTTACAATCGTAATTAAAGACATGAAGATGGCTTAACTCGAAATCATGATTTGCTTGTAACAAATAAAGACGTTTATTTTTTGAAAAATAAGTATTCTTCTACTACAATGTTTTGAAATATAAAATGATATATTTATTTCAATTCTTCTTTCTGCGAGTATCTAATGAAATAGTTTATTTAAACATGAGTAAACATAAAGTCTTATTTAATATGTAAATTATTGCTTCGTTTTCTCATTGATTTTTTAAAAACTGTTTTCAAAGCATTTGAATTTATAATATACTTATGAATATCTAAATATAAATGAATATTAAAAACAATTTAACGTGATCCAAAATAAAAAAATGTTGAGTAAATCTGGCGTAGACAAGGAAAATGGCTTTTATTCCTTAATAAATATTACAACCAAAGGCGGGACTTTGAGAAAGAGAGATAAATTATTATTGTAAGTCGGGGAAAATCCCGAGCCACCGGCTACGGTGATAGAACACCACTGGCCATTAGTTGGGTTATGACGGTCTCTAGTAGGAAAACAGTCAATCAAAGTCATAGAGTTATATGACATTTTCACCCTTTTTTATTATATTAATACTCCCTCGAGTCTGGGGAAAAATGTTTGTGATTGTCAAAGTTCTGACGTAAAAATATTTTTCTAATAAGACTTCATAATAATGCGAGTAAACCAGGATGAGCACAAGTTCGTCTTATTAAAAAAACTCGATTAAATACGTAATGTTTTTTTTTTGTTGTATTTAGTTGTCGCAAATATTTTAAATATATAATTTCGTCACTGTTTTGGCAGAAGTTGGTGAATAACAAAATGAGAGTTCTGAGTAAACTGCAAATTATCTTTTATAGCTTTTAGGATAACTATTCTAGAATTGATATTTTATGTATATAACTAAAATATAAATGCTTTAATGTCGATTTGTCACAAATCAATTGACAGGGACAATTGCTTGCTGTTAAAACAGCATTAATAAAAATACCAAAACAAATAAATGAATTTAGGCAAACTGGTATAATCAATGCACATCCGAGTTATTCCATCCAAAAAAAACTTTTCCTGTACACTATTTTTTGTCAGTTTTATTACTTCCAACTTTTGCCAGAAAGGTGACGATTCGTTCATCTTTTTATTTATACATATGTGAATTTCAAAAAAAGCTCATATAACATAGTCATGTAACGTAAGGTTACGTACATAATAATATGTAAGTAATATTTACACACAAAATTTGTTTTCTTTTCATAAAACTAAAATAACGTGAATTTTCTGAACATTACTTATCATATTCCTGTCAAGCATGTATGTACATTTTTAGTAGTGTAAAGGTTTCTTTTTAATGTTTTATTTTATGTTCATCTTAGGGAATTGTTTGCCAAATATTATTTACACACAAAAATAAAATAATGTTAAACTTATACGTAATATAAGAATCTCAAATTCTTTGGGGTGGAAATTAAAAAAAATAACAGTTGATTTTTAATTATTTTTTAACCATTTTCACTTGTAAATGTTGTATCAGCGTTAAGTATGATTTGTATTCTGATATATTTGTGTCTATTATTAATAGCACTTTGGCAAGGTATAGAAATATAACAGAATATTTTAGAAATCTTGGCCATGAATTGTTTTTTCTTTCAAGGTGAAAAACCAGCCAATGGAGATGCCAATAGGAGAACCTTAATATTTCAGTGCTAAATCAAAAGATTACTCGGATGTAAACATATTCTACGTAGACGTGAGTTCATAATTTTTTTATGTATTAAAACGAACTTGGTCGGAACTTACGCAGTTAGCTTTCTTGCCAATTTCTAATGAATAAATTGTATTCGTACTATAGGTTTAACAAAACATTGTTATATGTGTAATTTTTAATTATTTTGTAATGTACATGTAAATAAAAATATCTAAATTTGATGTGAATAATGACTTCGCTGTTATAAGTTATCTACGTACAAATCGTGAAATAAACTCTTTTTTTATAAAGTATTTTATTCTAATAATTTTTGGATTAATATGCCACAGTTCATTTACAGAGATAAGTAATCGTATTTTGATAGAAAAAGCCAATAAGATGCAGGCAATAGTAAACTAAATATCCAGGGACGTTTCCCTGACTCTTGACGACACTTTTCCTGATGACAGAAGTAGATCCAAAGCGAGGGGCTGTTTCTGGGGTCGGTTTGATACATTCCCTTAGATAAGACGCGACGTGTATTTATTTTACGTCGTTCCCAGAGCCACCGCATAAAACTATAAAGATACATTCCTGCAAATCCCCTGTGCAATACCACCCCTTTCAGATTATAAAGATACCAGCTGATGTACCCATAAGAAAATTGGAAGATTTGTAAAAAAAATAATGGCTCGTAATATAATAAAAATAATGTTTATTCTAGAACATTTTTTTAAAAAGATAATAAGGTGTTATAAATCATGTATTTTGTAAATGAGTATTAATGAAGCTTTTTTATCATTTTTTAAAACGTTACCGTGTTTTGTAACATCTATAAAATAGTTATGTGAAAACAAACGTAAAATAGATATAAGGTATTGTTGAAAAATTTTGAATAATATTGTACGAAATGAACGTTGCTTTACTAAGCTATCAGTTATAGTGAGATGATATCTATGATTTAATAAAGTAAATAGTTTCAATTATTAATGTCATATTAATTTGACTAAATAAATTGATAATAAATAAACATGTTGTTACGAGACAACAAAAGCTCAGTATGTGGACCCAATAGAGATGAAGTGAGCCAAGTGCTATTTTAGAAAAAATATGTTAGATGCGTTGTAATATTCTACACGTCTTAAAGTATCGTAAAAGTGAAATAACCTCGGTTAATACAAATTGCAATAGTGCTATCTCCGTAAAATAAAAATATTCAATCCACCAAAACTATACAGTCTTCTACTTAATAGTCCGAGAAAAATGTTTTATCATTTTACTAGTTGGCTCACTTCACCTCTAGAGGTCTCATATAATAATTTGAGAAAAAATATAATTTTAATGGAAATGTATTATTTTTGATACTGTTTACTTCAGCAAACTTCCTTTAACCAATTTATTGTGGGTATGATTGTGATTAAAACTATGAAGTTAATATATAACAAAGAATATATCATAGTTTTTGTACAATTTGCAATATTTTCTATATTTCTGTCGGATCAGACAGTGAGCAATAATTCTAACCCACCCGTTAGGAAAACGTTTCGAAGGCTGCCATGAAATAAGAAGTGGGGCGTTGCCGTGGCGACCGCATTATCTGCGCGCGGTCAGGCCAAAAGAAAAACAATTCGCCGTGGAAAAGCGCTCGTGGAAGATATTGCTGTGCTGACACGCGAGGCGAGGCGCCTCTGCTCTCCACTGCCATAGCATTTCACGTTTCGTATAAAAAATGAGCAGCTTGGAAACCTTTGGAGGCCTTGTAAGTATAAATTAAAAAACTTTGATTGTATTTGACTTGCCATAATAAAAAAATAAACTACAACAATTCTGTAAGATAATTTCAAAAGGAATCTAAATCAAGTAATATCTCTGTCTACTAGTATGAAATGTCACAGTTTTTGTAGTTTAGTTGTCAAAATTCAGATCAAAAAGTTATTCTACAAATCTTATTTATAGGGAATTGAATATGAAAAAACATTTCATCTATCCATTTATACAATGTCAAAACTAGTATGAACTTAAATTTATTTTTATGAAATTATTTTTTATTTCAAATACCTGTCAGTCTTAACGGTGATTGATGATATATAAGTAACCATTATTTAAAAGACAGTGTTTCTAAATATTAATGGAGGCATTTAAACTTTTTTACAATGTGCTTGTAAAGTACAAGGCTTATTTAGTTATGACCTGCAGATATTTAAGTAAAATTTTATCGGATTGTTCGCAATCACTGAACTAGATGACATAAACTTTATACTTCTCAATGGGTTGACTTATAAAGATTGAAAAAGTCAGCTAAGGAAGGAAGTTTAGTTTTATAAGGTTTTTGTATCAAACAATAAGAAGCTGTTACGTAAAATACTGTAGCGTCTGTAGCTAGTATTTTTTCTTAAAACTCTATACGCAAAATAATAACGTATTGTAGAAAACAAGAATTCTCAAGAATAAAAGTACAATACAACATGTATTCTATTGTCTAATGAAAATATAATATATCAGCGTTTGTCGGATTATAGTAATGGCTTTAGAATAAATTTAATTTTATTAATAGCATCCTTACGAATTTTATCACTTATTTTTATGTTTTATTACAAATAATGACTCATCAATATCATTTATACATATATTAATGTCATGTAAATTCGTAAATGTACGGATTTAAATAAGCAAAGAAATTCAAATAAATTAAATACTGCTAGCTAATCTGACAAATATTTAGGTAAAAAAAATATATTTTTAATTCTACCATTGATATGATTTTTTACCAAATTTCAAGAATGAATTTTCATTTCATACTTATGTTATTGTAAAAACGTTGACTTTTACCCTAGGTATATTAAATTGAGGATTATATTAAAATAGCCATAAAGTATGTTACTTATATTTTTAAACAAATATTAAATAACAGCATTTGATTGATTCTCATTTCTTAAATATAAAATATCTTAAAGTTATATTACTATCATAAATCTGAAAGTATTTCTTTATTATTTTTATCAAAAAAAACAAACATTTGAATTGACTTTTTATCTGAATTTCAACAAATTAACATATTTATTTATAGTAGTGTCACATCACTTTCAACAAACGCAAAAAGTGGCGTGAATCGTACATTGAAAACATTTATACCAAACTTGTATTAATATTAATAAAGTAATGATTATTTTTAAGGTGGAAGCGTTTAACAAATATAAAAAGGTTTTTTCAAATCTATTTAAAAGTTGTGTTTATTCACATACTTCTTTGTGAAATGAATGGTTCATTGAAGTTTCTTAAAGTTTTAAGATACTATATGGTCGTTGTGAAAGTAATAAAGTTAAAGCTGCACTGGCCAGTGACTAAAACATGCACCGCAAGAATATTGTCTTCTGAGACAAAGTTGGCGAAACTACCCTCCCTCGATATTATGTGGGGATGTCGGACCAGTTGGCAGTTAAACGAACAAGTACCGGCGGGTTAATATCGAAGTGAACAGATAGAATGAGGGGTCAGCCGTGACAGCCTTCCTTACTTGTGTGTTTATATGAGCATTTATGCGCACATATCGGGTGTTTTCTTGAACACATGAGTAAATTCGAGCTCTGTATTGCCTTCCATCAAAGACAAAATCAATTTTTCGTGATAAAATAAAGCAGATTATTTTCTGCCTTATTTGATATCCAGGCAGTACATGCTACCACAAAACATGTATATCGAACTTATTTCTGCGAATATGTTGGTATATATACATCTATTAAGAAATGTTACAATTTATAATCAAGAAGGCCAACAGTTTTTTGTATGACATTTGTCAGTCATATGTGAATACTTAAATATATTGTCAAGTTCCTTTGTGGAGATCTTCCGTGATTAAAAACATTAAAAATTTGGCCAATGCCCAGTAATATTTATTTTAACTACGACTTCTTGGAAAATTGCATTAAACCTTGTAAATAATTTTGATTCAATGAAAACAAATATATCATGTAGAAAATAAAAAATAATTATGTATCTGGAAAAGCAAAACTTATTGGTAATAAACAGGACTTTTTTCTTAGACTAGATTTTGCAAAACGCAATTTATAAAAATCGTGGGGTGTTAAGAGATGAATCTTTTAAATTTATACTGTTTCAAGAGTTTTTTAATTCCTTTTTCTCAAATGTTCCATTGATCAGACAATTTTAAATTATTAAAATATTGGTATATAAAATATCACTAAAAAAATAATAAGCTAATTCAAACCAAGCACAAGCGAGCAAAAAAAAATTCTATCATACACAAATGAAATACCACCACTTTCAATCAGCATTTGTGAGTATTTAAAAGTTAAAACATATTTATCATATAACTTTTCATTTGAATCCACAAACAAACGATAAAATTAAGTAAATTCGTCCAAACTTTAGATTCACGTAGTAAAACGTCGACTTCTTTCACGAAAGAGATTTTTTCTCGTGTCATAAAATAGGAAGACTTAAACTATTTCACCCCATATAAACAAAAATACTTTTCTCGTTTGACTTTCTTCTCTCAAGTTTTTTCCTACTAACCACATTTTGTGCGAATTCAATCATCATCACTCAACACTTTCTTTCTTATTCTATATAGTCGGGATAATATATTTATTTTATTTATTTATGAAGAATAATGATTTTGGTTCCAATTAAAAAAAAAAATTTTGACCACATTTTACATTTTCTAGTAAATTTGTCGATTTATTTTTTTAAGTGACTCAAAATTATAAAAACTATATTTTTCATTGTTAAAACATTCTTTCAAACGGAATTATAGAAAATATCATAGCTTCAGTTGGTATGGCGTAGTAAACTTCGTTTCCTTTTATATAACATTCTATTATGCATGGTATATTTAAGGTGATTCTCCTCAAAATCCAATCTTAATGCAGTTGATATAACTAATTCAACGTCTTTATGAAGTAACTCTGAGTACAAGTATTATTTGTTCATAAAGAAACCCAGAATAGTCTTGATACAACCTGCAATCAATTCCAATTAAAATTAAATCTGATAATATAAAGTATTAAGTCTTCTCTTTGAAACATAATACTTTTCTATAAAGAGTCAATTAGCCATTTACGCAATTGATAAATGATTAACATTAAATATACTCATTTATAAAAATGTTTCATATTATTAGATGATTTATACTTGTTATAGATATATTGTGAACATGAGTTACGCCAAGGTTAAATGAAGTGTTCAGTGTTTCTCAACGGGAGGCCACAGAGAAAAAAGGCACCGTACAGTTTTGGGAGGCCACTGGTAAATTTTGCGAAATCCGTAAATTAGTGTGTTTTAGGAAATACAATGTCTGAGAAGAGCTAAAAAAAAGTTTCTATGTTTTTGAATTCGAAATTTTTAGACGTGCTAAAAAAAAGCTCTCACGTCTTTTCGTCCTTCAAAATTCCATATAAAACTTTTATTTCGCGTTAAGTGATGTAAAATTAGAATTTTCGGTGCCAGGTATTGTTTATATTCAATGCTTTGCACATACATATTTTTTTTAAATACAACAACATCCAATTTACAAATTGTTTGATTGCTTGTAGCCCGCTACAAAAAATATTTTGTGGTTGTTTTTACGTTTAATTAAAATGATTTATTGTTCTTAAAACGAGACCAATAAAATATTTAATAAAAGAGGGAGGAAGATAGATCAGATCACTTTTTTGAATTCCGTCGAATTGTTTCTCATTTCAGAAGAAGGTAATTTTCCTCGCGAAATTCAATGAATATTTTAATGGTCTACTAGCTTCAAATTTAAGAACTTTTTTTTATTCTCTGACGGAATGTTTTTTAAGAAATACATCTTAAAACTAATTGTATTTCTTTTCTTTTAAAATCTTTTGAAATTTTGTACACATAGATATTCATTAGCAGATTATCTTATAAATATTATTTACACAAAATAATAAAGTTTATTAACAGTCTGAAACTTCCAGTTTTATAATATACGAATATTTTACTTAAATAAACGTTTATAGAGAGAAAGATTTCTGTGTTTATTATTCATTTCAAAATATTTACCTGGTGATTGAATTAAAGGCTGATCCAAAGATTAATGAAATATTGTTTTTCTCTTTTGGATATTTTTTTTTGTATTCTCTGAAGGATGAAAAAATTGTCTTCGTGATTTTTCGGCATTATTTGGAAATAAATACAAACCTAGAGATACAGATTAATTACAGCGGTATATAAAACTTTTGGCTAAATAACAAGTGCGTTTATTAGAAAGATTATTAGTGTTATGTTCATTTTATACTCATACAGGAGACAGTAACCAAGTGAAAAATGAAAAAAAAATCTAGGACACAGTTCACGTTTATATTATTTTTGTATCCAAGTCCGCTCTCAGTGTGGAGCATATGACTTGCTAATGGAGGTATGTCAACAGAAGTTTTTATACAAGAACTGTGTGCTACTCAGTCGCTCAACCTCTCTTTTTCAAAGAGAGTAGTAGGGATATTAGGATAAGGTTAGGACAGGACTAGTGGTTAACTAATCTCTCTCGCTACTCTCGGTTAATAATGGATCAGAAAGGTGGATGAGAATTTTCAGACATCACAAACACCCATGCTTTCAAACAGAAATCGATCGAAAAAAAACGTTTATGACCATTGTTAAATTCTTCATCTGCATTTTCATTTTTTATTTAACTTCGTTCCACATGTGATTATTATTTATTATATAATATCCGTACGATGTAAAATATAGTAAAATTTTAACATGGTCAATTTCTCTCGTACAATGACAAATTAAAAATAAAATTTATGAAGTGATTACTTAGAGTAAATAATTTTCTTGAAGATATATAACATTTGATGGATGTGGATCAAGCAACGAGATTTAAATTTTAAAAAGCTTAAATTTTATATTCATAAAAAAATGTTTTAAGTAATTATCCAATACACTTTATTTTTGTTAGCTGAATAATAAACGTAGATTATTTCAACATATGACTTTTGTAATTATTACTTCTGACCAATTTTCCCTCTTATTTTCGGAAGGCTATGTGTGCAAAAGATATTAGGTGTGCAACTTTGACAAGAAATAAAATTTTGTAGGCCACATAACGGTATTTAGACCTACTAAACGAAAAGGTTGATTTTTAATAATGACAATTATTAAAAACACTATAAAATGTCAATTAATTTATTCTGGTGATGGTAAAGCTGATGTAACTTTTGTGCGTTCTGTTGTAATGTATGTGCTTTCAATCGGCGAGTAGTGTGCGCGCGCACACGCGCACAGCTTAGAGGGAACACTGCTTCTGACATTAATTAATATTGAAATATTTTCGTTCAGAAAAGTGTTAAAATTAAATAATTCCAATCAATCATTTTCAGGAAATGCTGTGATCATTATTGTAAGTATTTTTTTATACCGGTTGATAATGCATTAACTCTAGAATATATTACGAAGTAATCAATATCAAATGAAGAGTTTACAAATACTAATACCTAATACGAGAACAAATCAAATGTGTACTTTAAAGACACGAGAAATGCAAACGGGCTTCTAGAAACGTAAAAACCTAATTACACACATTATGTTAGGCTATGTAATCCAGGACAATTATCTGCACAGCGTTGTCTCATCAATGTATTATTAAATGCCAACGCTGAAAAAAAATGATGTCTCTAGTAGACGTTTGCAATTCTATGCTGTACAGTAAGCGCATGTAGTTAGGCATCCGTCAAATATAGAAAGTATGTAATCGAATGGCTTTTATTATCTTTGTTTGATTTAGTTAAATATTGTATTAAAGCAATACAAATTTGAGTTTGAGCAAAAAAAAAATCAGTTTAAAAATACTTATTTTAAGGATACTTGAAAAACACGATTGACAATTGATTTCACTTAGTTGGTTAACTTCTGACCTAGTAAATTTCGTTAATTTATGTTTATGGACACAATGTTTATTTAAGACTATTCCAGAGCATCTGTAAAATCCTATAGAAATATATTAAATCTTGAATAATAAAAAAAGTATTTTTTAAAATCATCATGTAAGTGTAGTTTCATTTGTTTTATGCTGTAAGATTTCAATCGTACAACGTCGGCATAGATTTTTCTGTGTGTTTTTATCAGGGCTGTGAAGTCGTGTAAAAAAATATGACTCCAACTCCGACTCCAAATGCAGCTTTAAAATAATAAAAAAAGTCTGCAACTCTGAAAAAAATTGTCAATAATTTCATTTTAATACATTTTTAAATACATCATTATATACATTTTTCACGACTGCGACTCCGACTCCAAAGCCCTGATTTTTATCATTGCTTTCTTGCATGAAATAACCCTGTAGCCTGCACGGTTTTTTTATTTCCAGGTTATTCACAAGAATGAATAAATCGACATCATCACTATCGTCTCCTTCATATATGTTAGCTATAAATGGTTTTGTTACTGATTTCAAGAATTAAGTTATAACATTTCATCGTAATATGATTATTTGTTTCCTATTTATATTAAATTTGTCACGAAACATACACGAAATTGTGTCCCAGATTCAAGTACGTTTAGTTTATTCGTTTGCATGTGTTCTTTGGCATTGGTTCCGAATGGCCAGCTGTCTCAACGGGTGTTCCGATAACGTGGGATCAACTGTATATAATTTTATTAGTGATGCCACAACTACTTGTGATGACTCTACGCGGAATTCAACTATACAATCATAGATAATTAATGACTGTGGCTCGAACATTAGCCGGAGAATTTTATAGATTCCATGCAATTACGTATTCCCTTTGGAAAATGGGTCGAATAATACATTATTTCACGTCATAGTGATTAAATGAGACAGTTTCCGGCGAACGCACTACGTTTGGCTTTGTTTTGGACCAATCGCTGCAAATTTATCATCCGGACGCTTGTCGACTACAGAGCAAACAAATAATAATAATCGTTATTATCTCTATGGTCGGTGAATACAGTTAGTAGGAAAAAACAAAACTATTGTATAAAAAAACTGGAGGACATAAAAAACAATTGTTCGTACAGTTTTATTGGCCTAGTTTTTTTCATTATTTATTTATAGAATGCAAAGGTCGTGTTTATATAATGAATTTTATACTTTTTACCATCTTATAGCAAGTTATAGTATATATACTATTGTGGCATATTGGCATGAATAGTTTGGTTATTTTCAATCATAATTTTAATATTAAATTAAAAGTAATTATCTCAAGTTTCACTTTTAAGGTGTTTACTGTCAATAATTGGTGGAATGGCAATAAAATAAAAATAATAAAAGATTTTTAGTACTTCTTCCACATAAAACATTAAGTTATTTACTTTAGTAATGTAGAAATTCATTTTGTTTTAAAAATTTCCCAAATTTTAATTGGGTTTATAATTGACATCATTTGCCACTTATATTTATTGATGATTTTTTAATTGTATCTTATAGGTGTGAAGCATTTTAATTTTGTGTAATTATAATGTAATTTGTAAATCCTTTTCATTGAATTTTAAATAATTGTCATTCTTTTCTTACTTGGCAGTCGTTCAGAAAATGTTGAAATTATACAAATACAGCTTTAATTGTGTTTATTCTAAATCAATTATTGAAGTTTTATAGTCCCTGAATTTTTTAAATATTGACCCTATGCTAGAAGGAAAAAAATATCAAAATATTTTTTGTTTTCTTTTAATATAATTTAATCTCAAAATCATTTAAAAAATGTTTTTTTCAATTGACCGCAAGCTTTACATCTAATTTCTATGAACAGTGGCGTATTATTTCATAAACTTACCCGCGATTGGGGCTTTCAATCTTAGAGGCCTTAAAACAACATAAAATATTCGATAAAACTTTTATAATATTTTTAATTCAGTTTTAGTAGTATAAAAAAGAAGGCCAATAGATTTGACTGCACCTGGTGCCTGCCAATTACTTTATTCGTCACTGGTTTCAAATCAATATTTTTTTTTATTCATTTTATACTTAAGGTTCTTTTATCTTTTGTTGCGCCACTGTACGTAATGTAGTAACATATATGTAATATCAATGTGTTTTTATTTTTATATTATATAAAATAATATAATATGATCAGAAATATCAGTTCTGTATTGGTTTTTTATTCCTAGCCTTGCGTGACCTAGATTCAACTAATCAAAACAAATCAGCAGCATTCGTATTTTAAATTTAGAACATAAATAAAAATCAGCTGATTTAATAAACAATACAACGGCAATAAAATGAAAAATATTTGAAAAACCGTTATATATCAATAAATCCGACGGTCGTATATTAGAACATATTTAAAAATGTAATATCTTTGCGGGTTTTGTTAGTTAAAAACGTGCCAATCATAACCATTACCGTAATTAAAGCCGTCAATTAACCCAATCACAAAAAAGATTTTTTTGTTTAATTACAATCAATCAATCAGTGGTTAACGGACGCTTCAGCATCGACAATCAACGCCATCTTCCTGCCATATACAAAAGCAACACAGGTACTGTAATTACACGTTGGTATACAGTTTTAGCAAACTGAGCGCTAAAATTCAATTCAATAAATATATCGCATGTAATAAAAGTTAAATAATAAAAAATAAAAAAATTGTTATATTGGATTTGATTAGGTATCTAGAATTCGATATTTTTACTTCATTCAATGCTTTCTTGACGGTGGGGTATGATGCTTTAATTGCAAATGAAGATATTTGACAGGATTTTTTATTGAGTTGTATTAATAAACAAATGCCACTTCAATAATTGTATTCGATTCACGCAATAAATTCACAATCTTAAAATTATTCTTTTAATAAATACATAAAAAAAACCCTCTTTTTTAACGTAAATGAATTTAGCTTATTTAAATTAAACGTCATTTTTGAAACTAATTTATCATGTTAATCGAGGGAAAGGCATTATTATTTTATGGGAAGTTAAATTTTATTAGCACTCACCTATTCAAAACAATTATTCAAATAGAAATACTTATGTATGCTACAGAAAATACACGCGTTCACCAATACTTAAAAGTCTAAAGCAGAGAATTGAAAATCATATTCAATAAATCGTTGAACGGTGATCTAATTACACCGGTAGTATGGGGGGAGTGTTAAGCCCGGCAGGCGACTGTCAACGTCATCTTATCTCTCTCTTGTGTGCCCATCCTGTGGTGTGAGGAAAAGAGATGTTATTCGATTGCGCAAAATGTCAAGGCCCCGCCTCTTGTACCGGTTGGTTTCACACTGATGATGTCTGAAAGGGGAAAGAACCAAAAACAATGGTTTGCCGTGTGAACGCGACAAGTTGGGACACTCGTTCTTTATTTGAAAATTTTAAATCCACGTCAAGATAGTAATTTCACGGTTAACTGTGGGAGTCTTTTAATCTGGCGTATTATTTTGTACACATTTAAAATCGAGCAAGTTCTCCGGGTTTGCCAGCAATTATTTAATAAGTTAAAGAATACAGAATCTTCACAGTATCGTCCCTCGAATATTCACCATTTATTTTGCTACCCTGCAGTGGCGGATTAAGCAAACGGGAGGCCCTGTTTATGGGATAACAAAAAAACGTCAGAAAATTCCAATATATATTTTTTTTAACAAAAAGTTATTGTATAAGCTATTTTTGTGGCCCCTAAGATTTGGAAGACCCCCAGCGCTCGCTTCATTTGCTTATAGATAATCCGCTACTGTGGAACAGTAATATTTCTAATGGTTTTGTATTTTTTTTTCATCACAAAACAATATAATGTTGCGGCTAGATGAGGTGTTTTTCATTTCAATTATCACAAGTTTTTTTTTTTAAATAACTTTTAATTACAAATTATTTTCAATGAAACGAAAGAAAAAATATATTCTTTATTGGAATCTCATTTACTTTTATGCGGTTTTATATACATAAAGCGAAGAAATGGAAAGATAATAATTTTATATCAAATATTTTTGAGCTGAATATTTTATTTTATATTTTAACCAAATCAAATAGGTACATTCCAAGGTAAAAAAAATCAAGCGGCAACGCGCTTAAGGGATCGGATTCCTAAGTAAATCAATATGATGAATATTGTTTTATTATCGTCAAAAAAACGAGGGACAACTAGTCTTCACCTCATCTCATCTCATCTTACCATCCTAAGCCTAGGAAAATGTAATTTGAATATATTATTTAACAAAAACAAAAATCAAACTAACTTTCATTCTGTTGAAACACTCTTCGACGAAATACTACACATTGCCAATAAGAATGGTTAAGTAAATTCTTTTTTAAATTTTTTGAAATTTATATTAATATAATTAAAAAAATGGATATTTTTTTTTATTTCACCAGTAGAATAATATAAATAAAAATACGATTTCAGTTAAAACCGCGAAAAAAATAGCGTTAAAAATGACGAAGTAAGCACATAAAAATAAGAAAAAGGTTTTTTTGACTAGACAGAATAGAAATAAACTATTTTTTGTAATTATTTACAAAAAAAAAGAGAATCAGGTATGCTCGTATCCATGCGCCATTTATATGACTAGGTAAATAACTTTATTTCCATCGTAATGGTTAGAATGTTAAATTAATTAAAGCGAAGGTAAACAAACAAATTGAGGGTATGAAACTCGTAACGAAATTATTTTGGCATGTAGACATTTTCCAGTCTCGTAAAAGCTCTCAAAAGCTTCTTATAATAACACTTTGTGAAAACCAGCGGCAATAATAATAATGTTATATAACTCTCGACGAAATGCGGAAATTCCGCAAATGAAAAAACGCACAAAAAGTTCTCCGCAGCCACGGTTCCTGATTAAGAATTTCAAAACAAATTAAACTACTTATGTTGAGTTACAAAACATCTCAGCGTGGGTGCAAGATTACTGCAAACTTTTTCCATTTAATGGGATTCAAAATGTTTCTAAATATTACAACTTATATTTTCCGCGCTGGTTAAATGTCTTTTAGTTTCGGCGCGGCCCCAAATGAATGGCATTTCCAAAAGGGTTTTCATTTATTTTTTAGCAAATTATTCCTCTTAAAAATACGGTACGAATTCACAGTACCATGCAAAAAAAAGCGATCCATTATTAATAAATTTGGATGTGCAATGTTAAATGTGCAGATTGAGGCCATTATTTGCAAACACGGCTCGTTTAAAAATGATTAAAAAATGAAAACTGAATTTCATTATGTGAAAAATATACTTCACATGTATTTTTAGTTTTATATTACTTTTTAACAATGATATTTTGTATGTTATTAAATCACTTTTGTGACTACTTTCCAAAAAATACTTTTAAAAATTGTTTTAATTTACTAAATTACATTCATGGTTCATGTTTCAAAAATTTTTATTAGCCGCGAATTTTAAGTCGAGATAATCACGAAGAGAAAACTACTTACATTTAGACCTTATTCATAACGAACGGTCGAGTCATTTTGTGAGCAAAGTGTTAATAATTACTTTTGACGCATTATTCCAACTGTCAAACTTCATTGAATTAGAAAAAAAAATAAACACGATCATAATAATTTATTATGATCAGGATCGGTTTAGCTCATGACAAGAATTTCCAACCGTTGGATCTGTGGAAAATAATTGAGAGTGTACACCCTAAAAGTATTTGTAAAATTGAATTAGATGGTTTTGACTACATTTCATGTCTTCAATATTATTTAATATGAAACACAACAAAAAAGTAACATATTGTTTTCATAATCAACACATGTCAAATTCTCTTTTCAATATCAAGTAGATATTGTTGAAACTACTAACAATACATATACGATACGCTTCCAAAAATAGTACTAGGTATATTCATATGCGTCGATAGCACTCGAAACGTTTCTTTGCGTCTTTATATTAAATGATTAATTTCTACGAAATCCTTATAATATTCTCAATCCCAATATTCTTGAGTTCTCTTTGTGGCAATAGACAATCAAAAGTTACGTAATTTGTTTTCTCCCACGAATAATAAATAGCTGGATACGGTACTGAATGTGTGTGTATTTGTGTTCTCACTTCTCACACATCTTCTTTCACTCGCTTAAGCGTGTTCATTATCGCTTAACTTTGGATTACATATTAATTATTTCGTATATTTTATTATATTATTTAGAGCACACGCAACCAGTAGCAAGGCGTCTAATTTTCGTGTTTTTTTGACGCTTGAGCTCTCTACTAACCATCGTAGATTTGTAGGGAAATAAATATAACAATGTAATTACTAAACGCACTCTATTCCGTGAGGGAGATAATGCGAATAAAATATTTTCTTTTAATTTTCTGATTACCATTTAGAAATAATTAATAGATTCAGAAATACATTAAAATGTATATTTGAAGTATTGAGTTGCAAAAATTGTTCTAGAGTCTAGAGCAGGGATGACAAACCTTCTTCGCAAGTGGATCAAATTTTTTTTTTTTTTAAATGATGTCTCGGGTCAAATAGGTTGAATAACTAAGGCTTCAAATAAAAACAATCATTTACAAAAATTCTAGCGGGTCATTTTTTCGCCATCCCTAGTCTAGAGTCTAGGCCAGGGGTGGGGAACCTTTTCTTCTCTAAAGGCCGCATTCATTTTTCTGATTCGACATAAGGCCGTAGTAAACATTGACTAGGAAATCTTTGGCCGGAAACAGGAATTTACGGTCAGAATATATCAGAAATTTACGAATTCACATAAATTTATAAAACCACAGAATTGGCCAGAAGGCCGCACCAGAGTAGCCAAAAGGCCGCAAGTTCCCCACGCCTGGTGTAGACCAATGGTCGGCAACCTTTTGAGAGACAGGGTAAAAAAAAATGAAAAAAAATTGGTTAGTGGGTAAAATTAAAACATATTTTTTTACCATTTATTCTTTTAAAAAATTATTTTTAGAAAACAATATGTACATTCATATACAATAAATAATATTTTTGCATGATACATATGTGTAAAAACAAAAACACACATATAATACTGTTGTTTGTGGCTTCCTTGGCTTATTAAATAAGTAATTTGATAAAAAAATATTATCATAATTTGTTGGCGGGTAACTCAAAATGTTGAAGGGGGCAAATCAATTACCCGCGGGTAGTAGGTTGCCGACCACTGGTCTGGACTCTAGAAGATATTTTAATTGCATATATTTTAACACTTAAAATTTCTAATATAAATACGACATCCCTTTTCCTTATGTATAATGTTATAAAATCTTAATGATTTTTTTCTTAAACATTGAAATACATTTAACCTAGTTACACCATGGAATACGATTTTAGTCAAAGGCTAAAAGCCGCGGTGGGTAGTAGTAGGCTATACTGCTAAAAATACTGTATCATCGAAATCAGGTATAACTTTATAACAAATCTATAATATTTATTTTTTTATAGTTTTATAAATGTAACGTTTACTATTTTGTCTGGTCTATGGTGCAGCGATTAGCGTAGGACAGGACAGGACTAGTGGTTATTTAATCGCTCTCGTTACGCCCAGTTATTAAAGAATTTGAAGAAGTGTGAGGGAATTTCCAGATATCACATACACCGATATCTTCGAACAGAAGTCGATAAATTGACCCAAAACTTGCTGATTGTACTGGGACTCGAGCCCGTGAGATCCACACGGAAGCCAACAATACTAACCACTGAGCCACAGACCCGACTAATTTTAATGGTTTTTGTAAATAATTAATAACATTAGTTTACATTAATGTATAGTTTTTCTTGATTACAAACAACATGAACAAAACAATTAGCCTAATCACTCTGAAATTTCTGTATCCATCTATCCACCCTTAGAGCTATAGAGAACCTGTTTATGCCAGCCCTCTATCCATAATTTACTAACCAACTAAATATTTGACCCACCTCCAGTAGCGTTTGAAATAAAACCCTGTCCTCTATGGATTATATCGATGCCTATATGTTTTAACACCTCCATGCCCATGATGCAATCGTAAATAGTTGAGCCATTAAGTCATTCAATATTTCTCTTAATATTGTCAATAAGTATTTATCATAAAAAAATTAAAAAAAATTAAAGATTTTTAGTACTTTTTCCGCTTAAAATTTATTTGATCAGGACCGGTTTCGCTCCTCACGAGCATTATCAACTGATAAGTAAAAAAAAATAAACAGTGCTATTTATACAATTTAATATTGTCAATGAGTATTTATCATTTTAGGTATTCTAGCATATATACATTTTTAAAATTATTTTTTAGCTGCTAACTTAGGTTTAAATACTGTCAATAAACAGTGAAACTGAGATGCCATGTTACGGGTTAAATAACGTTAAATGTTGATACACCGTTTTACCATAGTGGCTATAGAGAATTTATATCTTTTACAATCCATGTCTATTTTTTATTCAAATATATCTACATTTATTTTAAGATATTTAGTTGAATTAAGTCAGTTTAATTATTGATATAATAGTATGACGATAAAAAATAACTAAGTATCTTTTTCCACAAGAATTTTTATTAACCTAATTATTTCCTCGTTAAACGCTTCCATATTCTGACATCTAGCTTTTTATATTAAAACATATTTTTTACGGTTTGAAATATTCATGATTATGAATACGTTACTTTTTGAAACTATTTTTTTTTTGGGATTCGACGTCACTGCTCACCCCAAGATCTCACACCATCGATGCTCACTCACAGCGATCCTTTGCAAGACGTGCCTATCTCCTTAAGAGTTTCAAATAATCCCTCTCAGATTCGCAGCGACCTTGCGATCAAACTTTTGCCCGGTTCGGTTTTATCGTAAGAGAGTAAGTATTTCAGGGTTGTCACACATCACAAATATTTTTTATCTGATACAAATAATTACTAAAATAATACTATCCCAAAGAGTTTTTATTTCATTTAAATGGATTGATGTTATCTAGTGAAATGGTAAGTATGACAAATATTTAAGATTTTTTTAGTTTTAGTGTATTCTCAGTTGATTCATACTGAATTATTTAAAAATGTTACACTTAATAATAGTAACTGCATATTGTTATTGCTCTTTGAATAATCCAGCGGTCACAAAAGTATGGCCCGCGGGCCGGATCCGGCCCGCCAAAGATTTTCATCCGGCCCACGGATCTGGATTTTTGCATAGAAATTATTCATATAAGAAATATAAATTTTCATGATTTAGTTGTGAATTCACGACAACTATTTATTTCAAATCATCAATTGTCATACAACTATCTGGTAGGGGACTCAAAGTGAAAGTTGGATAGAAATTGGAAGCGAGGCGACCAGATGTTCGTTTACTCAAAAAATGAAATAATATTCTGATTGAGTCCTAATAAGAATTTATTTGTCGTCCGGCCCCCTTAGTTTTTAAAAATTTCAATCCGGACCGCTTCTCAAAAAGTTTGCTGACCCCTGGAATAATACATGAAAACTAGTTTCAATTGGTTTTAGATGTTTTGGGTTAGTGATATTATTTGAAATAACATTACGAAGATTAATTGATAGAATTACTTTTTTATGTAAATTTTTGTCTTGAGAACATTTTAATCGTATAGATATTGTTACACCCGCTAACAATGAAAAATATAGTCGTGACTTTGGGTAGCTTAAATTATACGATTAAAATTATTCATAATGGTGAAGATCAATAAAATGGTGTCATTTATGAATTTTACAGTCTGAATTTATAAAGTAAAACGTTACAGCAAATTTTTTAATATCTTGTTTATAAAAATGGATATTAATGTAGTATTTACGGGACCATGGTCGAGTGGTCAACATCGTTGGCTTCGGTTACGCTACGGACAATTTCATAAATTAATTCTGAACTTCTTTTAGAAGTCATGGATGTGTTGCGATCGGCTATATAGTAGTTAATTGATAGAATATAACGATAACACTTGTCCTGCGTATTTTTTTCTTTTCTACCTCTTCTCTACACAAAAAGATAGGGTGAGCAACTGAGTAACGAACAGTTATTGAAATGTATAGCGCACCAAGTCGATATTGCTAAAATATGCTATTTTTTATCACCGCTAATTCTTCTGTCCTTAGTTGTTTTTATCTCTCTAAGAAGAATACAAATAATCGATCGCTTCGGACTGGAAAATAATTATATTTTATGTAATTTGTACACAGTATAGTGTGTGAAAGATGTTTATTTAAAGTAAGTTTATAAGGGACGTAACGCCCTGCTTCCATCTTATATAAATCAGAATATGGCACATAAACACACCCCGAGAATGATTGACGACGCAGCCACTTCTCGGGCAAAACTTTAACAATAAAACAATAACATAATCTACTTACAAAAGTTTAGATTACCAGTCGGGGATTTGGCCCTACAAACATGGGCAAGTGATAAGACTCGCCGAGTACCACCATTTCAGTTTTAAAAAATGACGAATAAGAGAGATGAATACATTTTCTGATGTAGTATATTATTTTGAATCAAATTGAAACACAAAGTATAATTCGTTTTATTACTACACGATTCATCATTTGAATATAAGGAATAGCTAAATGATATAAATAATTTTACTATGATAATTTTAAAATATGTTTTCTAGTAAATCGTCGATGTATTTGAATGAAGTCTTAACCAGGGTCGGGGAACCGTTTCTTCTCTAATGTCCCGCATTCATTTTTCTGATTCGGCATAAGGCCACTTTGGCCGGAAAAAATTTCATGCCAATTTCTAAAGCCAAGAATTTTGCGGATTTCCCAAAATTATCAGCGTGGGACATTTTTTTTTTAGGTCTTCCAGGAATTTTCAAATCCAAAATCTCAGGAATTTACGAATTAACAAAAATTTACAGAATTACAGAATTGGGTAGCCGGTAAATTGCTCGAATTACAAATTATTCGAATTGCTTGGTTATTTAAAAGATTTTTCACGACTTTTTCTACGAATTTCATTTTTATCTTGTGCGACACTTGTTTAGAGAGTGAAATATAAAAATAATTTTCGCAAGTATTTATTTTAACCGTGTTCGCTCCAAATGCGGAACATATAATCTTTTAATGGAGTTTATCTCAACAGAAGTGTTTCTACGAGAACTGCTTATTAATTAGTTACTCAAACTGTTTCTTTATATTTCCAGAACACATAGAAGACTAGGGCTAAGACAGAACAAACGGACAGAACAAACGGAAACAAATTTATTATCTTGTTATTCGAGCAATTTCCATTCGAGCAATTTACCGGGAACCACAGAATTGGCCAGAAGGCCGCACCTGGATAGCTAAAAGGCTGCAGTTTCCCCACGCATGGTCTTAACCCTTACCATCCATAAAAAATGAGAATTGAATGTTATACAATTTTTTTTATTATAATTGTATTAGTTCTATAAGAATAGACTGATTATATAAAAATAGATTCAATGTGTATGGTGAAATTTTCTTTAAAATGCAAACATAATAAATGTATGCACTGTATAAATATTTTTAAAAATATGAGTCTACAGACATTATAAACATTTATCACAGACTGTCTAGAGAAGGGTGCCATCAAATTCAATCATTACTAACCTAGCCAATTGTTTTATTCATTGTGTTGATATAGAACAGTATTAATAAATGTACTGTTCACCCCCTTTTAAAAAACCATAAATCAAAATTCGTTTAAAGTCGATTTAAAACTGAGATGAAATAAAGTCTAAGCTATGAATAATATAAAAAAAGTTGATCGACAGATGCCACTATAGAATAAAATAGTTTGTTGTTATCTGGCCTATAATTCAGTTATTTTTCTATCAATATTAAAACCGGATAACTTTCTTCTGGTCAGTTACATTAAGTAATCCAAATTGGTTCTGCGGTTAGACTCGTGTGTTATCTAACAAAATTGAATTGTTCACATCTCGTGGATTTGATTATAAAACAGTCCAGAAAATATAACTGATTGATTTTAAACCGGTCCCTCCTCATTGTTTGTGCTTATGTCACGTTTTATAACCGCCCACTTTACACTCGGCCGCGACAAAAGGGTCTGAAACACTGCATAACTCAATAAAGAATAACTGGAATCATGGTGGTTGTTTTATTTATTTATTTATTTTTGTTTTTTTACTTCAGGAAATAGAATATACATACATTAACGCAGACAAATTGGAATTAATATATTTTTAATCCATGTTCGCACCGCATGTGGAGCATATTGTTCTTCTTATGGAGGTATCCTAACAGATGTTTATTCTACGAGAACTGTTTGTTACTTAGTTACTCAACTTCTCTTTTCTGAAGAGAGTAGGGATAGGATTAGGACAAGACTTGTGATTAGTTATTCTGTCTTGCTACGCCAATTTTCAGGATAGTATGGGTGAGAGGAAATTCAAGACATCGCATACATCAAAGTCTACTTTCCTTTAAGCCTAAGTCCCTACTGGGATTCGAATCCGTAACTTCCGTAAACGAAGCCAACGCCGCTGACGACTAGACAACGCAGCCAGTGTTTTGATTTCTAATGATCGAACCGTAAATATTTTTTTTTAATAACCACAAACAAGTAAATAGAAAAATATTACTAACCAATTTCTATATTTTGATTTTTTTTCAATGAAAACTAATTGTAATCGCTCAATCTCATTTTTTAGAGAAGGTAAAAAAATATTTCTGATTTAAGTACTAGTAGTTATCTAGTCGTTCTTTCTCATCCCGGATACCCTTTAGGAAACAAATCTAATAATTTAAATGACTGCTGAACCTACATAGTTATTTATTTTTTTTTGGGTCAAAGAAATAAATTTATATCTGAATTATGAAATACAAAATATACGTCCATATATTCCACATTGGAAACGGCCATGGTTACAATATCTATATTTGTCCGTCACACAAAAATTATCAAACGTGAATATAAGCGCCGCCAAATTTACAGTTATTGTTTTAACAAATCCCGATGTAAGCAGTTCGAAGTTCTTCTCGAAATATTTATATTTTTTTCGTGTAAGATAAGATAATAATATAATACGAATTATCTGAAGTATAATATAATCTTCGAAATAAACAAAACATTTTTTTATACTAAATATTTTTGATTTGTTCATATTGGAGATTATTAAATTACACTGTCAATACGATTTCATGTCAGTACTGTGAATTCCAGGTCTTCTTTCATCTTTTACTTGACCCGTTTGATCTGATGATCAGGTTTAAAAAAAATAGTGCTCGTACATTATGTCAGACGCTTTTAGAGTCGTCGCACATTATGAAAATTAATGGCTTTATGATTGAATTGGATGCGGTGCAACGAACAAAGCAGGAAACATAGATCCCATATTGCTCCATCTAGGGCTACATAATGAACGACGTATGTATTATGCGTTTTGCTGCAAACATACGAAGTCTTAACTCCACGTCGTTTCTCGTAAATATCATAATAGATATTACAATTTTCTATTTCCACGGTATTAACAAATGCTATTAAAAGAAGCAATGAACATAAAAAAAAAGATAGATCCTTTTTACTACACGCCTTTTTCAAAAACATAATTCACAATGCTGTCGGCTTTCGACGAACAATAAATAAATATAACAATTGTTTTTGAAATGTTTTTATCGCGGTGCTTAATTAATATAAATAATTAAACATTAAATCAAACGTTTAATATTTCAAAATTGATTGAGTATATACAATTTGATGATTTCTACGAGTAATAATTTTTTTCAACGAATAGATTTTATAGGAAACAGAAGAGTCAATTATAAACTTCAAGTTTATAATTGACTTCAATTTGTTCATTAAAGTTATGCTAATTTTTATACCAATAATATCAAAGATTATCTGTATTATTTCCACTACTAATGTGAAGCATATGGACTTCAAATAAAGTTTATCCAGACAAATGTTTTTTTCGTGATTTGCTTGTTACTCAGTTTCTCAACCTTTCTTTTTTCGATGAGAATAGAGATATAAGAAAAGGACTAAGATAAAGCTAAAAGTTAACTGATCGCTTTCTCTAAGCCCCGTTATTTTAGGATTGGAATGGAAGTAGGGGATATTTAAGATACAAACACGAATGCCTTCCAATGAAAAAATGCTGTTTGTACTGGCACTTGAATCTGTGAGATCCGTTACGGAAGTCGACAGCGTTGACCACTGCTTCACGGAATCGACATATGAATGTTGTATAAAAATCTATTGTACAAAAGGCGAAAAGAAGTTTTCAATAAAACCCAGTTAACCAATCAAAATAAGCCGGTTTTTATTAAAAGAGAAAACAAACCGGTTAACCGGTTTTGGTTAAAACCGGGTTGGAAACCCTATATGGAATCTTGAAGGTGCCGTGTGGTGGCAATATACTAAACAATGAGAATTAAAATTATGACATTTTGCAAAAAGATAGTTTAAATTTTTTCTACATTTAAGAAAAAATAATTATTCAAAATATTCAAATGGACTACCAATGATTTGAGCCAGCTGGCAATGATGTTTATTGCAATAAAACTATTTGGATGTTGTTTTTTACTTGTACTCTTTACAGCACTCTTCTATAAAAATTGGATTATATTACATCAAGCAGATGGAAAGGTCACCTTCAGATAAAAACTGAACATCTTGTGTACCAGCAATAACAATTATTTTAAACCTTATTTCAAAAGGTGTTAAGTCATATTTCCGACCATAATAACAGTTAAATAACAATAAATAAAACGTAACAAGCCGTTTATAAACTAAATTTGTAGATACGAAACGTAATAAATTCTATATGATAATTATTATAAATTGGATATGACCTGTTCATTGTTTTCAACGTATCGTAAAATCTTTCAGTGAAACTTTGTGAACTTTAAAATGAAGCAATGTTAAACGATTTATTATTGTGCCGTACTAAATAATTTCTACGTTGAAATTTTGATACATTTCTTCCGAAAACGTTTCCCAGTAGGATTATTAAAACATCGCCTACGGTCAGGTTGGGCAGTTAAAGAATATTTTTACGATTAAGGCTATCAGAGACCAATGCTAGTTTCGTTGAAACACTTATCTACATACACAAATGTAGGCAATAAATTCAAATAAATTGTTATCCCCGCTTGTTATGTTCACATTGAAAACCGAAGAGAAATTGGTATCATTCGTTGAATAATATTGTCAGAGAATATTTTACCTGTTCACTTCTCTATATTTTTTTTGAAATATTTCAGTATTATTCAAATAACAGATATAATATATAAAATAATTAGGAAGTACAAAACTCTTTTGTCATATTTTCACATTTATTAATCATCATCACAACCGGTTTCACTGATTACAATCATATTGAACTGATAAATGAAGGGCTCAAAAAACAAACGACCTTTAATTAGTGTTTTGAGTAAATAAAATTTTATGTAAGCATGTTCTACAGACTCCAATCGAACAACATAATTTTTATATGCAATATAAAAATATATTTTGAAGATTTTCAAGAAGGTTTGGAAGGTTTTGAGACATCTCTCAAGCTTATCAATCGTACATTAATGACTAATGCCACAAAGGTCTATTACAAAACAGCAGTAAACGGCCCAATGGCTCATGTGCTTGAACAACATGTGATATTGATAGAAAAATTACTATTTTTTCACTTATAAAGTAATTGAAAGAGAATTCAAATATGGGAGAATCCAAAAAAGCAAAAAATCTGGTTTGGACCGAAAGTCCATTAATTCCCTCAAATAAATATTATAAATTATTCCCTTTTAATAAAATTCATATGGAACGTGGCACATATTGTACATACAGTGTGCGAAAAAATGGTCTATATTTCTATTAAAAGTAAGTGATAAAATTCACCACTGAAATAACTGTTATTGTTTTGAATTAAATTTACGATTGAAATGACTCATTTTATAGACAATGATTTTTTGTTAACATGAAAAAATAAAAAAAAAACATCGATATATCCGACGTAAATTATTGTTGCTTTTAAATGAGAGACAAAACATTTTTGTTTGTCGAACTTTTGTTCGTTTTGCACCAAATTTGATATGTTCGTTGATAACGATTAACATAAATTGGTGCAAAACATTTAAAATATCTACTTATACTAAGTTTTTGTCTCTTTAAGCCACTCTCATGTAGAGATGTCGATAATGAAAAAATGTTTAAAAAAAAACAAGCGATATAATTCAAACCTGATTCCCGTTTTTAATATAAGAAATTAATTTTAAATTCTTAGTTGATGACAAATTAGCGATGTAACTTAAAAATCCGATATTGAAAAAAGCTAGTAAAAAACACAAATGATGAAAAAAACAACATAAAACAAACTGGCGTCAAAAATTCCGACGATAATGTTATGTTATTAAAACAATTTACCTATCATTCAATTTGACCAGAGATTTTTTCACTCTTACGTTTTTTTTTTCGTTCGATGCGAGAAACAACATATAAACCGTCACGATCGCAGAACGTGGAAGTGTAAATAAAAAACGCAATTATCGAATCACCTTTGATCAGCAAACGAAAATTATATAGCTGGATTTATACCGCCGGAGAATCTTTTGTTTGGGTATCGGATCAAACAAAATAAAACACTTAAAAAAAACGATAACCAGTTTTGAATCTGAATGCTATACTGGCGCTTATTTTTTTTATTCATAAAAGTTTATTAAAAAAATCATTATTATTACTATAGTTCTATGAAATTTGTCCGTCGTGAAATCATTTCTCATGATATTTTTAATAAGTATCCAAGTGTTAAAAATGTGCAAACAAATCTGATACGTTGAATTAAAATACGGACGAAGCGTTAGGTTTACATAATATATTAACTAATCATCAGTGCTCTTAAATTTAAATCTATGTTGCTTTTTTCAACAGCTAACATTCATAACACTGCTTTGAAGTATGTTGATATATTTACCAGGATTACTATATGTAATCGCTTACATATTCTATACCTAATTTGTATAATTAGGTTGGTAGCGTACGAACAAAATATACAATCAAATGACCCAAAACGTTGACCGCATACTATACTCTAAAAAATACCACTCGGTTATAGTGATCGGCTGCATAAATAGCATAAAGTATATACATTCAATCACAAACATACATACATTCGAACAGAAATTTAATTTAGAAAAATAACAGTACTGGGATTCGAACCCGTGACCTTCGCAACCGAAGTCAACGACGTTGACCACTCGACTACGCAGGTGTTTGTGATGTCTTGAATTCTCTACTCCCACCCATTCAATCTTAGAAATGAGGTGTAGCATAAGTTTGGTCCTAGTCCTATCCTTCTATTCTTACTCTCTTTTGAAACAAAGAGTTGAGGAAATAAGTAACTATCAGTTATCTTAGAAACACTTCTATTGAGATAAACTTCATTAAGAGTCCATACGCTCCACATTGGGAGTGGATATGGTGTCTATATATACGTTTAAACATTTTTTTATCTGTATTGTGATCACGTTATGGTTTTCCCAGATATTATGAAGTCATAAAACAATGATTTTTTTTTCGATCAATTTTTTTTATTGTCAAAAGAAAAATTCAAACAACTCATACCTCTCATCTCCGTTTATCTATACGTTTATCTTATTTGGTAATTGTTATGGAGGTACGTGATCTTGCAATATTTTGTCTTCTGTTAAAATACTGAAAGTCAGCCATATCATATTTGTTAATATTATACATCTAATAGTTTGCTAACTCGAATTCGAAATAATTGCAAATTAGATTACTAATAATTACGCCAACCAACACCAATTTTAATCATGTATTTATTCATATGATGGTTTCATATTTTTTTCACCTAATAACATGATTGGTTGAAGAAACACAGGTTTAGTATTTTTAAATTGGGAGCGTGATCTAAACACAACAATTTTAACAAGATGGGTCTTAAAAAAAATTACATATCCCGCACCTGGTATGGTGTAAAAACTATATCCTGATCAGTCGCGAGAAAATATTTCACTTTGTCAATACAAATTTGTGAAACATACCATACGTTTTGTATCTTGGCAGAATTCTAAATATTCCACTTGTATCGTTAAAATATAACTAATTAGATGTGTTAACAAAATCATTAATAGTGAGAAAGTATGATTCAATACGAAGTTGATGTTCCTTAGTTAGATAAAGTTATTAAAAATTAATATCGTAATAATTCAATTTCAAAAAAAATATCGAATTATTTTTATATTCTTTCGCTGTCATAAATTAATATTTTGTTGAGGTTTTGGAGGTGAGTCATTTTTCATAATCGTATAATATTTAATTAATTTTTCTGCCGATGAAATTGAGAGAAACATCCTAAAGAATACAATATATTATCATTATTTTATTTCAAATATAATTATTTTTACGGTAAATTAAAAAGAATACATGTTTCATTTCTAGTATACCGTGATCAGAAAATAAGTCGATCTATTTCTGCCCATTTGTTTATCATGATAATCCAGTAAAATTGATTTGATAGGAAGACATGACTTTTTGTTCAATCTTCGTACTTCCATATAATTTCAGCTATTATAAAGCTATATGGAAATATAACTTTATTATAGATTTCGTGCAGTAAGAAGTAAATGTCAAAGAAAGAATCATTAAAAGCTATTTTTTGACTCTTTATTCACGAATATCATGTACAAGGTTACATTCCCTATTTTACGATTTTTTTTAAATTTAAAATTAATAAAAGTACCTACTCAAATAAATCATTGATGTATATATAAAATTCAATAAATTTCCAAGAAAACATTCACTGTCTATTTTTTTTGCACTGATTTATTGAAGCTGATTCGAAATAACAGGGTATAAGGATCGATTGTTTTGCTTGAAATTTGTTAGCAAATATATATGTATGTATATTTATTAGTTTCAAGCAGCTAAAATTTTAATTGACGTATTTTGTAATAAAATGAAATTTATAAGTAACTTAAAAAATCGAGAAATTCTTAGAAATCGTTATTATGTCGTCCAAAGAAAAATAAACTATTTATCACTTTACTATGCATAGTTTTTTTTTACACGGTCCTTAGAGTGAATCTCCTTCCAAAATGAATATCGGGTATATTTAAGTTTTATTCTACATTCAGCACCTGATAATTTAATATATAAAATTGTGTAATTGGTATGAAATAAATATGTTTTTTTTTATAAACTTAATGTTTTTCTGCCAAGAATTAATTAATAATTGAAAATCTATTGAAACCGCTCAACGAATTTTGAAACGCACGGTTTTTTAACGTGATAAAATATTTCTTTCAACTTTCTCATAAATAACAATGATATTAGACACGAAAAAAAATATCGCACTTTAAAACATTATGTAGAGGTGAATCATTTTATTAATATGGATTGTCTCATAAACAAAATCAGTAGGTAAAGCTCATTTTCAGATAGGCAAATTTATTGAAGTCTTTAATGCATAAACTCACATAAAACGGTGGCCCAAGGCAAGATTATTCTTTATGTTGATGGATTTCGAAGATATTTTTTGCCCATTTTAACATAACTCCACGTAGGAGGCACCGTTAATGTGCCAAAATATTAAGTATTTTTTTGTATATTGAAAAATAAATTTATCCACCACGTGGCATGATGATTTGTGTGCTGTGTTATAGAATTTTCAAATACGGGATTAAAAGGTCGTGATAATTATTTCTAAATAACAAATGTTTCCGTACGAAAATTAATCTACCTATAGTTCTTAGCGAGCCAACGTTTGATTGATATAATAAAAATTGAAAAATGTAAGCATAGCTTGAAATGATACATTGTATGCACCTTGCTAAATATTGATTAGGTTCTTTTATAAACTTTTCTACAATACTATGCCTCTTTACAAGGAAAAGAGATCTCGTAAAAGTATAAATTAATATTTTTGTTAATTAACCTTGCTATTGGAAATGGTGCAGACTTAATTTGAAAGTACGACGCATAACGATCTACTCCATCTATGTAAATAAGTGTAGGCTTAGTTAATTTCTTAAAACAAACTTTCTAAGTCTAAGTAGTTTTCAAATATATTAATAATAAATAATATTCAAAAACATTATCCCTGAGTGGTGTAAAAAAAAAAAATTCAGTCATGTCAATAACAACCAATTTGAAGGTTTAATCTAATTTGCACTTCATTTATCCTCGTAGATGTATTCGTACAGCTTAATGGTTGATATTTTTATGTAATATATCTTAAAATAAAACGATTATTTTATACAAGCCATTACCATTTTATGTTGAAAGATCATACGAGATATACTTGATGACAATATTTTTTGTAAGTAACTCGATATCTACTCCAGGATAATAATTGATAATCACTAACACGTCTTAGGTCTCAAATTTAAATTTAAAAAAAGTAACTAAATTGATTTTATCGGGAATCGTACTCAGATTCACCTGATCGGTAGAGCAATTCTAACCAACTACACCACAGCAGGTGATATTATATTTAACAACAAAAAATACAGGTGAGGGATCATTTTTTTTTGTTTTTTATTATGCACTACCTACATATTATACTAAATAAAATAAATAGCACATGATAAAATAGACAATAAATAAATATGTTTTATTTATTGTCTATTTTATTGTCCCTGGATATTATCTACGTAATGTGAGTATCTAGATATTGTCAATTTGTTTTATGGATAACGTATAAAGTTATCAAAATCATTAATTTTATTTTGAATTTATATAAAAGTTTTTTTTCTTTTCCTACCTTAAACCAATTTTCTAATATTTTATTCCAGGTTTTTTAAACGGCTATTTGTTACCATAGTGATACGTTCAAGAATTTTTAATAAGGAACAGTTTATTTTTTCTATTTATAAAATTTAATATTCGTCTTTTATCGCCATAAATTCTTTTTAATTAATTTTTGTTTTGTTATATAATACTTTGTGTTCTTCTATTAATATCGTAATATATATTATATAAAAAAATCTTCAAAACTCGTTGCCCTAGCAAAATTTGTTCGTAAAGATTCAACATTCTTGGAAACAATCTGTTTGATAAAAAAAATATTCATTAATTCGCATAATTTAATTATTGTAAAATAAACTCTTGTTTATTTTATAAAAAATAAAAAACTCAAAAAATGTGTTTATTACACGAACTTATTTATTACACAAAAATACCTTGTATAAAAAATAAACGTAGATATGATTGTATTAATATATAAAATATTTACCTTTGCATATTATTCTTTCACTTCAATATTTTCTTAAAAGAGAGTAGGTTTCCGAGTACTGTTGTTAACGACAAAAAACACCATAATAAAATACTTATGACTTGAAAATTTCATGAATGAATAAAATAAATCGTACGATATAATATTATAAAGCGATCAAAAATATATATCGTACGTTATAATATTATGTGATTGCGATATGATTTAGTGCCCGTCAAATCATCTGCCGGTGCGCGTTAGTACTGCTCCAGATGTATTATCTCACGTATAACAAAGGCTAAAAGTGACGACATGATTATACGACGTTTGTTTTAAGAAATTCTTACATTTTGCATCGATCTTTAGTCCGCTACATCGAGATTCACTTGAGTTTAAAAATATATATAAAACCTGGAGTACATTTGGGAATCATGAATAAAATTAATTGTATTTATACCGTACATGTCCAGTAATATATGGCAAGTAAAAGCTTTACTATATAAATAGAATCAACGAGGTAATTTATTAATAAAACAAATTTAACAACCTCCAAAACAAACAGATGTCATCAACAAACTTAGAATAATATCTTCGTACAGATTTTAAGATAACTATAATAAAACCAGTTTGGTCAAAGACTTGCGGAAGGTTCTTACATAGTCATTGCTATAAATTTAATTATGGGTATCGTCTTTTTTTCAAAGCGCGAATTGATTGATGAAAACATGAATACATTTAAGGTGTGAAGCAACTCCTGCATTAAGAATAAAACATATGTTAGCAGGCATTGAACTTTGAATATTTTTTATAGATTAAAATCCGATAATTTTGGGTCTTGCCGAAAGGCAACAAGATTTGATGCATAAATTTTAAACAGTTTATTGTTCGTTGAAAAGTTATATGATTTCAAATCAAAGATATGCCTTTACATGCTTCTTTTGAAGCTAAACGTATTGTACTGCTACAGAACAGTGAATATAAAATATAAATAAATTATAAAAACTTAATATTTATTGTCTAAAAATTTGTTTTTTATTTTTGATACAAAATTAAATAAAATTATCATTTTGTGTGATATTGTCCAAATAAAGAAAGTGAAATAAGTGTACTCTAATAAATATATTGATGCCAAAATTTAGTACCCACATTTTTTACTCCAGAAGGAACACGGAGAGTTAGAAGATCCTGATTTTACTGAATAGACGAAGCTTCGCAAGAATTTTGGAAACCAGCGATTGCCATAAAACCTACAAGAGTAAACGAGACTCATCTTAATTATTGAAAGGACCAAGACTCACTTCGATTTGTAGCTCCAGAAAACAAGATGAAGAAAAATATACTTAAAACCTTGTAGTTCTCAGACCACGACTTGTATACGACTTGTATACAAGTCGTGGTCTGAGAACTACAAGGTTTTAAGTATATTTTTCTTCATCTTGTTTTCTGGAGCTAAAAATCGAAGTGAGTCTTGGTCCTTTCAATAATTAAGATGAGTCTCGTATACAAGTCTGTATTTTGATGCGATTCTACTAAAATTGATCGTGTACAATGCAATATTATCGTAATTTTAATCGCTGAAGATTTAAATTAATTCATACTTTAACTATTGTACATATTTTAATACATTCATTATACGTGATAATTTTAGTTGACATTTATCTCTAGTGTGGCTATTATTCTTTAAAAGAAATGTCAATTTTCCGTCTTAAAATATTGACCGATATAAAAAAATATTTGCCATATAAATAAATTACATTTAAAACCGTTACTTTTCCGTCTGTGTGGTCGAGTGGTCAACGTCGTTGGTTTCGGTTACGGAGGTCAAGGGTTTGAATCCCAGCACGGACAGTTTTATAAATTGATTTTTCAATTGATTTATGAATTTCTGTTCGAAGGCATGGATGTATGTGATGTCTTGAATTACCTCCTCCCGTATTGAGAGCGATTAGGTAACCACTAGCCCTGTCCTAGCCATATCATTATATTCCTACTCTCTTTGGAAAAAGAAAGGTTGAGCAACTGAGTAACAAGCAGTTCTCGTAGAAAGACTTCTGTTGAGACAAACTCTATTAGGAGTCCATATGCTCCACATTGGGAGCGGGCATGGTAAAAAAAATATATTTATTATTCTGAGATATATATAAATAACGATGGATTAAGAAAAACACAGCCAAAGATATTTCTTAAACTATAGTATCAATAAAAAAATAAAATATAATTATTTCGTAATAAATTAACTCAACTTTTATGATAATTGAATGTCATATATATTCTTTGTCCATTACGAATAACACAAACCTATCTTAAAACGATGTTGAATTTTTTTGTCTATTATATGAGTAACTGAGTTCTTGGCGTCTCTATTATAGTAAATGTAAGGTAATTGTACCTACATATTTGCTTGGAAATCTACCACACTTCATAATCTGTTTTAAAAATGATAGATTTATACGATGATTATAGTGCTTAGTACAGCCACATATACCAGTCATGACATGATAAATACATCGCTAAATGTTGCCAGTTCGGCGTACAGAACAAATTGATTTTACGAGGGGTCAGTGATAATTACAAGCATTTATTAGTAATGTTGCAATTTGTCAAATGTTTATTGTCGTGGAAGCAAAGCAATTTCATACATCTGTCGTTCAATAATAATTATTATTCATGTTCGGATGATTTTTTTTCTACTGTAACGTTTTACAAAGATATTCACATCACTAAATTGACGCCCAGCCACCACTAATTGCAAATCCCGGTTGAGCCAAAAAAAATTTCGTCTTCAATATGTTTTATTTTGTAATCAATATAAATTTCAACTTCCTGTAAATTCTAAATTTATTTCGATAATATTGGTATATGTAAACACTATTGTCTGATTATTAAAAAAAAACACAATATTGATTGTCCAAAATTGGCAACTCGTAACTGACATTTGACTTAAACAAAAAAAGCACGTATTTTGGTTAAGAAAAGATCGTTTAATAACAAAAGAGTGTGAAATTTTGCATGTATTTTTATACTTTAAAGTTATATCTAATTGTGTGAGACAATGGCAGAGAATAACAAAAATCACGGTGGTATGATATTGGACAATTGATATTTATTTTATTAATAGGAATTTTAGATTGATATCAAATATTTAATAGAAATTTATAAAAAATATTATTGAACAATATTGTCGTATTAATAACGCCATATTAATGTGTTAAAATGGTTAATATTTAATCTGAAGGTATGTACATATATGTAAATCTAAATTTAACGGTCAATCAACCCCGAACGGTCGCCTTCTTCCAAGAATGTTCAAAGAAGTATGAATATTTATAAAACGTCAAACGTATTTTGGTATGTATACATATGTAGGTATATGTTAAATTTGTTTGAGAAAGTTTTCCCGAATGAAAAGTTCTACGGAGTTTGGTACATAAGAAGCCTTGATCTTTCTCATATTGTGCTTTTTTATATCAAATTCATTTGATACACCGTGTACGGAAAATTTAAGCCCTGTTCTTATTATATTGCGTTAGTCACTGAAACAATTATTGCACCCAGCCAACGAACTATGAATAAATTTCTTTAGTGTTCTTCCCTCACACTTTGTGTTTTTGATTTAGGGGAGAACATTTATAGCAAAATGTCATCTGACATCGTTTCGACAAAACGAAATAGGTTCTAAACATTAATTATGCCAAAGTCCATCCGTAGGCTATATCGTTATTTTTTTACTTATATATATTTTCATGGAAGTGTTTTTCTTCATATTAAACAAACAGTTGTCTGTAGACTAAAAAATATTGATTCAATACATTTTTTACAACAAAGTACAGGTGTTTTGTTGATAGTATTCTTACATACGTGTTTTATTAGATTACAGTTTAGACGGTTTTCTATTAAAAAATGTGACACAATTGTAAAGCCTTGTGCCGAGTTAAATCATTTTTATATTATACGTTTTATATACAGAAACATACAACCGTATAAATAAATAAACCAAAATTTATCACAATATTTCAATAAAAGGTAAATTATATTTTATAGTTTTATACTAGGTAAAATCAAGCGAAGTAAATATTACACATGTACACAATATTGTAAGAAAATTCGGTTGACTGATTTCTACACAAAAAACAGTAAAGTTTGTTAAGCTTCCCACTGTTAAAACTTGTTGGAAAGGCATTATGTATATTTAAAAAATTAAGCAGTCTGTATTTATATTTAACAAACAACTAAATTAAAATATATTCTTAACTTTTGAAAATGCTCGTGATTTACAAAACTGGTTCTAACGTTGAATTAGTTCAAAAAAGTGTTTGATATCACAAAAATAATTATCACATTTTGATATTATAGTTTTCAAACCCCATTGTCCAGTTAATTCTGTGATAAAATCATTGAACTAGTAATAATTTCCTATACTTCAACGTCTTACCATATTCCATTATAGTATTTGGGGGAGTAAAGAGCTAAATAGTTAAATTGGCCGGAACACACTTATGATAATCGTTTAGGCCTGTACTTAAAACAGTTGAACAGAGATGAATCTCAAAGTGGTTGTGTCTAACAGTGTGTTTTGAAAATATCTGAAGTAGATGCATTATTACAAAGAGAAATAAAATTACAGTGACATGAATGGACAACTGGGTGATTAAGTTTTAAAAAATTGCCACTATTGTAGTTTGCGGTATTAGCTCAACTTTAAATAATACTATTCATCCCATTTTAGAAATTGAAAAAATTTACATATATGTGGTGTGTGGCCGCTTGTGTGGTCGAATGGTCAACGTCGTTGGCTTCGGTTACGAAGGGCACGGGTTCAAATCCCGGTGCGGACAGTTTTATAAATTGATTTTTCGATCGATTTACGAATTTCTGTTCGTAGGCATGGATGTATGTGATGTCTTCAATTCCCCACTCCCACCCATCCTATCCTATGAACGGGCGTATCGAGAGCGATTAGCTTATCACTAGTCCTGTCCTAGCTCTATCCTTCTATCCCTACTCTCTTTGGAAAAAGAGAGGTTGAGCTACTGAGTAACAAGCAGTTCTCGTAGAAACACTTCTGTTGAGATAATCTTCATTAGGAGTCCATATGCTCCAGATTGGGAGCGGACATGGTTTAAAAAAAATATATAGATAAAATTATCAATAATCCATTAAATTATATAGACGAGATGTTTGGGATTTAAACTGCCAGTAGAACATTATCGACTAGGGTTTGGAGATTGATTCAGTTTCAGTATCACGTGTATATTTTTTTATAATACTATTCAGTAAAATAGTAGAACTTCATTGTAATATAGTAAAAAGTATTTACTTCTACCATTTTTAAATTCAGTTGATAACTATTTCGGCGCATGCTTTCATCAGATTTAATGGAATGGCCCTTGGTGAAAACTTTTAATGTATACAATTTTACTCTTATTGAAAACTAATATCCTTTATTAAATTCGATTAATCATTTCTTCCTGTATATTGATTGCCTAGTGCAGAAAGTGACCGACGATTGGTTGATGCATAAAAAACTGCGTACTGAATTTATATTTAATATACATTCAAATAAAGTCATACAATATCGGAGAGGAGTATAACGATTTTCACGCTGGGAGTGCTCTCTAATAATTGGCAATGAGTAACATGAATTGTTTTATATAATTTATTTCATAAAGAAGTCGTTCATTGAAAATGAATATTTAGTTTATTCTGCTTAGATGTAGCGTTGCATAATTAATTGTATGTTGGAATTGTTCGATACCTGAAAAATATGAATATTACAATTTTCCTATTTTATAATAAGTCAATATGATGGAGAAGGAACGAATTCTTCTTGAGTAGGTCAGGAATTATTGATGTCGCACGTGTGGGATTCGGTGAGATGGATTTCGCAAATGAGGAAAGACAAACAAAGATGAAATTGAATTCTCAGAAATGGATGGCTTCTATGTAAATCCATCCATTTATAATGTTAGAGTTTAGCGTAACATTTTCATCGTGTAAATTTAGATTCTAGATATCAATATTTTTTTACGAGTCAAGAAATTTTAAGATATTTTTTAACAACACGTAAAAACCCGAAAAATTTGTCGTCAATACAAATATAAAAATAAATTTTCTCATGTAATTTATCTTATTAAATAATTTCCTGACGTTATAAAATTCAATAATGTACGATTAAAAATAATATAATTTGTATTGATACAATTAATAATTGTGCTTTTTTCAAAAATATTGACGAAATAGGCATTCATTTTAAGATAAAATCTTGTAGTTCAATAGTTATTATCACAACGCTGGATGAATAAAATATACATTAATTAAGTATAAAAAAGCTTCCAATCGGATGGTTTCCGACGTCGTGGAAGGTCTCTGATGACTATCCATAGGATGTACTAAGTGAAGCTACGGAACACTAGAGTGCCCTGAGAGGAAACAAAGAGTCTGTCGGGGGATATAGATTCTTGGAGGAACCCCGTAGTGACCTATGCTTCGAATTGAGAGCAGTGATGGAATAATTAATAAAAAGACATAGAGAGATTCATGGATTGTAAAAATACGAAATGTATAAGGAAAAGCTATATGCAGGATAAAGGTGGTTGAGATTTAAATAAATGAACAAATTCATCTCAAAATCATGTTGGTAAAAATAATTTCTGACCGCCTCCAAAAACACACCACGTGGCATCGTGGGTATTTAAAAATAGGAGCTGAAATATTTTAAAGTGGCCAAACACCATTAAACTCTTGAAAAAAACTCGTATCGATAAAATCAATCAACTTCTTGTTAGAAATAAATCGATTTTAAATTTAAATTCAATTGATTTATAGCGAATCAATTATTTAACTCACTAATGATAAAATCTGTACAAGATTATTTTTTATTGGATTTCAATAAGATAAATATGATATTAAATTTGCCAGTTATGTAAATAACAACAATTAACTATTTTCTTATAGCAAACTTTTCAGTTTGTTATTTTATTGAGATTAATACACTGGACCAATATCATTGTTTATTAAATAACTTAAAACCACCAAAACGGTCGGAATGGTAATTCGATCGCTCGGAATGTTAAAATTATTGGTAACCTCTGTTGAAAAAGGGTTACTTGACGTGTGTTTGGATAAATTTGTGAGGGATTTTCAGAACATAGTTCTAATATACTTTTGGCGTATTTTCAATATGAAAAGAGATTTATTCACATACATTTATTAGATATAACAAACAAATGCAACAAATGTAAATTGTTTTAATTATGTCAAGAACAGTCGACAAATTGTTGTGTAAAATTATTTATAATAATTAATTTACCTGGTCAAAACGACAATTTTTTGACATTTAAAAGCCATTAAATAAACAAACAAACGATAAAAATATAACTGTTTTGTCAAAGCTTAATTGCTTTTGTAACTTATTCAAACGAACAATGTTAAATGCAATAAACGAATAAAAGCTTAAATTTTATCAATTTGAACCGAAAATAGTTCGTCTTTATTCGTGGAAATGTAATCATGGCATTTAAATAGTATAATTAAGTCACCTATTTCCAAAACTAACCTTGCTCCTTTTAATATTTTTTTTAACACTTGTAAACACAAAAAACGTGTTGAGAACCCTCTTCATTTAAAAATAACCATATTTTACTGTATCAAATTGAAATAGGTAATATATTCTTTAATTTAATTAAAGAAAAAATGAATTTTTATTTCAATATAACAGTTCCCTACACGCTATTTTGTAGGTATGTCTAAAAAAATGAAAATGGACAAGGTTAGATTTGGAAATTGTCGACCCAATTGTAATATCAGATATTTTTTACCTATCTATAGCAAATACAAATTTGAATTTATGCAAGTCTTTGAAATATAAATTTTAACAAATCTTAGATTTAATTTAACATTTTAATGGTTAAATTTGAATCGTCCAAATTATGTACATTCACACAGATTTTGTCACTATGTTACTGGTTGTTTAACTAAGTATGACACAAGTTTCGTTTATACGTGAAATATTATTGTTTTAAAAATCTTTACTATAGATCCGTGTATAACGAGAATATATTGACTCAAAAATATTTTCAAACAGTATGATTCGTGGCTTATGAACATTAGTCATCACACAAATAATTAAATTTATCATGACATCAAACACTTTTCTAGAAACTCCGATGTGAGTAATTGAAAATCTCCAGATTTTGTAGAAAGCAATGAATTGTGTAATTCTACTTGTCAATATATTCACGGCATGCTCGAAAAAAAACTTCTATGGGAATTGAAGTGTCAACTTTACCTATAATAATGTGTACGGAAATATTACTGTGGAGAGTTGAGAAGATTCCACAACAATTATATTAATTACTATGTAGATATATGTATTTATTATTTTTATTCGATAAACTTTTTTTATTTTGTATCACACCGAAGATAGATAAACACTTGAGTTACATAAAGTAATATTAACAAATTCTTTGACTATGTATATCCAAGTTTTACCGTAAATAATATATTCCTCGGTAGTATAGTGGTAAGTATCCCCGCCTGTCACGCGGGAGACCGGGGTTCGATTCCCCGCCGGGGAGATTTTTTTGAGTTCTTATCCAAAATTTTATAGATCAATTCAAAAAAAATTTCGCCCAACGTGGGGCTCGAACCCACGACCCTGAGATTAAGAGTCTCATGCTCTACCGACTGAGCTAGCCGGGCTGTTGATACTAGTGGAAATTTATATCTACTTAACAACTCAATTAGACGAAACATATATCACAGCTTATTGAGTTTCTTTCGCTTTAGCTACGCTAATCAGTCTAATAAAATATTTTTAAAGTTTTATTAATAACAATTCAAAGTATTACGATACGGTGATAAAAAAAAAAATCTTTTTTTAGCTAGCATAGAGTGATGTTAATATTGAACACCTTTATATTTATCTCATACAGTGCCTACAAGAAGTAACTATTACGGGCCGTTTCCAAGGAACAATTTTGAATTACATAAAGGAAAGTCTCCGACATATCGATAAAACGGTTATCGGGCGTGATGATAGGTTATACGAGTTGTTATAATACAACATTTCGAGACGGCCGAGGAAGCCCATGGCAACTGGAAAAGGAGAAAAAACAATAATATTTATGTGGCCCATAAAATGTTATTCTTTTGGAAGATTGTATGACGACGTAAAGTAAATATCCTAGTCTCTTATTACCAAGGGAACGTTTATATTGACATTTGTTATTATATAACATATTAACTTTGTTACGCAAAGATTTATTGAATAATTCTATAAAGAAAGCAATTATGTTGAATACGTTGTAATTTAATATTTTATTTATTAACCATGTCCGTTTCCAACATTGTTTCTTTACAAGAGCTGTTTGTTAATCAGTTGTTCAACATCTCTTTTTCGAAGTGATTTACTATAGCAGATTTAAACTATAACAGAATTAGTAGTTTGGTAGGGTTAGCATGCCTTTAATGTATCAATCAATTTATGAAACTGCCAGTCCTGGTATTCAAACCCGTGAGTTGCGTAACGCAAGCCAACGATGTTAACCAGTTGACCACGGACTTGAAACAAAACGATATTTTATTTATCTAGTACAAAATCAATTGAGCCGAATTCGTCAGTCGTATAAGCGAGTGATACTACAATATTTAATATAAAGTACCATTTTAAAATAGGTAACAGGATAAATTGTTTATTTTTTGTAAGCCAATATACATATATAGCTGAGTAAATGTAAGATTAAAGACAGTTCTGATGAAGGCATACGCCGAATAAGCTATCAAATATATAAAAATATATATTTGTAGAACTAAAACAATTTGTTATTTTTTCACCTTATTATTTAAAAGTAGGTGTTTTATAAAAATCAATAAAAAGGGAAAGGTCCTCTAACCAGTGATAAACATACGGAATAAAAATTGTCTTACGTAGATTTTTCTAACTATTTTATGTTGAAAAAGCTTATATACAATGTTATATATTTCATACATTACTTTTCGTACCAATAATTTTAGTGTGGTTAAAAATGTATTGCAATGGAATCAATCAACAATTTTACATACAAAATATCGTTAGTATATTTTTACACGAGGCTTGCCAGGAACAAGTCAAATGTTCATGTTGGATATCAAGTTAAAACAAACATTTATAATTCTTTCAAAATGATTTTAACATATCTTTATGTCTCAAATAATCGACAGAAATAGTTAGGCGACTAATTTATAAATTTAAAATATAATAAGAATGGCAGTATAAACCGGACAAAGATTTTCTAACCATCTCATATGAATATATGAATATATTATTAGTCTTAAATCAGTTGCGATGCTTTGTACCGTGTTCGTCTTGCAAACAACCGATGATTACCATACGATCAGCTCTTCTGTTTGTGAGTATTTCTTTAACAAGACTGAAGGCACTCGTTTGACTTTACACGAGGCATTGGTAATGATATGATGCTAAGAGAAGTGAGTTCACCGGCTAGGCAGACTTTGTGTTAAAACATACATTTTTCTCTCAAGTAATGCTTTATTGCAAATATAAACGTAAGAAAATGATACATGCTTTCATAATAATATGTAGAAATAATAGTCATAACTTGTATGTATGATCAGTACAAAAATATTTATGATGGAGCCCTGATAAATACAATTAAGAATACGGGTAAGGTAATTAGGTAGTTGGACATATTGCCTCAACCTTCCCTGGCTAACTTCAAACCGATAAAACTCTGTCGACCTGGAATAACGTAAACGTAACGTATTGGAGAAAAAACATGTATTTATACCATATCGCTATTATTATTTTTTTGCTTTTCACTCGTAGAGTGAAAAGCAAAAAAGTTCGCCTTTGACTGATTTTTAAGTTTTATAATAAAATATACATATATGTACTGTGTAATAATATTATTTTTGTGTCATAGTTATCTTCGTCACAATAAATTACTAAATCGAGATCATGTCTTTCTGAGTCATTCAATTGAAAAAATTACTCTAAGTGTTGAAAGTAATTAGGGTCAATTAAAAGCACTTACCTAATGAATTTTATTATTTTATGCGAGGAGCGAATGCGAAATTTTAATTCGTTCACTTGAACATGTTAATTTTATGTGACAGATTTTAAATAACACGACTTGCTGAGCCAGCACGTATACATTGTCTTTATTGGTTAAGTAAGGATAATTGTACTTTATTATTTTTTTATTGGTTTCTTCTCACAGTAAATATTAACAACAAAAATATAGTAATTGTATGATTATCTTATATTAAAATTCTTTTAACTATATATAATGACACAAAATAACCCCAATTTTGTTTAAGGTCTTCCCGTTTGGTGAGTGGCAACCCGGATTTCGACATTGTCAAGCTTTTCAACACAAATATGAACTAGCAACAGATTTTATCAAAGATATAGCAAATAAAATGTACTACTTTCAAAGCGCTCTATGTTGATAATATAAATAATAATAGTACATTTTGTGTTTTACTAACATCCCTGAGGATCAACATGTCCAAGTAGTAAGCTTTTACGGCTTCGAAGCCTATTCCGCTGATGATATTTATACAATGACATTCAACCGAATTTTGAAGTTGCATCTAAAATCATTAATGATTTGTCTCGATAAACTTTCCAAAGTATCATATAATGCAAATAAATAGTGCAACAAGTGAATTATTATTAATCAATATATTTTTTCCTAACTTTCTTTTTATCCTTGCTGGACCGGCTTTCAACAGGTTCTTATTAAAAAGCTTGTATTACAATATTTTTTTGAGTGCATATTATGCTCTTAGTTTGAAGCGGATATTACTATTTAATATTAATACACGATGAATGTCTGCATAATGATTGAATATTATAACAATACCAATTGAAATCATTTACTCGAAGAATCGATATGAAAAAATATATGAATAAAAAAAATGTAATATTACGTTTTATATTTGCTATTAAGACACACACCGTCTTCTTTTATATAAACAAGTACATATCTAATAACAATCACATGTCACACGCCTACATAACTTGTGAATGGATTTGTCTTCTGTACAAAAAAAAATAAAAGATAAATATATATTTAAGAATTTTATTATTCAGGATTAACCTTTGCCACTGTCACAAAATGCATATAATCTTTTATGAGATACAAGTGAGATTTCCTACTTAAATATAATATTTTCATGCTCGTTAAGGTTTATTTGTATGTGGGCGACGGCTCCATTGTGCGTTCAGCATCCTGCAATTTTGCCAGCAGATAATAATAATTGTATGGAAAATTACGGCGCCTCTAATACAATAACTAGGCGAGTAATTTCACTTCATACTACGAAAGTAAGAACTTTTTAAATACCATAACCTTAGAAAAATATTAAATTTTAAAATGTAAATAAAATAAAATAAATAAAATTAATGACATTTCGACAGTAGTCTCCAAAATAAAACTTACTCTATCTACTCAGGGAAGAAAAATTAACAATATGCCAAAAACTGATATACATATATTGACTGGAACAAAAATAAAATAAATGATTTATGCTTACTATGTATTACCGTGGCTTAAAAATACATTTTCAGCGAATCCTGCAATAACAGGATGATCTTTGTTGTTTTCTAACGAACTTTATTGAAAGCGGAAATTGTTCTTACGGTATAAAATGGAGACCTATTTTAAATTTATTGACTGACACTCTTAACACTTAACCTAATTTTCAAGTAAAAACTTAAAACAATTCAAGCAATAAAGCAATTCTCTTTAATTGCTTCTCGCTGTAGACTTTGCTAGAGCAATAATGACAATAAACTACGTAACTCACTTTAAAGTGAGAGTTATGTTCTTTTTACCCGCCATTAACTCAACTTGGATAAACTTATAAAATACTTTAGTGAAATTATTTAGTTATTCATGAGACAAATAAAATTATCCAAACAATTACATTTATCCTTAGACAGAAAGTAAAATATTCTCAAATGGTTGGTGAATTATATAATTTATAAAATAAGTATATTTTCAGTGAAATACGTATTACATGTATGTATTCAAAATTATTCACGTAAAATGATTATTCGAGAGATACACAGCAAACACTATTTACACGATATTTGATGAAACCGATAAGTTTTTTACTCTTTTTAATTACGGTTTTCATACGAATTATGTTTTCATACGATTGCTATATTTTAACTAATAAGAATTAAGAACTTATAATTGTCTGCTATTAAAAACCTTAAAAACAAATCTTGAGCCGAGTGTCTTAACTGATTTCGGTGTCGAGCTCACGTAAACACTAGCATATCCTTCAATATCTGTCCTGCTCTGAATAAGAGAGGTTGAGAAAACTGAGTGACATTTTTTCTAGCAGTAAAATCTATGCTGTGTTGAATATCATCAGTGGTTAACCCAGAGGAGTGGAAAAAATATTTTTTTGTTTTATGATTTAAGTGAGATAAAATAAAAAAAATTGAAAGGAGCTAACATATAAATGATTACTTTATATATAGAAATGAGCAAACACTCACTACGGATATAATTATCAAAAAAAAAGCAATTCGATATTTTGTCACAAAAAATTACATATAAAAATGTACACCTACATTTTCAAATGAAATGAAATCATTCTACCAACATAATATCCACATTTTCTTTTACTATTTCTATTCCTTCTACACCAGGAAATTAACTAAAAAAATTACCACCCATTATTTTTTATACTGTTATGGCAACATACGTTCTACTTTGTAAAAGAGAAAAAAAAGTTCTTGGAAAACAAAAATAGTAATACATATAACATTTCTCAATTAGTAGTAAATTTTTATGAAGATTACAATCAACATATGTGCACATTTAATATTCAATTATGTTCAAAAATAAATTACATACAAATGAACTTCACGGTGCGAATTAAAAAGACGTAATAATGATATTGAACATACATAATTTGCAATGCGATATACAAGGAGAAAATTATATTTTAATTGAGCATTGGGTGAATAATATTCTTCTTCAGTACAAATTAAATAACTGGTATGAAAATACATGAGAGAAACATCAACTACATATTATTTAATGGGCTTATGGTGTAAGAAGAGAAAAATATCGCATTGAACTTGGTAAAAGATATTTAAGAAATGCAGTTATAGAGAAGAATGTATGACGTGCGCTGGACTTCGCATTATACATATTTCAGATGTTTTATTACTTTTAATATAACTGTCTGGAATATAATATAACAACATTAATTGCATATTTTTCTTGTGAGTAACAAAACATGTTTAAAATGTAATACAAACATTTTGGAAGTAGGAAATGCATGCGATATTCACATAAGATATTTAAGTGATATTCTCAGTATGTATTGTTTTTTTTTAAATGAATGTTTGTAATACTTTTTTTTACATAGCTGTATTTTATTGGTACTTGTCATGTATTTATAATTATTTACAAGAAATACTACATTGTCATTTTTAGTATTTGAAAAAATTATTTAAGTATATATTATAATTGTCAAAAAATATATGAAGGAGTTTTCAGCGTACCCAATATATCTTTTTATATAATATAACTCTGAAATGTAATCTTTATTTTGATCGTTTAAGTTTTGTACATTCCTATGTGTTTTGTCACGAACGACCCAAGTTTCACATTTTAACATCTTATTCATTCGTTATAATTTTAAATAATCATTTTTATCGCATTATGTAGTCAAAATGCATGCAATATAGGTGCAATGAAATCATGTCATAATACCGAACGGACGGACGGTAGGCGGACTGAGATACTTGCCGCGTTGCCCGGAGTCATGCAACGGTGCATGATGCATTTTTAACAATGTCCCTCTTGTGTATGTTTATCTCGTTGCTTATTTTTTTGTAGAGAATATCGTATGACATTGTTAAGGAGGTGCTCGCTACTTTTATGGAAGCGAGTGCAGCGATAATGGGAATTTGATAATGTGTTTATTACGTCTTTTATTACGAGTAATATTTTATTCTACGTAATGGTACTTTTATGCAACTTTGACAAGTAATAACTGTGCATATGGCAACAAATTGATTTCATTTCCTGTAAGGAATCTTATAAATATCCGTAGAGAGTTTTTCATGAAATTTATATATTTATTTCTTGACGTCTCGACAATTGTGTTAATGTTTTAAAAACACAAAAATACACCTATACCTATGTAGTCTCCAATACGCCTGAAACTATATTTTTAATCAATTTATTGAATTAATAAAAATAAGAAAACTAAAAGTTTTTATAAAAAGATAATACTGATTTCTAAATGATTATCGCAAGAAAATTTATGAAAAATAAATTAAAACATGGTCGGTACTCGTTTGCCATTATTATGAATTGCTAATGAACAAGTAAAATAGCAATATAATATAATATGAATTAAAAAATAATTAACAAATGAAAAATAAATTGAATTTAAATAATATATAAAGGTCACATTTACTTAAAGGTTGAAGGAAGTCAATCAACCCTTTATTAAGGTGAAAATAATTATTTTGAATATTTCCATGGAAACTAAGTGTAATTAAATCTATGTTACAATTGTAAATTGAATCGCTCTAAAATTTTACATTCATTATGATAAATAATATAGATTTAATTCACGTTTTATAAGGTATGAATTTATGTCGCAAGACACCTCGAGATAAAGCTTTTTTTGATAACTGACAAATAAATATGACTTGAACGGTAGAACGTTAACTAAAATGATGTGATTTTTAAGTTTAAAATATGTTGGAAATTTTTTCGTTGAATTAATCGAAAGTGTAACATTGCTACTTATAAAAGCATTGTTACTTTCAACGTGTTACTTTCAAAATCAGCACTGATAAGTCAAACGGTACGGACAATCGCAGCTGTCTCGATACAGATTGCTTTTTTACGAGAATCACACCGACCATAAAGAATATCAACAGCTGTAGATAAACCAATCGCAGAGAATAGGCTAATAACTTAACTAAATTAGAATTGTCTAGAGCTTAAATCATAGTAAAGTAACAGCTAACTAAAGATCAGAAAAATTTGTTCGTTTGTTTACGTAGGTGGTAATGAACTGACATTGCAGTTGAAAATTATTACAACATTGATTCCGATAAATGTTTTTTCCAGCATCATGCAAAGGTCATATACTCTGATTAGGAAGAAAACGTGATTGACGATAAGATAAAGAGTATTCTTATCAGAAAATGATAACTGATATATATGAGGGCTCTGGACACAAAGACGGCAGTCCCCATGTTTTGTAAAAGATGAGTTATAGAATATCTATGCTGGCAATTCCGCAATTAGTATTTTTTTAAACAAGGCTTCAACATTAAAATTTTTGAAAAAATAAATTAAGATTTAAATTATTTTCATTCTGTACACTTCCATATATAATTCAAATCTTACATTAAATTTCCATCAAGCACCTTCAGTCGAAATTATAAATTAAATAAATCAAGCTTATCAAAAAAGCGACAAATAGCATTGTAAGTAACAAACACGGGAGTTATTTAAACGGATTTCACAATTATATTAAAATAGCAAGATATTTATAAAAATATTCAACTTAACTTTTTTCACATTTTTTATCGTTGAAAAAAAATGCCAACATAAGAGAATAGTGAAAACTGCCCTCATATTATAGTGTTTACGGTGTATGTGACGGCTCCTGAGACATTTGTTACAGTCATTAAAAAGTATACAACTGTTACGCTACAGTATGAGGAGCAAACATTCAAAAAGTGATTTGTTGCAATTTTTGAAAAATGCCGTTTGATATCAGTTCTGATAGATAGTCCATAATAAAATCTATACATGGGAATCACAAAAAAGGTTTGTTCCTATAAAAATTAAATCATAAAGTTGACACGTTCAAGCAAAACGTGATTTCTCCAACGGGAGAAAATCTCTATATTTGTGTGACAAATCACTTTTTGAATGTTTGCTCCTCATATAATATGGTGGTATGACGTAAGGTGCACCAGAGAGTACCGTGAGAAAATAGAAAAGAAAATTGATGAAAATAATATTCTTTACGTATGATTGAAATCGAGTTTTCTATTCAGCACCCGGTATGACATGAAAAGAATCTGTGACATAAGATATTTCAAGATCGTTTACTGAATTTATTTCAAAGAATGACTGTTAAGATATCAGATGTATTGGCAAAACGGCAGATTAGCAGCGATTATTACATATAAACGGAATCGTTCGATCGCTAACAATGATGTAAATCAGATTCACACAAAAGTGTCCGTGACTTCTCGCGTCGGAAATTTTTATCCTCACGATTTATTCATCATCATCATCATCTTATCATTTTTCCCGCACTAAGATACAATCGTGGACAGGGGTGGATTTATGCACTTATTTTGACCGAGAAGCAAATGATTTTGATAATTTAAAAATAAAGGTAAAATGTCTCAAAACATATTATATATCTCATTGGCGTGATTTTAAAAGCCATCATAAATTACTATGCACATTACGGGAAACAGTTTAAAAACCTCCCTTTTTCTTGAATATAAATGTTATTTAATTTTGCCAAGCAATCTGAAGTTGAAATATCATAAAACGCACCCAAGACTTATTAAAGAGAAAAATCTAAATTTGATAATGATTTTACCTGAAATTTAACCCAGTGCCGTCTGGTATGTAAACCAAGGTTCCCGGTAAATTGCTCGAATGGAAATTGCTCGAATAACAAGATAATAAATTTGTTTCCGTTTGTTCTGTCCGTTTGTTCTGTCTTAGCCCTAGTCTTCTATGTGTTCTGGAAATATACAGAAACAGTTTAAGTAACTAATTAATAAGTAGTTCTCGTAGAAACACTTCTGTTGAGATAAACTCCATTAAAAGATCATATGTTCCGCATTTGGAGCGAACACGGTGAAAATAAATACTTGCGAAAAATATTTTTATATTTCACTCTCTAAACAAGTGTCGCACAAGATAAAAATGAAATTCGTGGAAAAAGTCGTGAAAAATCGTTTAAATAACCAAGCAATTCGAATAATTTGTAATTCGAGCAATTTTCATTCGAGCAATTTACCGGCTCCCGTAAACCAAAGCTCTTTCCTGTTAGACCACAGCGGTGATTGAAGTAATGTTATATTTTTTATACAAAAATTACCACCCCGTAAAATTTCTTCTATATTTAATAAAAATACTATTGTAGTAAAAGTCGTAGTCAATTTGTTAACATTTACATGTCATTTTACAAGAAATGGTTTCAATTCAGTTGATTAAAGTTTTTTTCTACAAATGAATATGGACTAAATGGGTTATGAAATGTTTGATAGTTTATCAAATAATCACTCTTCTAACTATGTTTTCAGAACTAAGAAGGCTAGAAAGGATGAAGGTATCACCGTCTTTTCATGTCTTTATATGAAAATTTGTATGTAATAATTGTGCAAAATTATTTTAATACGGGTACATGAACTCTTGGTAACTAACAGAATTGCTATGGAAGCCATAGAACGTCACCAGTAGGTGTACGTTGCAGCAGACACAATACAAAAATGTTATTTTTGAGAGAAAAATAAACCAAATGTAATGATGCTGCGTCCACTTATATTCAAATACGATATCTTTTCAGCTACAACAACTACCAAAAGCACATGCGATTTTTAGAATTCCTGTTTATTTTTAATAGACTTTTTGAAATTGTTAGTTATAATTTTACTAAAAATTTAAATTATTTACTAGTACTACTTTTACTTACATATTTGTATTGAAAATATATTGATCCAAATAGGTCAAATTGAAAATATTTTTAAAAATTTCATTTTGCTATATGTCGTGTGGTCGAGTGGTCAACATCGTTGGTTACCGCTGCAGAGGGCACGGGTTCGAATCCCGGTACGGGCAGTTTTATAAATTGATTTTTCAATCGATTTATGAATTTCTGTTCAAAGGCATGGATGTATGTGATGTCTTGAATTCCTCCCACTTATCCATCCTATCCTATGAACGGGGCGTATAGAGAGCGATTAGCTAACCACTAGTCATGTCCTTGTCCTTTCCTTCTTCTCCTACTCTCTTTGGAAAAAGAGAGGTTGAGCAACTGAGTAACAAGCAGTTCTCGTAGAAACATTTCTGTTGAGATAAACTCCATTAGGAGTCTATATGCTCCATATTGGGAGTGGACATGAAAAAAAAAAAAAAAAAAATCAACCCCAAATGGCTATGTGACCATACGGTCACGCTCGTCCTTACAACTGCTCTTGTACAATATTAAACGTTGCTTGTTAAGATGAGCATGACCATATAGTCACGCGAGGTTTCCATGCAACGACATTGTATTTTTTTTTGTTGCTAGAAACGAAAGATTTCTGTGACTTCAATATGGCTTTTAAAAAAACTCTTGTCTCTGGAGAGTTGATCACCATTGCTTCCATTCAGAAATTATTCTCTATAGTAAAATTGTTCACCAGTGCATTACAGTAAATCCTCGATTTTTCAAACATAGAATTTGATTTACATCGTTAGCGGTGGAATGGAAGCACTTCGTCGAAAGTCAAAAATTAACTGTATATGCACAACATAACAATGAACAAAAATAATGATTTTGTATATTTATTTACCCAGAAGGCCTATGTATCAATGCCGCCCCTGGTCGTGCGGTGAACGCCGGCATTCACGACTCATCGGTTCACGGGCCGCGGTGAAAGGTCAAAATTTTGATAGACCTCTCGTCGATATTCGTGACGTAAGAGTAAGTTAATAAATGAGATATTTCGACGAGAGTGTTGCCAGGTCCCTCCGGCGGCGGTATTTTCGACGCCTTTTTTAGAAAGTCCGTAAGTAGGTATTTAGATCCCATCGCAGCCGTAGAGATAAGAATTTTAAAAATGGTTCATTTTTTTATGTAAGAACATCGTTTTTATGTGTTATCGGGAATATTTATTGCGAGCGGCGATCGTTGAAAGGAAGTGTTTTGAAATGTTTTTTTGTAACATTTTGGACCATTTTAATGTATTGAAATATTTTATCGTACAAATTGCGCGTTTGTATAAAAAATGGGAAATTGAATTAATGTCGATAAAAATATTTGAGCATCTTACGTTTGACATCGTATCGAAACTGAAGATATTTGAAGGTAAAAAAAAAAACCTTTTTTTACATTTTTGTAAAATATTTATTATTTTTTTAAGTAAGGACGATATCGATGCAAATATTTTAATGTATTCGTTTTTCCTTTTTCCTTCGTACACTTATTTAAAAGTTTTACTTTTACTTTACATACATAATAATTAGTGTTAACGTGGTTTACCCATTTTAATCTGTAAAAAGATAATTTTAATATTGAACCACAGTCAAATTATATTTGTTATCAATTTGGTAATTATCAAACCTAACCCCATCAAAACCCCAAACACACCATTTTACATCATTATCAATGTTTTTATCCACTTCGAGCTATCCAACACTAAAAGTATTTTATTGACACAAATTTTCTAAAATAAATTACCCTTTGCGAAAAACAGGCAGGCGACTTAAAAACACGTTCTCGGAAACGCTGATACTATTTAAAATTTATGTAGATGCTCCATTATTTAAACATTTTTAGTGAACATAGGAAAAAAAACAGTTTATTTTTGCATTTTATTGAAAAAATTAAAAGTTTAAACTGTTTTCTTTTAATTTTAAAATGTATTTTAATAACGTAACAAATCCGTGTTTTAACTTTGAAAGCTCAGAGACCACTATTCTTCTAATGAACACTGAAAAATCATCTTCAAAAAACTTGCCATCGTAATTCTGATATACAATAAGTTTTAATTATTTTTTAAAAATATGGATTTAATTAAGTCGTTGCACATGTCTTTCAGTCGCATAGGTGATTAATTAATGTACACATTACACACCATTGAGTATCGAGAAGGAAAGAGCTGTCAAGCTAAAGGGAGTGAGAGTCTGCTGTGGCGCGTACTATGCAAATTTTACGACACTGTTAAATTGCTTGTTATCAAACTGCTTACGACCGGACTCCTTGTATTAAAGTCTACATTGTTTTCTTTTTCAATGTTATAAAGTGTATACAATATACATCGATCAAATTAACGGTTTTTTTATCTCACTTGATAGACCCAGAAGAAAAAAATAATTGTTGATTTAGTCTTAATGAAAATGACTTAGAAATATCAGATGTTGAATAGCAATGTATTTTTATAAACGACCTTCGCCTACAACTTGCACAATATATAATCAAAATGTAGCGTATTTCAGTATATACTTTTTACGAGAACTGGTTTTCACTCAGTTGCTCAAACTTTCTTATTTGAATAAGAGTAAGAGAAAGATAAAACTATAACAGGACAAGTGATTGCATTTTTAACACCCATTCGAACAGAAAATCATAAGACGATTATAAATCGGTTTATAAAAATTGACCGTACATACTTAGATTTGAACCTGCGAGCACCGTAACCGTAACTAACGACGTTGACCACTCAACCACCGACTCAAACGTATTTCATCCCATTCATTTTATAAATAACAGTATGTATAAATGTTTCTGCAATCTGAATTCTATCGTCATAACTAATGAGTATTCATTATAACGGAGTTATGCCAAGCGTGTGCCGAACCAATTAATAAATGAAGTAATTGTTCTTTTTGACTTCAATGTAAACTGAAATTTTTTGGTCTTCCTTTTATTGAAATATTTTCTTAAAATTTTAATTAAATAGTTCTTATAAATTAACATAAATTTAGCATGAAAAGCGGTTAATAATTCGTAGTTTGAAGAGGATCAAAATTTTTAATATACACAATATTAATAATATCCGTTATTTAATAAATCTTTGTCTGTATAATATATATATACATATATATAAGTACACTAAAGTTTTATCATATTAAATTACTATTGACTTTGATTTGAAAATGACTAGTTGTATTGCTAATAATGTTGGCATACAATACCGCGTTAGTGACATTTAAAAAAATATTATCACATTCAATGTTATAGATATCTATTGTTCCACCAATATGCAGTCTTTTTTTTAATCGACTTTTTAAGGCAACTTGTGACAGCAAATTAATAGTATTTCATTCACAAACCTAAAAAAAAAATTTTTCCTCTATGCGGAATTTATTTTCTGTTGACGTTGCATACCAAATAAATTATTAATTAAATTTTAATGTAATTCATTAATAATTTAATCGACGTGCGCAAAAACAGAAGTATCCTTTTAATTGAACTGTTTTTACAGAGATCAGAACATTTTTGAATACAAAATAATATAGTGTGGTCATTGCCGGTTCTTTGTCTAATTCAAAGGGTCAATTTAAGAACCCGCCTTAGGTAATGTACGATGGGGTCAATAAGTAGTGAGTGAAGAGATTTAGTGAAATCGAGAACGCTTTTATCGACACCCTTACTTTTATTACTTTTAATTACACGTCACGACGGCGGCGACGAAAAAATCTCATTTAAAATTTAGTGCCCATACGATAATGGCTTTGTAATTTTTACTCACTGCCAACACGAATATGGTAATGTATATTAGTACAACTGAGTATATATAATAAAGTGAAGCGTTTATTAAAAGCTCAATATAAATAATTATGCAGATTTTAATTGCTTTTCAATAATAACAATCTAATGCCATCATTATTACAAAGATTCTACGAATAACTTTATTATATTACGTGGGAAATTTAATAATATGTATGTTTACAATATGGATGTTTTTCGTTAATGAACCATGTTAATTCGGTTTATAGAAATAGGTTTAGTAATGAAAATTTTAAATAGATTAATTGAGAATTAATTATAAAAAAATTATAGGTAAAGATCGCATTAACTTTTCAATTTTTAATACAAAATATGTAACTAAATAATTCACAATAAAAACATTTTTTGTCAATAAGTATACCTTATCCTCTTTTTGCACAGGATGAAAATTTCATATTTCTTTACGGCTCGGAGCCACCATAATTTGTTTTTATGAGGCTCTCTAGAAGAAAAAGGTTGTGCATACCTGATCTACTTTTGATCTTCTCTAAATGTATTTATCTTAAGGTATTTATCGAATCTTCGTATGATGTCGTTATTAAAGCTCAAATAAAATAACGAGTGTCGAGTTATTTAAATCATATTTTTTCTTCTCGTATAATTTGACACACACAGCAATAAAATTGCAATATGGAATACTTAATGAAAAAATCAAATAAAGTGAAAATATAATTCTGTTGTCTGGCAAATTGTATTTTTTTTAAATATTGTATCTTTAACTGAACTAAGTAAGCAATATTCGTATAACTATATTTACTTGTGTCTATTTCGAAATCGTAGCTTTTTATGATAGCTATTTAAAAACAATACATTTTTAAATTGTATGCTTGTTATATACACAAATCAAATTTTACGGATGTATGTAATAAGCATGATGTCCATTGAGTGGTTATGTTTTCTGTCAATGAATCAGTTTCCAGTCACCTAACAGCAATCGGTAGACTTTCAAGTAAGGAGAGCCAAGTGTTCATGATGGGAAACCTATCGTAGAGCCATAAATATATAGATTTTAAGGATAAAACAACGTGAGTTAACAAGTTCAAGTGCTCATGTATGGAGAGCTGTAAACGCCTACACAAAGAGCCACAGTCTGCCGACCCCTGCACTGAAGTATAATTCTGTTCGGGCCATGAATGTGATTGGTAGACTACTTTTTTCTGTTGATAGCGTTGTGGAAGACGGCCATTAAACGTTGACTGCTGCCAATGTGCACAACGGGTGTTGGTGGGAAACCAACTTTCAACCAGTAAGATGTTGATAGTCAAAAGGGCACAAAAAACACCCTTAAAAAAATTTACATGTGCTTGCTGTCTAGTTCAATCATAAATTGGCAGCTTTCAATCATGTCTCTTGACTCGTTAGGAACAAAGCTAGGTTACTAGTATCATAATTAAAAACCAGTTATAATTGTGTGCACTATTATATTTAAAATATTGTTAAATAAAGTAATTAAAAACAAAGCATTTCCGATTCTTTTCATGCTGAAAAAAATAATACAAAGAGTTGCAGAGTTGTCAAAACGCTTACGGAATAGTTTCGTGTTTATACCCAGCAGCTGAGGGGAGCGTATAAATATAATATAATAGCGTTTTAAATCATACTTACACGATTTTGAATAATTCAATGGCTTGGGGAGCGTCTGCAAGAAAGCCTTATGCAAATATAATGAAAGTTATTTACAATAACCACTTTTGTGGGGTAGCAGCCACATTGCTTTGGAGCCCGTTTTAATCACAATGCATTTCTACTTGTGCATTTCATTATATTTAATATTTATATTGTGAATGGCTGAATTCAGTTGTCCTCAATAATTGTACCACATTTTTAGAGCAACAATATTTAAATATTTGATAGTGAGATGTTATTTTATTCATTAGAAATATTATTTACGAGTATCTTTGCATTGGGAGAAGAGCTGAAGGCAAATCAATCGTAATTCAAGTCGTTTGGTAAAACCTTTTGATGAAGCCATAAATGAAAACATAAACAAGTGACATAATCATAATATCTTTTAAAAAGTTATAAGAAAAGAAGCAGCTAATGTTTTGGTTAAAGTAGTTGATCAAAATCAAAGTTATTAAGAATATTATTCCAATAGGCAAAAAATCTAAAAACAGACATACACAGAATTGAAAATAAACGACACAAGGTAGATTTTTGATTATAAAATTGCATATTTATGTAATGATACACATGATATCATTGTTCACCATGTTGACAAGATTTATACTTATCAGTATAGTCATATTTTAAACAAGGGCAAACAGAGTGTAAACATTGACCGACACAATATAAGATCCCTAAGTTTTATTTTTATCAAAAATTGTTACTGATTTCTCAACCAAAATTCAAGCATACTTTAATGCATTTTCTCTCCATAAAAAAGCATCAGCAATAATATCATGCCAAACCAAAAAAATACGTCCAAAATATACATATTATATGTTAATTATACAAATATTTCACCGGAAAGTCGATGGAGAACCTGATAAAACCTTTGGTATCTGATTCAAATTGAATAAAATATCTAGATTTTATCTGATATCAAACAGTATTAAAGGGACTGTCGTTGTGTATTTAATTACTTCATTATTTAAAGCTTGTGAAAACAATGGCAAACTATCATATAAAGCACCCCCTCTATTAATCTTTTTTTTTCCATGTCCGCTCTCAATATGGAGCATATGGACTCCTAATGGAGTTTATCTCAACAGAAATGTTTCTACGAGAACTGCTTGTTACTCAGTTGCTCAACCTCTCTTTTTCCAAAGAGAGTAGGAATAGAAGGAAAGGGCAAGGACGGGACTAGTGGTTAGCTAATCGCTCTCCATACGCCCCGTTCATAGGATAGGATGGGCGGGAGGGGGGAATTCAAGACATCACATACATCCATGCCTTTGAACAGAAATTCATAAATCGATTGAAAAATCAATTTATAAAACTCCCCGTATCGGGATTCGAACCCGTGCCCTCCGTAGGGGTAGCCAACGATGTTGACCACTCGACCACACAGGCGCCCTAGAAAATAAAATCGAAGATCTTTATTTTTTGAATCTCTAAATGTTGCTATGAGTCAAAATGCTCTCTCTACTGACCTATTCGAAAGTAGAATAACTCAAGAGAGACTGATATTATCATAATCATCATATTTATTCTTTTAGTCCTGAAGGAAAAGTTACTATGACACAAAAACAAATTTGAAGCATGAAAATTACACCCGTTTATACAATATATAATAAAATATCTTTTAATTCGTCAAATGAAAGCGCAGGTAATTTTATTGGTTAGAAAATGAAATCGAAGGTCTTCATTTGTTTAGTCGTCCAGATGTTGCTCTATTGACCTATTCGAAAGAAGAAGAAGTCAAGAAGGTCATAATATCTTATCTTTTAGTGTCAAAGAAAATATATTATGACACTAACAACGAATTAAAGACATAAAAATTACACCCGTCTTCCACATATAAAATTTATTTTATTTTGTTAATCATCAAGACATATGTAATTTGTAATGTACATAAGTATACAGTTTTTGGAGCAATCTTCTATACAGAAAATTTTATATGGTATGTATACTTTTTATTTTATAATAAAAATGCCGTAATATGTTTACCTTACTGTTTTGAGGCTTCATTTCATTGTTTATTTACGACTTGGTCAATATAAAGCTTAACGTTTATGTAAAAATTGACTTTTAAATTCCGAATCATTTTCGACCAACTGATTTATTTTACGGCCTATGAATTACAAAATATACTAAATAAAAGTCAGCCCATTTAGACACTGCTACAACGTAAATTTTATATTTTATTGTAATATACACAAAAATGTTATCGATAAACCGTTAACATATTTGTTTTCTTGCAAAATGCGTTTGCATTATTTTAGAGGTCTAGCAGGTAAAGTAAATAAATTTATATTTATAACAAGACCTGTCTTACGCGTTTGGGTAAAGTAAATATTTTTTTCTTAAATAATATTAAATAAATAATGTAATGAAGAACATATTCACCGTGCTTGAATAAAATTAAAAAATGTAACCGTCTGATATTGCGATAGTTGAGGACCTGTTTTTTTTTAAATGAAATAAAACAACTTCAAAATTATTTCAGTGGTTCTCTTTGCTAATATTAAATAATCTAAGGGCTCTGGCAAAAGTTAGTATAATGGCGATATTATTTATAGCGTCTGTTCTGATCTTTTGTGCGTCTTGTTTTTCTCCATACACTATTGTGTAACGAATACATTTGTGCGTTTACGACGCTACAACGGTGGCCAGTAATTAAGTACCCAGCTGAATTATTACAAAGTAACAAGCTTAGTGCAACGCGTTTGAATAAACATATATACATATTATATTTGAACTTATTCGTTTTTATTAAAACAAAAAGACTTGCCTTAGGATGAAAATCTAGACAACAGAATTCTTGATGTCACCGAAACAATTAAAAATTTGTTTAGAAAACTAAAATTACTTGATCATTTGCAAATAAAGTAAGTCACAGTCTTTATAACTGGATTTTCATACAATTACACGATCGTTTTGAATGCCTATAGTGTATCTCGTGTGCTTAAAGGACGTCCGAATAAAACATCTCATTTTTAGGGTGAGAATAATCGAATATAACATTAAAATTTGTTACACAGAGAAAAAGGGACAAACTGTGTTAAATTGTCAACAAAATAACGACTATTTTGAATATTTAACTAGGTAATAAAAACTTACTACCCTAGAGAGCTAGTCAATATTTTTAGTTTGGCGAACGATTTTGTGGCGAGAATTCGTATAATATTTATGAGTATGTCCTAACGTGACTATTTTATAGATGGAAACATATTCTAAATTTAGCCACTTGGATCCCATGCGGACACATATGTCCGGAACATATATGTAAGCAAACACGGATGTCCAAGAATTTAAAAAAAATCAAATACTAGGTATTCTAATAGAATATAAGAAATATGTTGATGAATATATGTGTAGTGCCATCTATACTGAGTCAATATAGGTTTTTAAAATATTGAATTCGAGTGTATATTAGGCAAAAATATTTATCACAAAAACACGTAGTATCTCAGGGACATATTGATTTATTTGCGCGGTATTCAAACGGTTAAAATATTTTTTTTTCCTCATTGTGAGTTTATTGATGTTATCTTCATAATGTGAATAACAAGGAACACCCATTGAGTGAAAGTAACAAAATAATTTACAAGTAATCAAACATTAACCACCACCATTGTAAATTTATTGTAATGAATGCTTGTTAAAAAACAGTTTCGTTTTCACTTCGCGTTTTTACGTACAGTTATTTAAAATTATTTCCAAGCCGTTATTACCCCTAAAACGATATGCATCAAAAATATATCTTTTGTGTAAGGTTATCGCGAGCCTATTTACAGATTGATATCGCAAAGGTGGACGATGTCACTAATATTATAAATATGAGTTTAATGTGTATTTTAATATTAATATCGTCGTCTAAAAAATATTACAGAAATCATTTTTCTTTTTTAGCAGGGCTCTGGAGTCGGAGTCGTGAAAAATGAGCGGCTCGATTTTTTTTGAAAAATATATTTAATGATGTGTATTTAACCAAAATAGTCAAAAATGTTAACATTTCATGATTGGCTGACTAAAGATGATCTGATGATTTAACTGATATACATATATATCAGTTAAAATGAAATTATTGAAAAATATCCTCGGAGTCGGAATCGTTAATTATTTTTAAGCTGGAGTCGGAGTCGTCAATTATTTTAAAGCTGGAGTCGGAGTCGTCTTTTTTTCACGTGACTCCACAGCCCTGTTTTTTAGTGTTTTGTGTGATACAATGTACAATTTGTTTTATTGTATTTTTGTATTCTCTTCAGTTATTTTTAGGTTTTATGTTTTTTTTAATATTATCCAAATCAATTGAGTTATTTTTTCGTTATATCCAAAATTCTATTCAATAGTAAACCATACCAAAATCTATATTGGTTATCTACTGTGCACATCCCTTCACTATATATTCGTACCACTAGCCGTGTCAGGTAAGAAGCTTTTTGGTGGCGTCTTTAATCTGATGATTAAAGACGCTATCATTTTTTTTAAGTAGCAAATGTAATGAAATTACATTTTTTTTAAAATCTCAAACCAATTTGCAACAATTTGTTAAATATTTTAAGCAGTTTTTGTGGATGGGAAGCGCTGAATCATTTTTCACTGTTGATTCTTGTTAAAGCTGCCCATTCATTTCTTCGGGTCTGAGTACTCGAATTCTTCTGCATTAAAACAATTTGAACTTTAATTGAAACTTATTTCAACAAATCATTTGTATGGCATGTAAATAAAAAAAAATGGTTTACATATTCTGACGATCTTATACAATAGGAAGCTTGCAATAATTTAATATTTTTTAAATGTTCGTGTGTTTATAAGTTACAGAGGAAACTGTTGCACTCATTACAGATAATATGGTATCGTCTACAACTGTGTAAACCTTGCTTTTGGTATACTACAGTTTGGTGTTACTTTAAAATGTTTTAAATTAAACATTTCATCTAAAATCAATCACCGTTCGTAAAGACAATAAAGTAATTGGATTGTAGGGACAATGCATGCAATAATGCAAAGCCATACGTCGGACATTCACTACGAACATTGCATGTCGTTGTATTCATAATAGTGATAATGCATACTGCACTTTATTCATTAAAAAGGGCTGGGTCATGAGACTTCTGTCTAGGGTCAGCCAAAAGAGATTATTAATACTTATTCATTTTTAGTATTACAATTCTCTCCATAATTGTTTTTGTACAGTTTGGTAATTTATTTTCACTACCGTTGTCAAATAGTCAATTTTGTCAGTTTCTAGTCCCTTATTTAAATGCGTATTTGTATCCAATTGCATGGGTGCCTGTAATGTTTTATTTCGTTTTTGCCTAATTATCATATTTTTTGACACGAGGCGTCGAGAGTACGACTAGTAAACAACTAACATTGTGATAATTTCCTGGCATTCTTGGTCTTTCTATCAGCTCTTATTTAAAATCCTCTGATGAAATGCTTTATCAGTTTTTCATATTCCCACATTAACAAGTCTATTCCTGGCACCGTGTTTTCGCGCGATGTTCTCTCCTTTCAAATAGAACCGTATTTTTAGTACCAAGCAACATTTTTTAGAACAGACTCATAGCTATTATAGCAGATACTCAAATTAAACAGTCAGTATTATTATTTTTACCATAAATAATTTCAGATATTATCGCTACGCATTTGATGCGACCATTTTCCCATTTGAAAAACGCATGGTGGTACCGTCATCGAGTACACATGGAATTAAAAATTTGAAAAATTCAAATAAAGGATGTCATGCAATATCAAATAACCGCTGAAAAATCCGCAAGTTGGGCGCCAAGCAAAAACAGGACTAAGACTTAGAAGATGTGAAAACATTGTAATATGGCAAACAGTCATCAAAACAATTGCAAGAAGTAGAGTTTGTTTTAATATGCGGTTTCATAGTTATAACACGATTAGACAGCCCTTAATAAAAAATGTAATTCTTCAAAAATCAACCAGGCACATGGGACAGTTTTTTTTTGTTGATTTGGGCCGTATCCGAAAGAGTTAAAATTTTATTTTTCGTTGACAATAAGAAATAAATATTTTATTTTGTAATTTCTTCATTTGCAAAGTGATGATTGCAATAGATTGAATGGAAAGTAGTGTCAAATATTTGAAGAATTAATTTTATGTACAAAAATATTTTCAGAAATATTCTTTGTCACCTGTTCTTTGTTACGAAAAATGTGCTTGAAAATTTGATTTAAATTCTTTGTACATTACCATATTTTTCAATGTCTTGCCTATTACCATCGTGTGACAGTTGAATATAATACCAAGTATGACTTGTGGTTTTGACAGAATTTTAAGTAGTAGGTATCTACATAATTTAAACTTCACGAATAAAAAATCGTACAGTATAAACTTTATGACTCATTCAGAATTAAATATGATTTACTACTTGGGTAGGTGTAGTTACGCTACATGGTTATTTAGTATTGTTAGACAAAGCCGAATTTTATAAGGTACCCAGCTCTTAGAAAGGTAAATTTCTTAGGAAACTTTTCACTGAATTTAATTATTTTACTGATGTCCACCGAATAATTTCTTATTTGGACTATAATATGTAAATGACGTCACATTAGGTTCATTGACCCTCTACCCTACACATTTTTACACAATATATTTAATATACTGTTCGAATAATATAATTTTTTACAAATCAATCATAAAGAATTGATTTTTTGTATCATATAAAATGTAGATAAAAAATCCGAATGCGGTTCGCTGTGTTCTTAAGTAAATTTTTTAGGCTTAAAATCATATAACAAACAATTCCTGATAGTAATTAAATAATACTTCTCACAAGTCACTCGTAATCAGTATTCGTAAAGGGTTTTGACTTAAGGTAACCACTGTATCCACTTTAGAGTTAAATTATAAATCCTTCACATTTTTTCAATATGTATATAGTTAATCCGAAATTATTTTGTAAGAAATGAATGTTTTCATACAGTGTAAAAAAATAATAAATAACTCCCACGGAAAATAAATGTAATATCAACATTTTATATGCGGTTATATTTTTATCGACTTATTTTGCAATTGCCTGCTTCGAAAGCAATAAAATTACTTAATTCTTTACATCAAATCCTCTGGAAAATTTATGTGTATGCCGTTACCTGTCTGGCTAAAATGTCTAGATAGAACTCATATAAATACCTGAGTGGGATGAGACAGTTATTACAAAAAGCGGAGTTAGCAAAAACGTATCCCACTAACTGTGGAGGAGTAAGAATGTAGGTAAGCCACGGGCTGAATCATAAAGCACGTGTAGGAAACTGCAATGTGTGCCGTTATTGTTTTACAGTCATTTGACATATCGTTCTGAATATTATTTTGAAATACGAAACAATTGCAAAACATTTCAAACAAAAGCATATCAAAAGCGCAAACAAAAGAAGTCGCTAACAGTCAATTTAAAAATAAATTCATGTAAGGTTCAAATCTTCTCCACCGTTATATTTGACGTAGTTTTCTTTCTCGTTAAATTCAGTGATAGCCTTGCAGTATATTGTTTAGAAACGTAAATGACAAAATGCCGTTTTTGCCAGATTTAATGCAAATGAGTGATGATTATATCTTACGTAAGATTAATTAATACCTTCAAATGCAGTTGATTACTCATTAAATTTCAAAGACTCTTGAATCACACAGAAAATACGATACAATCGTTTATAGACTCGTTTCTTGTCTATGGTACATGCAAACGGCCAGTGCTCGGTGTTGATACATTAAATAATACGTTCGAATATTATAATCAGTGAATCATAATATCCTATAATGCAACGCGGGTGTAGGTTTCATTTGAACTGTTTCTGTTAAAATCGCATAGTAAAAGCGATTATTTTTTTTTCATAAAAAATATATTTAAATGCATTTGTTCGAATTCAATTTCTATTGCCGTCATATTAAGTTAATATTTATATCAGAGTCATTCAGTTTGTATTTCTTTCAGAGCTTTATTTTCATTGTTTTTAATCACAGTGTGTATTATTATTTGCCCAAATAAAGACAGATAAAATGTATTAGTCCTTAGTAACGTTACCAATGGCGTAACTAAAAAATCTGAGCTCATACGCAAAATTTATTACAGGGCCCCACTTTTTTATATAAAATTAAAATTTATGTAAAAAAAGACGACTCTAAGTTGCTCCCAGCTATTGACGAATTAGGAACTGTATCCGTAATTTTCAGAGTATTTCAAACTCACAATAATAAAAACTTAAAACAGTTACTTTTATTTCGTACGTACAGGCAAAAATTAGATGTTAGATAAAAATAATTAAAAAATTTACAATCGCAATGGTTGCAAAATATAATTAATCAAAATTACGACAATAATACAAATGTGAGCTGTCACTTCACCAAACCGCGTCAATGTGTTTTACACGAATTATTTTTAAAACAAAATAAACTGAACGGTTGATTAATAACATTATATGCAGACTAATAGGTAAGGTACGTCTTTTTGACATTGCATTTAAAATTTTAAAAACAAAAATCACGCATTCCATTATTGTTAGCGAGCTTTTATTCAGCTCATACGAAGCCGTCAGCTTCCTCTGAGAAGTGGGTTATTTTATAATGATATTTGTGTATCATTATAAAGCTGCATCGCATACTGACAACTGACATCGCAATAAAACAACCCAATTCGTAAATGTCGAAGCCGATATGAAAAAACATAAATAGGAACACTACGACAACGGTAAACCTTTATTCAAAGCAGTTAAATAAGAATATACATTATACCTATCCGACTTGCATAGAAACTGTAAATTTTATTAAATTAACTTTATTGCTTATAACTGTACGTAGTGATACGCTTTTAATTAAATTGTTTATTATTCTTATGATGGTCTTGGTTTTAATAGCGATAACAGCACTATGTCTAAGCTATAACCACTTTCTAATTGGGGCTTGAAGGATTTGGTGATTTTAAATCGTTTGACCTCTTTTTAGAACCTGATAGGTAACAAACAACCACGGGAAAAAATATTTATGTTTTTGTGTAGTCAATGAATGCATGTTATACTATTTCCATAAAAGAATGTTACGTTCAGCAGTCATGTAAGACAGCGGTGGGCTGCCAATACGTTAACAAGGGGCTCGCTTAATCTCGAAGTAATTCTCAGTGTTCTGAGAAAGGAGTGAATTTTCTTATTATTTTGACCGTGTTATTTCGAAAATAAATAAGCCATGCTAAAAAGGATTATGAGTACTTGCTTCTTAAAAATCGTTTCCTTGTGAAATACTTATGTTTCATTTATATGCAATTCATAAGTTAATGCGTTCTTGGTCTTTGTTAATTTTTAACTATTTTTTTTAATTTGACATAATATTTGTAAGTCTGTTTTTATGACCCGATTTATTCTCCTTCATTGAAGAAAAAGTTTGCTTACATATATTAAATATATGTTTTACGTGAAAAAAATATGTTTGAGAAAAATATTTAAGGGCCGCCACAAAATTATAAAAAGGGCCACATGCGGCCCGCGGGCCGCGGTCTGTTCATCACTGGTCTAATGCAAACAACGTCACTTTATAGAGCGTTTGGTGATGAAAAAAATGTCAATGTTGTTAAATAATCAATTATTGAGACGTTTGTTATCTTTAGTTCTGTTATGTTGTAATATGTTTTTCTTTTTAACTCAAGTATATGGCGTTCTGTGTAATTTATATTAAATTTATGAAATATTATTTTGCATAGCCCTGCTCATTAATTTCACACAATGAAAAATAAAGCGTGAAGTGTGGTCTGACAATACAGAATCAATATAAGCAATCTTTACGCGTAGTCCTTATTAAGTTTACAGCTGTGAGCGTTACACGTTTCAAGAGTGAAAGCTGGCAGCTTTGAACTTAAATAATGTTTGGTGAGATTGGAATCAGCTTCTCGTAATTGATATTTAACAAGAGAATTTGGTGTGGGGTAGCTTAATACTCGAAATGCAGAGAGAAATGTTTTCTGCTAACAATCAATTTTGAATCTCGAAGTACTTATATAAATACTTGTCGGATAAAAACATTTTGGAACGTACTCGCTTTTTGTAAATGGTTTATTGATTTGATTGCAAATGATTTGCAAATTTAAGCGATAAACACTTGGAATCATTGATAAATATTATTTGTTGCATATTCATTTCATACAATGTATTAAAAATATATTTCACATTTATAGTGTGAAGTTTATTTAATCAATGTATACATTAACTATCAATTTAAGTTGAAGCTTGGATCATTTGAATTTACATTCACTATGACTAGTCGAGTATGAATATACTAGTAAGTGTATAAACTAACAGAAGACTGCTAGACATAATAGGAATGACAGTACAATTGAGTTTAGGTTAAGCATTTTGAATAGTACGAACCCAGTACGAAACAGCATTTTTTCGATTGATTTATCGATTTCTGTTCCAAGGCATGGGTTTTTGTGATGTCTAGAAATTTTCTCCCACCCTTCTGATCCTTTAATAACTCGACCTAACGAGACCGATAAGTTAACCACTAGTCCTGTCCTAGCCTTATTTTTATATCCCTACTACTCTCTTTGAAAAAGAGAGTTTGAGCGACTGAGTTCTCGTAGAAAAACTTTTGTTGAGATACCTCTATTAATAGGCCATATGTTCACATTGAGAGCGGACATGGGTTGCCTGCTGTGACCCAGTTGGTTAGAGCTTGCTCTAAGGATCGCGCAGGGATCACCGGGAATCGAGCCTGGGTTCGATTCCCGGTTAGACCACAGTGAATTTGAGAATTATTCAATTCAAAGTTGTGATCGACGACTGGGTGTTTGTGATGTCAATTCACATTATTTCCTCTCCTCCCATCCTTCTGATCCTTTAATAATGAGTGTAGCGATAGCGATTAGTCAACCACTATTCCTGTTCTAGCCTTATCCTTCTTTCCCTACTACTCACTTTGAAAAATGCGAGATTGAGCGACTGAGTAACAAACAGTTCTCCTAGAAAAAAACTTCTGTTGAGATACCTCCATTAGGAGGCCATACGCTTCACAGTGGGAACGGACATGGTTAAAAAAAATGCAACACGGTATGCTGATATAACAACATTTAAGTATATTAAAACAGACATTAACAGAAAAATATAATTTAAAAATTCAGTCTTCTCGGATCACCATCATACGGCGTCATACGGAGAGCAAGTAGACTTATAAAAGCTTTTCAATTATCTTGAGAGATTGATTTTCTAAACACTTAAGCGCACGTCACCAAATCTTGGGCAGGTGCTCGTAAGACTCGTAAGACACTGGATACTGCCGAATGAAATAACGGATGGGAAAGCAGTGGTGGGTGGAGGTGGGTAAGTAAGTTAAAGTGTTCATTTGTTTACTGTATACTGCTACTTGCTCAAATGGTCAATGTGTACATTGACAAGTTTTTACGCGAACCCATAAGTATACTTTAACTGTAACATGTAACGACAATAAACGAAATTCAATAGTAAAAAATATTTGGGACATTTATACTACATATAATAAAAATATAATCGATATGAAACTAAATTATTTACGTGTGAATTAAGCTGAGCAGCATTATGAAAATTTGCTTTATTTCTTTTGTATCCATAGATTTCATCAATATAAAAATAGTTAATGTTTGCTTCATTAGGTCTTAGTGGCTTTGTTTCAAAGCAAGAGCCACCAACTACGGCCCAAATTTAATATTTACGAAATACTAGTTATATACCATTTCGAACAGGATTCTAACAAGAATATTATTGCACGGCTCCCTAAAGTTTTATAAAGTCATCCAGCCTGTTTCTGGAAAAGTTTGGTGACCCCTGTCATAAAGAATTGTTGGGGAGGAGTTTTTGTCAAATCAAAGATTCTATATTCGAAATAAATAATATAAAAACCGTTAAAACGTATTTAATCAAAAAAATCATTACTTACTTATTTGCCTTTAAAATAACGTGTCTTATTAAGAAATAGAGCTCACCTGAAACAAATAAAAATAAAACAATTTGAATATGATTTTTTTGAAAATAAGTTTGTGATAAAGAAATTGTAAAATATTTTGTTTTTTCTTTGCGATATAAAACATTCATTTCTAGATGAAAGAAACCACATGGTGAGACATTATTCACAAAACATATTCGAAATGAACATTTACCATCAGCTTAAATTTATTATTATTTAATTTTGTGTACATAACCCTGTATCGTTTTACAATTTAATGAATAGTGTTAGTTATAAGCAAACCGGGCCTGATCTTTTATTATTTTAATGAATAATATAAAATTAGTACAAAGCGTGTATATTTATATTATGACATTTAAAAATAACGCCTTTCCACAAAGAATTGACAGGGAACATTTCGAAAGTAATCAAATTTCAGTTTAATTTTGAAAAAGGTGATTATGTGAAAATTCTGAAAATTATAACGAAAACTAAAACATTAACGAAATAAAACAACGCGATAAGATTTTTTTTTTTTGCTATTTTCATCAAAAAATTGTTCAAAATCATAAATAATTGAGTAAGAATTATTATTTTTAGTTATTAAAACGTGTCATTTGAAGTATGAATGAATGGGAGTTGAAAATAGATTCTGATAAAATGGTATAAAGTTATAATTATTTTACTACGCCTTCGGATTAAATTTATGATTGAAGTTTGAATAACAATTATATTAAGTAGGTAGCGAAAACTTTCAATAAATAATTCAAGAATACTTGTCATGAAAATTATCATATTTATCGTGAAATATTCTTGAGATTGTATTAAATTGTTGAAACCTGAGTAATATCAAAACCGTAAATATAAATAAATATAAGACTAATGATATAAATGTTATTTAATAAGCAGGTGTAAATGAATACTTTATATCAATTAATATACATACATTAACACAGCTCAATACCATAAAATTATAGTATTTTTAATGCGTTAATTATTAACGCAACGAAGTGTTCTCTGTTTATGAAAACATAAAGAACAGCGGCGTTACAGGATTCTTTTATGTCATTTTGGTGTACACAGCGGTGGGCTGCCAATACGTTAAAAAGGAGCTCGCTTAACTGTCAAGCATTTCTCAGTGTTCTGGGAATAAAATAATTTTCTATCACTCCATTGCAATAATGTGCAATACTTAAATAATCAATCGATTGTTAGATAATAAATATGTAAATCAGAAATTGTGGTTATATACTTATTTAATCTGAGAATATTTTTTTCTCTTAAATTAACAAGGGGCTCGTGCGAGCCCTTCTGAGCCCATCCTAAGTGTATATATGAACTAGTTTTAATTTCATTTTAAGTGATTTGAATTACCTAATCCTCTCACTGTTTGTTTATTAGAATAATTAAATTGTAGAAGTTTATTGTAAAAAAAAAATAAGCAAAGAAAAAAAAGGAAAACATTATAATATTTTCTTTAATATTTATATGTAGCTTTTGAATATTTTATTTTCTTTTAAATTATATGAAAAGTGTACTCTTACATTAAATATTTTGGATTTTAAATACGGCATTAATATTATGGGTAACTCATGTATGTACATTAAGAATAAGTGCTTTTAATATATATTTTTACTATCTAGATTCTTATACATAGGTTCAAATTCTTTCGCATTTTTTACGCACATATTATTGTATTTAGGGCAGGCAAACTTCTTTTAAAGAATCACAGATGTTATTATTATTTTTAAATATAAAAAACCTCTAAAACAACACAACTTTTTAATGTGTTTTTGACGCAACTTTTAAATTATTTCACACGGAGAAACAAGAAAAAACCCAAAGGCCCAATTAAAACTTATTCATCTTGGTCATAAAAAAGTTGGCATACTTAAAAAACAAATGTACTCCGGCCTTCTATGACCTCCGGAAATTTGAGAGTCCTATTATCAAGTGAGAGAAAACAAAAGAAAATTGTTTGCCCTCCTTTGGGATATTTTCACGGCGTCGAGTGATGAGAAAAACGCGATTTTCATTCGGGGTATGCCATGGGCTGGAATGAATGTAAGGACAATAATAATAAAATTAATTTGCTCTAGGCTTTGCTTGTTACGAGAGGATTTTTCATAAATTGTATATTATAACCACATATTATATCCAAAGAGGTCGTTTGATAAAAACGCGACATTGTATAACAATATTAAGAAGCCTTAATTATTGTCATAGAATGAAGATGTAAAATAATTTTCTAGAAAATAACGGTATTTATTTCTCGTGTGTATTTATAAAAATAAAGTTACTTATATTCCAATAAGAAAATAGCAAACGAGAAGCATACCTTGAATATCAAAGAAAAATATTATAACATACTATTTAATAACAGCATTTTTGTTCGAATTTAAAGTTCTATATTAAAAAAAAATGAAAATAAAGAGTTTTATTTATAAACACGATGTACCTATATAACATATTTTTTAGACTATATTTCTTGAAGCTTAGGAGGAAAATTTAATAAATAATTTTAAAAAGTACCAAATACCAATAAGATTAAAATTATATTGTGTACTTGTTATAAAAACAACGTAACTAAGTTTTGAATTAGTAATGAATGAATAAACTGAAACTAAAAATTTAATGTCGTGAAAAACAACGTGGCTCATCTATAAAATCCGATAACAAGACAAAAAAAAATGTTATAGTCGATCAAATCAGTTCAGGTATAAATACAATGCACAAAAATAAAAATATTTTATTATTACAGTGTCATGTTGTACTTGTATAACTTCGCTGGAATATTTCGTTCTCGATAATTGGATTGTATTCAAAAAGAACACCGTGAAGATAAATAATTAATCTATTGAATATTTTAAAAAACTTTTAGACTAAAGTGATAAAATATATTGCGTAATAAAATACACGGAAGCGGAAAATCTTTGCCGTTGTTTGTAAATATTTATAGGTATTCAAAAAAAGTAAACAAGTAAAAAATGTTTGCTTCTTGTTCTTCCAAAGCGAGAACGACTTTATATCGATTTATTCAACCTGGCCGATCGAAAATCAATCAAATCCAATTGGAAATGGTGCTTAATGTATGACGTATTATCAAATTCAAATACAATTTCCGGAAGTAAAAACTTATCATAGACCATAAGATTTTTTTTATAGATCTATTAAATACTTCGTATAATTAAATGATATATAAGAAATGATTTATCACTTTAAGGGTGTACAGTGTCAATACTTAGTGGAAAGGAAATATTTTCAAAAAATAAAATACTAATTTGTGTTCATATATGATTTATATTTAGTATTTTTTTTAAATATTCATTAAAAATTTTGAAATACCTTAGTAAATTAATAATTTTGAGTTTTCATTTTTACAAACTCAATTTGTATACAAACTTTTGTGTATAAATCGATATAATTTTATTCAAAATATTTAGTATATATACATACGACTGATTATTCTATTCCTGAAATTTTTATCACCCTTTTTTGGTAAAAGTATAATATAATTAGAAAATTTACATATACTATCAATTAAAATTCCATGTTATTTTGGAGACAAATTAATATGGATCTATAGATGACATCACTCGATATTAGATGTTTTATAACTACAAAAATTTATTATGAGAACTTATTTAATGTAGATGTAATTTTATGCTGTAGAGTGGTTCAAAAATAAAAAGACTCTATCTTCAAATTAAAACACGACTCCGATTCCAACTATTCATCCAAATTCTGAATTCGGCTTAAAGCAATGTTGAAAAATTAAAGAACCTTTCTTTAATTTTTTCCCTCTCTTCCATTACATACAGTGATTATTTCACCAATCAATACGATGAATAAGTTATTTTTTTAATATACTGTAAAAATTACATACTTTGTACTTACGGATAACAACTTCCTATTTAAACGGAGGTTTAAATTCCTCAATCATTATTTTATCTCATCATATCGAAAAAGAATTGAAGAAGTTTTTCTCAATTTTTTTAAAGTCTTACAAAAATACTATTTGTTTATGAAAAAGCTTAATTGTTTCAATGAGTTCTGAGTAATTTAAACCTCTAAAATATGTTTGGGCTTAGTAGCATACAGTGGCTCTACTTTTTACTGTATCAATTTGTATACACAAAAATGAAAAATGAAGTCAGAGCCGTTAGTTTCTTTTTCGACTTTGTAAGAAACAGTTCTAATCCACAACTCCGACTCCTCCGACTCCGTCACATTTTTTTCAAATGTAATCAAATTAACTAAATATATCAAGACGGGTAAACATAATATAATAAATGAAATGCTCCACGTCGTTGAGTTTCGATTTGAGTTCGTGTTTTTTTGTTCATTATTTACGCTCGCATACTTCTGTGTGTTGACACACGTATAAAATTACATACAGCCTACAATCCCAGGGCAGCTGTGGCGGCGACATTTCTACAGCAGAAACCCCACCCTCCACTTACCGACTGAATAATAATGTCAACAAAAGCATTTTTGCCCGCAGACGACAAATTTTCTATGAGCTGACAATATAATAAAATATGGGTGTCTCCTGTTAAATTGACATCTTTAAGAATGGCGATTTAAACTTTAGCATGTCATACCTATATGCCGTTAAATGGAAACCATACAATCTCTCAATGAATCAGTAAGGAAACAATTCATTTGTAAAACCAAAATAGAAGAATATAAGAAAAGTTAGAATCATTTCTTAAGTAAATTTAATATGACATTGATACTCATGTGAATGAGTGACCTTTGATATTTAATTTAAAGTAATTCAGAGCGTATTGCCTCCTGGTAAATGTATCTCAACAGAAGTTTTTTTCTACGAGAACTGTTTGCTACTCAGTTGGTCAACCTCGTTTTTGAGAGAGTATATAATAAGGTTAGGACATGGCCAGTAGTATACTAATCGTGCTCACCATGAAGTCATAAGTGTTTGTGATGTCGCAAAATCCCATTTCACCCTTCCAATCCTTTAATAACTGAGCGTAGAAAGAGCGATTAGTTAACCACTATTCCTTTCCTAGTTGTATCTTTCTACCCCTACTACTCTTTTAAGAAAAGAGATTTTGAGCTACTGAGTTCTCGTAGAAAATTCTGTTGAGAACCTTCATAATCATAATGCTGCACATTGAGAGAAGACATGGATATAAAAAAAGCTATTTTACATAACTTCGGGTACAATAATCTAAGAAAATAATGATTTATATCATATTTTTATGATATACATACATTGCAGTAACCAATAATTGAGGGTATTACTTGCAAGCCCGGCTCATTCCAAAGTTTTTGAAACATGAACCATGAATGTAATTTGGTAGATAAAAATAAATTTTGAAAGTATTTTTAGAAATCAGCCTCAAACATGGCTTGACAACATCCAAAATACCATTCCAAAGTAATGTAAGACTTAAAATACTTTTAAAATGTACATTGTTTTTCAAAATGAAATTCAATTTTCATTTTTTAACCATTTTGGAATAAGCCGTGTTTGCAAGTATATAATACCCTGAATCTACAATTTGACTTGTAATATGTACAGAAATAAATTAATGTTTGCTAAGCATAAAAAATAAAATAAATCTTTGATAAATAAAAGTTGCATACAGATAGGAATTCGTTTTACGTGAGCTTAAGAATTCGTAAAGGTTTGACAAAATGTAAAGCTTTATACTATGCGAAAAAATGGCGATATATGAATCCTAGATACATACTCTTCTACGTAACATGATATTTTAATTTACACTCCACTATTGTGTGTTTGCGAACATTGTGTAATACTGCCGACAGTATGTACATACATGTTCGTGTTTGTATTTTTAAAAAATGTTTTAATTAAAAATATTTTTGCGATTTTAAAGAGATCGACATATTTATTTGTGGGAATAATTTACTTTTTTAAGTTTTATATTTGCTCTTACAAAATATGTTCTGCTTAAACAAGCGGGCTTAGCAAGTCATATGAATATTTAGATGTCTAACTATTATCAATGTGTATAGAAGACGTTTGCCTTTTATGTACTTCTTCATCCTTTTGTGAGTTTAAAAAACTGTTACCTTTTTATGTTTGTTCGTCAACACTGCAACAAATATTTTTTTATATAATGCAATATAATATCACTTGACAAAATATATAATTTATATTTTTATAGCGATCGGTTGTGTATTACAATACCATTTTATCTGGACTGTCTAAAAAATATATATTTTATTTACTGATTAGTTTTGAATCGTTCAAATTATTTACATTCACACAAGTTTCGTCACTAAAGATTTTAGGCATCTTCAGGCGTTCAAGTGCACGGATGAACTTGAACTGGCTTATGTGTGAATTTACATAATTTGATCGATTCAAATTTGATATTTAAATTCCATCAAGCACCTTCCAGTTAAAATCTGAAATTACTGATTAGTATACTACAAAAATTCTGTTTCTCAATTAATTTTATATGGGACCATAAAAACCAAATTCCTTACAATATAATGATATGTAATGATAAAAATCTAAATCATTGCTTTTTACAATTATAGAATTCTTTTATCGTGTATAGAATATAATTGGCGAATACGGTGTAACGTCTTAGTACTATATGATTTGAATAAAACTTAAACAAAAAAATAAACTTCAGCATGGCATTTCAATTTTATTTTCGATATATTTGCTAAATGAGCTTTGGACGCTTTGCCAATAATTATGTTATTTTTGGTTAATTCATCTTTTTTTATGACGACAATGTTTAATAGAGAAGAAAGAGGACACCATATGTATGTATGTTAAACGAAATGTAGTAACGATCTAAAAGACTTGCACATCCAAACTAGTCGATATTCAAACATTTTATCTAGAATATAAATCATTAAGCACATGCAGATATTACCCAATAGTTCAAGATGACAATATTCGAAGATAAGATGTTGCATTGTCAATGAAAAAGGACTACAATAGTAATATTCTTAAGAAGAGAACTTTGGTATTGTCCAACAGCCGTTTTGTGGTAATTTGAGCAGGAATATCAATTGACCATGTTAGAATTGGATACTGCCATTATTTACTTACATCAGCCGAGACATTTTTGAGTGTAAGGTCGGGGTTGAGCACATTGGTCAGTGGCGTAGAACATAATATAATAAATGTATTTTAACGATACCAAACTAAATTCACATTTATGATTTTATTGGTGATGTATCTAAAATTTTCAAAAATTATTTTCAATTTATAGGGACAAATAAAAAGACCTTTTTTTAGTCTTTTAATTATAAAACTTCGAACACGGCGTTTAATTATTAATTTTATTTTAAACATTTTTATTAAATATTCTCGGGTCAACATCGCTCACTTCTGTGACGGATCTCAGGGGTTCAAATCCCAGTGCGAAAAGCATTTTTTCAATGAATTTATCGATTTCTGTTTAAATTCATGGATGTTTGTGATGTGTCAGATAACGGTGCGCAGCTATAACGGTTAGCTAAACCACTTGTGCTGCTCTGACTCTGTTCTTTCAATCACAACTCTTTATGAGAAAAGAGAGGTTGAGCAACTAAGTAACAACCAGTTCTCGAAAAACTTCTGATAAAATACCTTGGGAGCTAATATGGATTAATTATATATAGATTTATACAAGGGTGATTTCTGAAACTTGCTGGAAAGTGCTTTGTTGCTTATTCCAGTTATATTTTTGAAATGTTTATAAAATATGAATGTGTGATATTCCATCAATTATATGCAATTACATGCAGTTAAATGCAATTAAAAAATCATTCCAAATTATCTGTAACAAGAATTCTACCTCGTAAAAATTAATTAATAAAATATATATTGTGTTCAGTGCTCACGTGTACGCCAATGAATTTTTTTATATACAGAACCGGCGCCGGTCGAACTGTGGCCCTGGGCAATACCATTATTGATGATCCCTTCCCATTTATAAACCAAAAATAAATGCAGTGCAATGGCGGTAATTGGAAGTAATTTATGCGAAAACATGGTTCGGTTATTCAAATGCCAGAAACCGATTGGAATGATAATGACCGCATTATAAATTAAAACATTTTGTAAGCCTAATTAAAAAAAATAATTGTTATTTCACTAGACAAAATAAATGAATATGTCATAAATTCGAGAGGCACACTAGGAGAAAATTGTACATCAATGTTTGGGCATAAATGTTCGATCTCATCAGTGAATATTCGTATATTCAATTGTGAGGTCAATAAGCGATACAATTCATCACAATGTTTTTCTTCTATAGATATAGCCAACGTAGGTAATTATATATACATAATATGTTAATATTCATATTGCTTAACTTGCAAAACCATACGAATAAAAAGCATGTCACGGAAATCGAACGCAGAAACCGATAAATTCAATTATGTCACATTATATTTATTGGATGGTTTCAAAAACTTTTTTGTTTTTCTCGGTGGTAAAAACTAGATATCAATATGATTATTTTTTGCGTGAAACTTCAAAACAACTTCTACTGCTATTGTTTCATTTGTTTTGCTTTTAAGCACGTAAAAGACAGTATGCATTTTTTCAAAACGTTTGCTCTGAACATTTTTATTACAAAAAATGTTCTAATAATTTATTTTAAGCATAAGTTTTTATTTTAAATGAATTTGGATTGTTTTTGTGAAATATAATATAAAAACAGCATTGTTGAGCTCAGTCTAAGCCAGTGCTTCCCAAACACTTTCATTACACGGCCCCCTAAATCTGAAAAAAAAAATCCGCGACCCTCCTCAATACAAAACATGTTCTGCGGAGGCCCCCAATCTGGGAAGCATTAGTCTAAGCCATACAAATAAAGAATAAAAAAATATATACATACGTGTTGATTAGAATATATTATTTTTGACTAATAATCATTTAAACAAACGATTTAAAAAAAAAATCTATTAATCTATCTTCGATTGCAAAGCAATGGATAATTGTTGAATGTTTTGTCTCATTTCGACTCTGGAAAAACGTACCAGAAGTGCATTGGATGTGATGACTGGTTGCAGACATCTCAACCCGGCACTCGAACGGGGGGCCACTTACATGGCAATTTCTTATTTATCCCGAGCAAACAAAAATGGTCATGTAAATATGGCGACGGCCAAGTCCGTCCGAGCAAATATTTGACCGGCCACTACATATTACATACTTTGTCATCCAAAAAAATATTTCAACGCCGAATACGATTATATTTTGAAAGTGCTAACATATTTCCCAATGAGAAATGCAATCGTTTAAATAGAATTTGGTTAAACCGTTATATTTATCATGTCACGCATGACTTTATATTGATTTCTCTCATAGCTAAATTTAAGCCAATTATTTTTGAGATCCTTCGAGAGAAGTCAAAAACTGTCGGTAAATAGTAGGTACCCAAAATAGACTATTTAACAAATATTTTTCTTCCAAATATCATACTTCCACGGCGTGGTTTAATAATATACGTTTTCTGTCAATAATCAAATGGTAAAAATTCTTCATGATACATACGCCTAATATAATATTTTTTTACACCGCTCCATTCCTAAAATGTAGGTAACTAACGAAGAAATTACATATAGATTATAAAAATGATAAGTACCTATATCTGTATTATTTTTTAATTTTGATTTTTATTAATAAGAATCTAAATGATAAAAATAAAATCTATTTTCAGTAAGAGTACTTTTTCATTTATGTCGATAATTTTACTTTTTTTATTATTTATATCTAATTTTAATATGGATTTATTATTAAACAGATACAAAATTGTTTTTTTTAATACATCTTTTATTACAACTTAAAATTATATATGCGCCAAATAAATATAAAGAAATAATCCGAGGATTTAAGACATCGTAGACATTCATGCTCGAGATCTCAAATATTTAACGAAAAAATGATTTTTGCAAGGCACGGACGGATAACCAGGTCCACGGATATCCGATCGTTACGGTCAAACTCTTGGTAAGCCAGAAAAGTCGACAATATGAGATCAACAATTTGCATTTTTTTTTTAAATACATAACATATTGGAAGTCGGATCTCAGTCAGATTGTGTAAAATAAAAAGCAATCAATTTTAAGAATATAATTTAACTCTTTGAACATGCGTGGGTAAAAAGAGGCAATTCCGATCAATCATATCAACATAATAATAATAATACACAAAAAACAAATAGTACTTAGAAAATGTCACAGTTGGTTGTATTTAAAATTATTTATTCATTCTCTTGGGATCGTTTTAGAGGCGTGGGTGCGAGTTTTTTTTTATTGTTCTCGGACAAGATTAATATTTTACCGTTAACCTCTTCGAAAAAATCAATTATAAACGCTGATTGAAACGTTTTATTAACCACAACAAATCAGAATGTCAAAATATCACCATTAAGGAAAGAAATAAATTATTACTTCTACTTATTATTTTTGTGCAATTAGCGATGTTACCAGAATGGAAGGTGTGGGGAAATTAATTGTTAAAAGACAAAAAAATCATATTTGAATATATTCCGCATTCGACACGAATGCTTAGAATTTACGATAATTTTATTTTGTTCATTTAAAAAAATAATTATCATGGTTATGATTAATTTTTTCAATATGTTAAACTTTACAAAGAATCGAAATAAAGTTATAATAATCCTATACACAGCCACATACATATAGGTAGTTATATGATTTAAAAAATACTTATTAATTTGTTTCGAAAGGTTTTCTTTTAATGGCTTTATTATTCAATCGGGAAATTGTTATTTAATCATAGATAAATCGAAACTCTTTCAAATATCCAGACATTTATTTTATTAAATATCAACATAAAACATTTTGTTCTTAAATTATTTGATTTCCGTTCGAAAGCATGGATGTTTGTGATGTATAAAAATTCCTTCCCACTCTTCCAATATTAAAATAATAGGGGTTTTCGAAAGCGATTTTCTAACTACTAGTCTTGTCTTAGCTCTATCCTTTATATAAATATGTACTCTCTTCGGATAGATAGAAGTTGAACAACTTACTAATTATCAGATCCAAATAACTAATTGTCATACGGATTTGCACATGTAATATTAATAGTAAAATAATAAATGAGAGACACTTGAAATATAATAAAAAAAACTATTTTTATAAGCGATTCGTCCGCAAGAAACATATCAGTTTCTTAAAGATCCTTTAGTAGAAGGTATTATATTTTTAAATACAATGTAGGTACTAATTTCTTCAATACGATCAAAAATATTTTATATCAATTCAAATGAAAAAGTAAAATAATAATATTGATTTTGCTCAATCTTGTAGAAACTATTAAATATGTTTGATCACAAAAAAAATTGGTCACACGGTGATTTATACAGAAAAAAACAAATAATTTATCACCAAAAAATATTGTGACAGCCGAACCATTGACAACATAAAAATATTTTTTATGCAGTGAATAATATAATATAAAAAATTGAATGAATATTATAAGAGGTTATTAAAAAAAAAAACTCAAAGCCGAGTCCTTGTACTTTCCCAAACAAAACTTTACATCGCTTGACCCATCTCGCGATCAATGGCTCGAATCCCGCAAAATAAATACCGTTGATATTATGAATGGGTCAACCTATTCAAAGAGTCACGGTCCATAATAATAATAATGACAGACCTCTTTAGTAAGCATATGAAAATTCTTACGAAATAAAAACGAGGGGACCAAAGATGAAACTTCAAATAAAAAAAATATATGAGTATTCTGTTTCGTATTATAAAAAAACCCTATTTTTAGAAACCTTTGAAATAATCTAACACCACCTACTAGCTCAGTGCAAATCGTTTCGATTGGTTGCCCAATGTTTTCGGCTGCACATTATTTAGTACATAAAACGCAATCAAAGGAGGGGTATTAAGTTTATAGATTTTTTTACGTCACTCATAAAAGTTTGTCTATGTGAAGCCTATGAAATGTACACCCTTTCTATAAAACATGAGCTGACTGTAGGTATTATATATCCCATATTATCTTGTGAAGCAAAGCTACAGTACTTACTCTACTGAGCCTGTTTTTTTTTTATTATGAATGTGACTTTACTTTCTTAGACTAACATTTAGTAATTGTGTTTGTTTGGAAAAAAATATCTTAAATAACATATGAATCGTTTTTCAATATAAAAATAAAATTGGTAAAATATTCAGTGTCGTGAGATAATTTAATTACAGAAACTCTTCACACATTAATTAGATCGAGAGTTTTTCTAAGCTATTATTTTTTAGTTAATTAACCCGTAACATGCCATCCTAAAAAATCACGTTCCCTGCCATGATGGCATATCAGTTTCACTGTTTATTGACACTTGACAGTATTTAAACCTAAGTTAGAAGCTTAAAAAATAATTTAAAAAATGTATGTATGCTAGAATACCTAAAATGATAAATACTTATTGACAATATTAAGAGATTTCTCTTTGATTGAATGATTTAATGGCTCAACTATTTACGATTGCATCATGGGCATGGAGGTGTTAACTAAAAATAATAATTAAGTACATTATTCAGACGATTTGTGTAAAGTAATAAGATGAAAAAATAACAAAGTATTTTAGTTCTACATTTTTTTTTATAAAGTTGATAGCTATTTCGGCGTATGCCTTCATCATAACTATGTATAGAACTAAAATATTTATTATTTTTTCACATTATTACAATGGAGTTCCACAAAGTAAATGCGAATTCAATCAAAATAAAGTAATATTAATATTTTAACATAACGATAATGCATAGTAAGAAAAATAAATATTTATCATTTTTTTTTAACTTGGTCAGTTACTATGGTTAGTGGGAGTGGAATAGTAAATGCTTCATGAATTGTGATGACTCTATTATTCAGCTAATATGTGCATTGAGTTCTTTTGTTAACGATACCTGGCTGGCCTTCTAAAATATAAATGACTAATTATTTAGATCTAAAATAATAATGATTCTAATTATTGATAATAGATATTGACGCTTTACAAAAGGTTTTATTTCTATGCCATTCATTATGATCGCGAATGGTGATCCTAACGATGATAGTTTCCATCATGCATCCACTGTGTACACCCCTTCTATTTTATGTCCTCTATTCAATATTCAAAATACCCTCGCGACAGAAACCCGAGAGGTTCAAAAGTGCCATTGAAACGGGAGAATCCTGATATACCTAAAAGCATTTGAGAATAGTTGGAGAACAAATAAAAAATGTCAAAGAAGGGGAAGTATTATAAAAGACCAGCTAGACGCGACTATTCCAATAACTAATTGGACGCGAGTTCTACAGAATAGAATATCTAAAAGCCATGTATTTGATATTCGCGGGCGATGGACGGATTTTGGCCTTTATCATGCTCTGATCTATCATAACACATGTTTCATATAATCTACTGTCATAAGTAAATACGTTTCAGAATATTTTTATATGTACATATATGGAAAAAGCGTCGGGAAAAATTGTCCAAAAAAGGATGATTCGATTATTCATATTTGTCAGTCTCAGTGAGCACGTCGACTTGCTTGAGCTAAAGAAAATTACAAGGATTTCTAAATGTGACGAAGTCTTATTTGAAAAGAGTAAATATCAACTATAATAAATGCAATCAACTCCTGAAGATTTTTTCTCGAAAATTTCTGATAAAATTTGAAACATGAATATAGTACGGTCACCCTGTCTGAAGTCAAAACCGAAACATAAATAAGTTCAGATATATTAGCTATTTTAATAAATTAAATAAGTCAGCCATAGCGCAGCGGTTAGCGTTGTGGGCAACCGTGCCGGATCTCATGGGTTCGAGTCCCAGTTCGAACAGCATTTTTCGATTTATGTTCAAAGGCATGGGTGTTTGTAATGTCTAAAATTTCTCTCCCATCTTTCCGATCATTTAATAACTGGACGTAGCGAGAGCTATTAGCTAACTACTAAGCCTGTCCCAGCCTTATCCGTCTATCCCTACTACTCTCTTTGAAAAAGAGAGGTTGAGTGACTGAGTAACAAACAGTTCTCGTTGAAAAACTTATGTTAAGATACCTCCATGAGGACAAAAAAAATATACAGAAAAAATCTCCGAAAAGTTTTGTTTTTAACGGTTTATTTTAACGAAATTGCTGAAGGATTAATCAAATATAGTATTTAATATTAAATCCAAAGTTAAAGGAAATTATTAAGTTGTGTAAATATTATGAATTTGATTTATAATTAATTATACAGTAAAAAGAATGGTGACAATTTAAAAATTCAAACCTCTTTCATTAACTTTATTCGAGGATTTATTATAAATTTACTGTGAAGTTTGAATTTTCCTTGTAAAAAAAGTTCATTGTGTCAACACCGCTTGTGATAAAAGAAAAATTCAATAACCTTAAGAATGCTTCCTTTAAAAAATTGATACCCCTGCACCCGGGAATTAATAATAAATCTTCCGTCTCTATTCATCGCGGACAATGGCGATTAGCGAGTGAATGAGACGGAGGTGTGACGTCTTGGTCGAGTATGCCCCTCCTACTACGTATATTTTATAGACCAATTTATAAGAACTGATTTCATTTTTACAATTTGTTGCTTTAATCCCATCTAAATTTGGAATGCAAATCGTTTAATTGTCAAACGTTTAAACTGAATCTTGGAATCAAAAGGAAAGATTAATTTTTAGAACCGGAACAAAAGAATAAGAAATCGTGATTATTTTTTTTATCTAAGATGGTCTTATTCTTAATTATTAAAAATAATAAAGACGCAATTTACTGGACAACTTTTGATACTACTAATTATTTCAACAAAATTGTTTAAATGTATCCAAAATGGCCTTGTAAAATATAAATATATATTTTGATCACTTGTGAGGTATCGACTGTCGATTTTCGGTGGAAAGACGTTATATTTAAAAGAATATAAAATATTTTGTTTGCAATATTCCCAGAATTTTTATGAGAATTGGAGCCAGTTTCAGCTCATCGTGAGCATTTTTACTAAATAATGATGATTTGCGCTTAAAATTTGAAATATAATTTTGGTAAGTCATTTTACTTTGTTTTACTTATCGGTTTTTTCTCTTGATTACAGAAAAAATGGATACAAAATTGTTAAGAAAGTTTTTCATAAAACTGGTGGTTTTACTATGCATTTAGTGGCAGATATAAACGGATCCAACACTATAAACACGTCACAGTAATTCAATTTCACAGTTTGCCACTCAAAAACGACAGGGTTCTAAGTGTAGATTTTTGGCGATGCAAAAGTAACAATGAATACCAATAATGGTACTTGGAAGACTACGAAATTGATACTTTTTTTCTAAAAAAAAACTACACTTGTAAAACATTTAAAACCCATTTAATTACAAATATTATATGGCGGGAGGATCATGTTTTATTCACCTGTTATAAATTAAGCTATATTACGCTCTTCACGAAACGCGTTTGAATGGAAACGGACGGGTGGTGTGAGGTAGACGCAAAAGCGCCAAACCGGCTCTCGAATCCACTACCTACTAGTCCACAGACACTTGATACGCGGCAAGTCTCTTACTGGGCTTCTTCCTCGTCTCCCCATGCATGTTGTCTTGTTTACTTGTTTACGCGCGTCCAGGAACAAACAAGCCATGCGTGCCCAGCGAAGAAAACTTAGCACTGCCACTCCTGACATAATAATTTTACAAATTATGAGTGCCTTCGCTTTTTTACAAGAGGAAGTTTGCATTCTTATTCGTAGTAATAAAAAGAAAATTAACTCAATGTCATGATGAAACCATGTGATATTTATATATATGCTAAAAGGTATCTTGCATACTATTTTTTAAATAAAAAAATATACATCTTGGTATCTTCGGCAAATTTCATGTGATTTCGTCAGTTTTTTTTCTCCATTTTTATTGATTTAAATATATTTAATATACAATATTAATTTTTGAATGAGGGTGTCTCAAGGAACTTCAATGTCAAATTAATTATTATTTCAGAGATTTGAGTTCGTCTGTACGCCTGATGATGTCGACAGGTAAAAACCGGGTCTTTGGTAATATAACTTATGAAAGTGTACAAAAGTGATTATATTTCAGTTAATTTTATTAACTAGTCATAATAAAGATTTTCATTTCAGTTTATCGATAGGGCTTGACGTGACAATTGTGAAACTCTTTGTTTTGGAGATTATGTGAAAAGTGCAGAAACATTTTTTTGTCTAATTAACTTTTTATTATTTAACGGCAAAATATACAGTTGAGTGATCAAAAGTTTGCTTTCATTATAATAAGGTTTTGAATAAATATAGAACATACATGTATTTGTATTATATTATAGAATATAGATTACTAAATAAAATAAATAAATAGTTGATAAAATAGACAATAAATACATATTTTTTTCATAGGCTCTCCATTTTCACCCTAAACCTCTCCCTAATTGATGCTTGCGATGATTGAAACCAGTTTTGATTACAAGTAAGTGGTAGAATAAGTAAAAAAGATTCGTCTTTATTCTTATGTAAATGCAAAGCTTTTACGCCAATTGGCAAATATTACGTTTAAAAAAAATTGCGCTTAGATTTTAGAGGATGTTTTTATACCATTTAAAATCATTATATTACTCTGTTAATTGGAATTGAGATTTTATCACGCTTCAATTAATTTAGGATAAATTCTTAATTTTAGCACTTTTTCAAATATATTTTTAACCATATTACGTCCCTTGGAATGCACCATTGCAATAAATAATGATATAATTTAAAAGTATCATTCGTGATACAAAATATGAACAATGGCAACAAACGTAGCGTGAAATTTATAACCTGTCAACATGGGAAATGCGCTGGAATGAATAGCGTGTCCGAGACATTGCAATTCGCGAGCGATCAAACAGGAAGTAAAGAGTTTCTACAACTTCACTTAGCTTCGGTTCTGCCACTTCCCGTGATTCAACCTTTCCTAGCGGTCGTCTCTCAGCTATTATAAGTAACGTTTATGTCACGAATACGGCACAGTTTAGGTGAGATAATTTGAAATACGTGCTTTTTTACAAACCACCAGTGTTTATAATTTAATAACAATATTATTTCCATATTTTGTAAAACCACAACGTAAATTTTAGACTGTTTTTATTGATTGAAATTTTGTACTTGTAAACGGTACAACAAACCTTCGTCATAATTCGCGGACTTTATCTGATAAAACCGAAAGTTCTTTACCTATATTATAAAGTATTTTTATTTGAATGAGCCGTTTTATTTATTTAGAAATAAATCAAAATAATTCACTGTTATATTGACGATCTAAGAGATGTGCCCATAAATTTAATAAAAATATATGTGATTGAAAAAATGAGTTGTTAGACTTTATTTAAATGCACTTTTTTAACTTTATAGTTCACTCACAAAAACTCACAATAAGTATTTTTAATTGTTAGATTAATATCATTAATATTCTTTACCTGTCATTTTAATTTAAAGATATATATTTTGATAAAGTTTTTGGATTATATTTTTTTATAAAAAAAATATATTTAGTATTACACATAATGCCAATGCGTAAAAGAAGAAATCGAAAGACTATAAAAAGACTGGTTGAACGACTGAGTAACAAACAGTTCTCGTAAAAAAACTCCATTAGGAGGTCACATGCTCCACATTAAGAGCGGACATGTATTAAAAAAAAGCTACACGAAAATCTTGTAAGTCACTCGGGATCAACTCGAGGATAATTGACATTGCGTATACCCAGGTATAAATTTAAAAAATCTTAATTTGACATTGATCTATTGGGAATTGATCCCTGACACGCCTGATGGTATAATCAAGTTCATACCTACTAGACCACAAAGGGCGATGAATTATTGTATTACTAATGAAAACATTGTTTTATAACGTGAATAATTTATTAAATCTTCATAAAAATATTCAAATAAGAAAAAATGCTACCTAACTGTACACAGAAAGTAGAAGAATGTGCAGTGAGTTTCCTCTTCCATTTTATATTAAAATTCTGTTTATTTTGACCGAGTTTCCGAAAAGTGGTAAAACATGCAAGAAACCATAAGTATATCCAAAGCGTGGCGACCGTCTGTACGCTTTTTTTCGTCTATTTCAGTTGCCCATTTTATTTAAAATAAGGCTAAAAAGGAATTTTAATATCACGGTTCCAACAGTAATTTCCATTAACATGCATAGGCCATGCTTGCACACATGACTTTAAACAGTGCAGTCCATTTTAAATAGATGCATTATTTAAAAAAAACTAACTATTAATATTTACAGACTAGTCCGATCGTAATAATTGTTTTTTGAAGCTATAGAGCTATTTCATTAAAATATTAGGGTTTATAAAAATACAACAGAAGTCTATATAATAATTTTACGATTCTATGTTATGATCATAAATGGTTTCAGCCAGCCAGTTAGTGATGCTATACTAGGAAAATCCAGTATGTACTAATATACACATATTATACATTATTACAAGGCGACAGCGTCATTCGTCATTAATGTGGATGTCTCTAGCGAAACAGATGAAAAAAGCAAAACCAATATTGTAATTTCTCACGCTTTTTGGCGTAATTTATTCTGTTAAATATTATAGAAACTCATGAAAATACTTCAGAATCTTCAATATTCTTATTATCAATTTATACACAACTATAAAGTATTACTAATTTTTCAGACCTTTTTATCAATATTTATCTAAGTCAAAATATCTAATTTGAAAGGTTCAATATTGATATCATGTTTACCAGGCTTCGGCAACCTTTTTTGGCTAAGGGTCAAAGTAAAAAAAAATGTGACTATTAAGAAGACTATTCGGTTCAGTGGGTTTTTTCATATCATTTTATATAGTCACTTGAAATCTTCAAATGGGTCACTTGATGACCCGCGAGTCATAGGTTGCCCAGTCCTGATGTATACTTTAATAGTTTACATACTAGATATAAGCTGAATATCCTATGATATAAATTTTTCTTTTAAATATTTAGCACATTTTACGTGTCAGGTCCGTTCATTTACATAAAACAAAAATAATTTGATTAACATCAACTGGTTTTTTTTATCATCCGTTTATTTTGTTTTCTATATGTTATACTGTGAAGGTCGTTAATTAAATTTTAAATTAAATTGCACTTCTTTATTAATTTTAAGAAAAATAAAACGTATTTTAGTGATTTCAACCCATATTTTTTTACAGAACGCCACTTGTTGATAACAAGTAGAATCATAGACAAAAGCCAAACCAATTTTATTCCAGATAGTAACGTATAATTTGTATGTAACAGTGTTGTTTTTTTAACAGCGTATAATTTAAGGCGAGCGATTCCCGTATAATTGGTGCATTGATGCCTTTTTTCTTTTAGATATTACCTACTCAAGTAGCTTGTACGTCTGCTACAAAATTCATAATGAAATTTAGTTTTTTACGTGATAGATTTGATACCAAGAACAGCGCTTCGTTTACTTTGTTTGTAATGCAAAGTGGATTATAGTAATTTATACTTTTCCTTGATCGAACACACAAAAAATATGATAATAATATTAAATAATACCTTCAAGCAACAGCCCTGATCACGAAATAAATTATGTGCGTAAGACAACATATTAAATACCTAGGCAATTTTATAAGGGTTGCTTTTGAAGGGTAAGTGTATTAAATAATAAACTATACAACTTTAATTATAATAACAATTACTATAGAACATAATGGGCCAAAGTTAATAAATGCAACTTTTAGTACACTAGACTAGATAATTAGTAGTTCATCTTAACGGTGTTACCTGACAAATGCATGGTTGAAAAAAATATATAAATAAAGCAAACATTGTAATGGTTCCATAATTTAATCAAATACTAGTTTCGCTCATCGCAAACATGCTCAACTATTTTTTTTATAAATAGCAAGACTATGTAGTGTGTATACATTATACAAGTTTTTGTTTGACTTACTTATTAACAGTAAATTAATTTGCTTTTGTTAGTTGTTTATGTTTTAAGTAAAACTTTGTTTGTTGATGTATAATATTATTTTCAATGTTAATACGAGCTTATCAATATTGTGATAAAAAAATAGCGTCTTAACATTTTAATCTATTCTTTACCCCGTGAATACTTTTTCCATTTAACATATCCGCTTAAATTAGGATTAGTAAACCATTGTACTAGAAATACAGGACTCGAATCTAAGTCATAAAATAGGCAAAACTTACTTATTACTTCTTTAAATGTCTACTTATTCAAAGTGCTATATGTTAGAATGATAAGAATAAAAAACACATTTTAAATTATACTAACTTCATATTTTGAAGTGATGATCACAAATTGTTTCGTTCATGACAAACATTTTCAAAAATGTTTTGGCTTTTTACCTATAAATCGTGGTTACTGGTTAGTCACTTAAGTGTGAAATAAAAAATAACATCAAAACAGTGGTTGTTATCAGCGTTTTAAAAACCGAGTCTTAAAAAGTTTAAACCTAATTTAATATCATTAGAAAATTAAGCAACACAGAGATTTTTGTCATCTGTACGTAAAATTATTTACGAAATTACACCAGAGAGATAAATACAAACAACATGTATAGAGCTGTGTGAGTATAAAAAACAGTTTTTTTTTTTAAATTATGACATGAATAATATCTAAACATCTGGTTTATAGCATCCATCTCAATGCGACATTATTACACTCATGTGACATTTTAAATAATTATTTAGAGGATAAAGTAACAAGAAAGAAAAAATAATCCTTTTAAATCTGGCACACCTTTTCGTGAGGAAGTTATTAATAAATTTTGAATATATTAGGCCACGGAATATATTAAGTATCTGGTAACTATTTCTTGATTGAATCATTGTTATGTTATTGTATATAATATTATTATAAATTCAAAGCTTAATAATTTTCATCATTGCAAATATTTTTTGTAATCGTAAATAGCGTTCGAATTATCTATAAAAGCACGCCATCTTCTGAAGGCTTACGATTTTTTAAAATATGTATCACTTATTACTGTGGTTGCCAATCGCACGAGTCTCCGCTCTGTTTTATAACGTTTGAATCTTTTACCGGATATATAGTTTCCTACATTTATTTTTAGAAGAATGATTGAGCGAATGACTTACAACCAGTTGAGATTTCCTATTTATTCGTACGAAATGTTCAGTACAGGACTTACAAAAGAGGATAAAAACTTTTTTCTATAATTCTAATGCAATTTGAACCTTTTGTTTAAAAACAATCAACGCATTTTGTTAATATCTACAGTGTAGATTCTACACTATTCAAAACTTGTTCCGTAAGTTACTCAGTAGTTATTTCACGCATATAGATAGATGAAGATTATCTTTCGATGAAGGTAATAAAAAACTCACTCTAAAAAAATATATTATAATATCTTCATTTAACATTTATGGTGCCTTAAAGACTTTGATTGAACATATTATAAACTAATAGATAAATATACTCGGATGACAATTAAGACCATATCATATTTGAGACAGTACGCAAGAGTGGTGTGTATACAATTGGACGGTTTTTGCCGTGAGAATTTAATAATAATTAAATTATAGTAAAAATCTATTATACAAGATAATGACATCGTATTTTTTATTTTTACTATTACCTATACAGAGTTGACTGTGGAGTTATTGAAAAAAAAATAAGATAATAATTGCATTTATTTGGAAAAAAATGTTTTTATGTCAAAAAAGATTCCGCTTAAAAATAAATCCGTATCTATTTTTTTGTTGAAAGATAGTGATTATTTATGCTTAATGCATTAAATGTCATATTGCTCAAGAATGCTTTTCAAAGTTTAGAAGTGGACAAATTATTTACCGCTTTCACAATGAGATTGCTTGCACAATTGAACCAAACGATGTTTCATATTAGGTTCCTTTCTTAATATCTGAGCGCACGAAATATATTAAGCATTCATTTTAACTAACAGTATTTTTTTAAAACACTTTTACTATTCGTTTTAAATGATTTACAAAAAAATTTACAGTACGAGCATTTTTCCAATATAAAAACGTTTTTGAATTTTCTATCTAACGCAAAAAATCAAGATTAAGAGAATAATGAATTACATACAAATTCAATACATTTAAAATAGGTAGATTAAAAATCAATCAAACGTACTCATACTATGCATATTTCGTAATACAAAAAAACTAACAAAATAAAACAAAATTTACTTCTTAATTTATTGAATTAGTATTTACTTGGTAGAACTGCATTGTAATAAGGTAATAAATATCAATGTATTTAGTTCTACAATTAAACATGAATAATAAACGTAATAATTGTGTTATGTATACTCAACACCATAGCATACTTTTTTTTATTCTTTATGACATTCTATTTTCAAATGTGTTTTCGTGCATTTGAATGAAACAATTGAAGTATAAAAATATAGTAGGATAAGAAAACAATTGTAACCTGTCAATCTCACCATTTTTCTTCTTGATTATAAGACTGATTTATTGATTTATAAAGTGTAAAATTATGTTATCAGAATAAAGTTGAACCAACATATAAAAGTGTTTCAGTAAAAATTATAAACATAACAATTGTAATATAAATTAGGATGTTAGCGCAAATAACAAGATGCATTGTGTATCCCTTCTAAGGCAGTATATGTAAGTTTAAACATAGTTCTGACAATGGCGCACGCCGAAACAGCTATAAACTCATCTTATAAAAAAATGTACACAACTAAATACGTTGATATTTTTTACCTTATTTCTTCTCAATAACTCTTTATGTTTTACCATTGTTATATGATATAATATTTTTAGGAGTCCAAATATGATTATCGAAATAATCGAAATAAAATCAGTGTTCGTATAGCATTTTTACATTGACTCCCGCATACAAAATAGTTAATTTTAGTTTATGATGTGTCGAAGTAAATCAAACATTATAAATTAGTTATATATATTTTTTTTTAATGTTCGTTTTCGATAGTTTGAAAATCATTGAATTATTTCTTATTGCTTCCAATAATATAAGCAAAGTATGAGGCTTGCAATATTTGACACTATGGAATGAATATCTCTTCTACTGATCTCACTTGAGTTTTTATTTTGTATTATAATGGCACAATATGGACGCAAGTAAAATATATTAATAATTTTTACAATGAACACGACAAAGAAAACAATTTTGTCGCTCTTACTGAAGCAGTTGCAATCACTTGACTGTGGATTTTAGTGTTGCCAGATTGTTGTAAAATAGCTTGTATTTATTTTAGTAACAATATTACTCAGTATACAACACTTACATAATTATATGTAAAATGGTTTTCATTTTTTTAATTGTTTGAATTGTTTTACGACTTATTATAAATTTATAATTGGTTCATATTCCATAGTAATTACTGAAAAAAAACAAATATACATTATTGAGTACATAAGGCTATTATTTGAAAACTCAGATCTTTTCAAAATAATCAGTGAAAGAATTATGAATGTAATTTTAGTAAATAAAAATACATTTTCAAAGTATTTTTTTAAAGCAGTCTCAATAATGGCTTTATAAAATACTGAATATCATTCGAAAGTGGTGTAAGACTAAAAATAAAATGAAATTCAAGAATTATTTTTCAAACATTTTGGAACGAGTCAGGCTTGGGAATAATAGCCTTATGCTGATGATGATAAAACTGTATGGTTAATATGATAATGTTATCCATAATGGCAACACCGATAGCGCTGGTAAAGAAGAAACACCTTGTCATTCTATGGGAGTGACAAATTACAATACATCACTCGGAATTGAATAGAAAGCCACCATGCAATGGCGCAATGGGCCTCGTAACCTTTCGTGGGCAACCGCTATTTTTTGTATTATATTATTTATTCATACAACATTGCGACGAAGACTAAATTTCTGTATAGAATACCTTGAGTATCGGGATAATGAAAACAGTTCGTCTGCTCCACAATGATGAATTGCAAAATTTACCGCATTATTATTTAGTTGTACTAGAAGCATAACCAGCACAATCTGTAAGGATTTGTTAAATGTCGTTTCTAGCTTACTGCCTGATATAGGAATTAGTAAATGGAAATATAAAGTGAGGTAGAACAGTATCGCACGAATTCTCCGAGAAGGATATTTATAATAAAACTTGAATTTTCATTTCGATGGCGTAAAATAAAGTAATTTGTTCAACAATAAATGAAACATTTTCTAAGTAGTTATTTTAGTGGGTATTTTATTTGTCCACTGCCAATGTAGAGCAAATGGCTTTCTAATGGAGATATCTCAAGAGAAGTTTTTCTAGAAGAACTGTTTGTCACTCAATGCTAAACATCTCTTTAAAGATAGTAGTAGAGATAGAAAGATATGGCTAGGAAAAAAACTAGTGGTTAAGTAATCGCTATCGCTTCGCCCAGTTATTGAAGAATCGGAAGAGTGGGAAGGAATTTTTAGACATCACAAACACCCATGCCTTCGAACAAAAATCGATAAATCAATTGAAAATATGCTTTTCGTACTGGAACTCGAACCTGTGAAATCCCAGCTACACCGCTAACCGCTGCGGACCCTACAATAATAATTTGTTAATTTTTGCAATGACGAAAAAGCTTGACAATCGTTGTACAGTCACGATTTAATGTCACTTAATGAAATGTCAATTCTTAATGGGCGAATATTATATTTTTAATAATAAATAACAACTTTTGATACGTGTTTGACAGTTGTATTTTATAATCAGGGCCTTTCAAAAAATCTCATTCGGTGACTGAAGCAGTTACTGGTTATATTGTAGCAATGTTATTGAACAAGTTATTCGATTGCGTTTTTTGATAAATCATTTACAACTAAATTAATTTTATAATATTTACAAACATTGATATTTTCTCCACACATTTCTTAAGAGTGATAATTGGTAAGCACACAGTGAAAAAAACTAATCATTTCTATAGCCTGTTAAGCTGATAAATTATAATAATTCAATGTTGTGTTTTTATTTAAATTAATTTTATCAGTATTTATAGACAGAAGTCTACGCAAAAGATTTGATGTTTTTCAATTGGAGAACGGGTACGGTGAATAAATAATTTTGAGAGATTGATTTATGTACATATTATTTTTTACTTTAATAGTCAATTTAATATTATCGCTCATATACATATTTAGATAGACAAAACAACAATTATTTACATTTACGTTTACTATTTTATATATGAATATTTTGACAATAGTTTTAATTGAAAAATATTTAATATTCTATTTAATTGAAAATGAAAAATATGTTTTATTTATTATTTATTAAATATCAAAAGTTATGCCAAAATATTAATGTTAAGTAGTCTACGTACGCATCGATCCTAAGGAACCACAACTTTTCTACATACATACGTTAAATTAAGACAGAGTCATTTTTTGGCAAATATTAAGCAAAATGATAGAATTAGTCCCAGAGGGTGAAGTGAGCCAAGTGGTATTATATTTTAAGAAAAAATTAGCTGGATCAAAGCACCTTATAGACTGGATGCGTTATAATACTCTTAAGTCATATATAGGGCTTCCAATTAACCGGACTTTCCAACTAACCGGTTTTCGGTTTTTTTCTGGAAATAAAACCGGTTAACCGGTTTAAACCGAAATATAACGTATGTTGATTAGGTAGGTATGCAAAAAAAAAATAATTTTGTAGAAAATTTTAAATATTTGTCATACATGTTCCAATATTAATGAAAAATCGATGTTTATCTTATAGATAGAACACAAAAGGCATTTTATATATTTATATATATATACAACAATGTCAATTAAATGTGGAAAAATATGTTATGATAAAATATGTCAAATAAAAAAATAGAGCTTGATAATAAAACCCATCAAAAGAAAGATCTTTAAATAAATGCTTTTATTTTTTAAGCATATCGACTAGACAGGACATCCAATGCTTAGACAAAAATATAGTAGAATACAAAAATATTAACTTATATTATGTTTCCACTCCCGCTTTGAAGCATATAGACTCAAACAATTATTTTTTAACGAGAACTGCTTTTTACTCAGTTGATCAACCCCCTCTTTAGATAGAAGATAGAAGAGATTAAAAGTTATGGCTAGCACACGACTAGTGGGTGGCTGATCACTCTCACTACGTCATAGTAATTTAAGGGATAGTGGAATAAAATATTAAGCATCACAGACATCCATGTCATAGAAAAGAAATCTATGAACTATTGGAAAAATCCGTCCGTACTGGGATTCAAGCTCGTTTGGTCCGCAACGAAATGACGTTGACCACTCGCCCATGGACTCGGTGTTATCATGTTCATCATGTGCAGACCATAATACTTAATATTAGTAAAAACACAATAATCCTTTGTATTTCATTCCACTTTATTGTGGAATGAAGTACGTAAATAAAGTGGAATGAAGTACAAAGGATTATTGTATTTTTACTAATATAATGCCTTTCCACCAAGTATTGACAGTGAACACCCTAAAAGTAACCATAATACTTAAATTATAATTAAGATTAACAAGCACAATAATAATTATATTTCATGATAACATTAATTATTTATTGGGTGTATGTTATTTTATGAACAATTATTTATTTATACATATAGGTATTAAACGATACTTCAATTTTCATTTGCGTATTACGTACAAAATTACTTACATAATATTATATTAAAAAATCATAGTTCACAGTGTGTTTATTTATCTATTGCTAAAGAAAATAATTCGAAAAAAAAAGAATGCATCTAAAATGTTATATTACACAAAACTAGAAATTTGAATTCAAAAATTGGATCAATAAAAAATAGGCACCAAGCAAAGCTGTATTTGAATATATTTTTTATATTGTTCTAGTTAAGATAGATATTGTACTATTTACCTGAAAAATATCAATGACTTCTTAATTTCCTATAACCTCATAATCAGTGCGTATAAGCAATTTGTATATTATAATACTTAGAAAACTATCAATAATCTCATATTTTTTTATTAAAAAGAAACATTTTTTCCGCATTGAAAAAAAAAAAAGTAAATGTATTAACATTAAACTAACACAACAAAGATCACACATTCCGACTAGGTTTGTCCGTAGTGAACTACGGACAAACCCTATTGTTGATTATTTTACCTAACTATGTCGACCTTGTGGGTAACATTTTAGCCACATCTGGTATTAATTTAATGACACTTTACAATACGCAACGTCTAATTTTACAACTGAGAAAAGGACGAGCACTTAGGTAAAAAAAAGCAACCATATAATTGAAACAATACAGTAAAAGTGACACGGGACAAAGTTCTTGGAATAATTTTGACCCCCCGTTAGGTAAGACATTACAAATAACTCTTGGGTATTAGTTTTCACATATTGCATTATGATGGAGAATAAAAGGTTGATACAATAATTAAAAATATCATATTTAAAGCAGCGATTTTTACATTGTTGATTTAAAGACAAAATCAAGTATACTTAGAATAATTATAATCCAATAATCATCCAAAGGAAGAATATATCTACTAACAAGCACGTAAAAAAATAATAATGGGTAAGGAGATGTAGATTATTACTCACTAATTAAATTGTATACGTTTTAAAATGGTACTTGATAGTTATATGGTAACCTTATCAATAGTTTTTTCAAGATTTATACGGATGATTTGTCAAATTTACAATAAAGGTTATTGAGTGACGTGCATGTAAGAATCATTCCGTCTTTTGATAAATAATTGTCAATAATTACGAAAAAATATTAAATTCTTTGAAAATGTCATTTCTGTTCACAACACGGACAACTTTGAGACATAAGTAGATTATTTTATAAAATTCATATGCATGTTTGTTCTGTTATGTGAATTGTTTACTATAATTACGCAATAAATTCATTGTAAAACATTTTTCTTTTGTAAAAAACAATGAAAAACAAGAAAAGAGTATTTTTGATAAAACGCGGTTAACCGAAGAAAATAAACCGGTTTTCGGGTTTTTTCAAAACAGGCGATAAACCGGTTAACCGGTTTCGGTTTAAACCGGTTTGGAAGCCCTAGTCATATAGTATCAAAAAAGTGAAGTGAACTCAAAAATTACACACTGTAATAGCGTTATCTCCACAATCGACCAAAACACTAAGAAAAGACGAAGGTTGTACTTGTAAAAGTCCAATATTTTTTACCGTTTTATTACTTGGCTCACTTCACCTTTCGATGACTCATTAATGATGTAAAGTTATAAATATCGATGATATAAAGTTACAATTAAACGTGTTCCGGCTATTGTATTTTGATGAAGTTTTTAAATGTAAAATACATTTTCTTGATTTTTTTTTTTTATTATTATTATTTTAGATCGAAAACGAGAGTGGTATAGAACTAATTTGTCAAATGACTCCAGCGTCAAACAGATGATTTTCAATAATATGGTTTGAAACGTGAAACGAAGAATGTGGATTCGAGATTCCGTTCCACAAGAACGAGGGCGCATCAAATCGATGTATAATTGCAATTAATCCCAAGCGACTCGAGAGGGTTCGAAATTCGAAAAAGATAGATATTTGGAGAAAAATGCGGCAACACGATCTTGACTTTGTCACGTCACGAATTCGTTCGTTTATTTGCCGCGAGCTTTTGAGCTTTTGTCAAAAACCGCCGCCATTATTATTTTTCCTTATGACTAAGTGGAACTTTTATCATGTGACATATAAGGCATTATAGTACACACAATGTGTCGAATTATGAGTTTTGAAGGTAAGTGGTAAATATCTACCTGCAGTACGTGAATATAGTAAGTCCATTTAGAACATCTAAAACATATTTAAATAAAAAATAGTTTTATGTTATATTTTTGTCAATTATATGCATTAAAATAATAACTACTAATAATTTCAAATTCGCAAAGGTCAAAGTTTTAAAAACTCGATGATTCGGAAATAATAAAAAAAAATTAAATAAATTTTAATTATTACTTACGTTCATTCATTAAAGATGTTTATGATACTTAAGAGACTTCGAAACTCACCTGAAAGAAGAAGAAAAGTCATTTTAATATAATGCAATTTAATTTTTAAATCTTTTACCTTTCATATGAATTATTTAATCAAATATAATTTGTTTTCTTTATTTCTATTTTTGCGGTTTCTGGCTTAACATGTATAATATTTTGACTAACCAGCCAAACGCCATAAATTTTTTTTTGCGATATTTTATTTACATCATTTGAATTTCAGCGCAGACAAAACACTGTTTTTGAAAAACAGTGTGAGTTATAATTATATATTTTTCCTACAAGTTTTTTTAAGTTACCATAGCTATCAGTGTTTTAGAAAGTTATAATATTATTATTCATATATTTTACTAGTATTTTATCCTTTTAAATTAGAATATAACAATTGTTTTATGTTTATATCGAGTATGAGAAAAATAATCTTACTAGTTAAAATACCATTCTATGTGCTTGGAAAAAAAATATTCTCCAAATATTGTTATGCGTAAAATTTTAAACGTTTAAATGCCCAATAAAAATGTGCCAATATAAATTGGCCGATCTCAAATTGCAAACTATAATAAACAACCACTCAGACTGAATGACTTTTTGTAGTCTAAGAAAATTATCCACGCCGATCAAAGTGTTAAATTTTTCAAAGGTGCATCCATTATGCGCGACCGAAGAATGTTTACCGAGGTTAAGAGGAAGGTATTCATGAATGAACGAATGGCCCAAGAGTTTCCTCGCGAGAGAAGACAAACCTAATGGGACGACAAAGGAAAGCTATAAGAAAGCACAAAGGATGAAGATAATTCGTGAATCGATTATCGTCGATGCGTTAAGTTATTGATACGAGCTGGCATCGTGCTAAGGTATGAATGATCCGAGCAAAATAGCCGAGCGTATTGCAACTTTTGACGAATACAATCAAGCTGGACTGAGTATGCCGTTCGGAGAAGAAATATATTATTGGATAAAAAATTACGTGAACAGTAAAAAAAAAAATCGATCATTAGAACAATTTTTTAATAGATTAGTAAGAGGGGGACTGTGGTAAAAAATTTCCAACATTAACTGTTTATATAAGTAATTGACCAATTATTTTGATATATAACTAAATAATTATTGATAATTAATTATAAATAAACATTTTAGCTACATACTGGGCAAATAAATACAGGCCGTTTTTAGCAGTGTCATTATTAATAAAGGAAAACACATGACACTCCCAAGATACATTGGGAGCTTTTTATGTATATACAAAACTTTAAAAAAATGTATTATATTTGAATGAATATAAATCATAAATTCGAATAATATTAGAATTAGGAATTTTACAAAAATGTAGACACTTGGAATTTTCCTAAATAAAGTTGAAAATGAATATACATAATCTGATACGTATCGTTTAAAGAAATCCAAATTTAAAAAAAGTTTATTTATTATTGTAGGCCAAAAATATTAAATCATTGACTCCAGAACTTAGGAGGGTATGGAAACATTATTGTACTATTTTTAGTTTTTAATTAGAACTAACTAGCATTGATTTTAAATCGTTTTTTTTTCAACATGTACACAACTTTAAGATTTCGACTGAAAGTGTTCGATGGAATTTCAATATTAAATTTGAACGATTCAAAATTAAAATTTCATTTGTTGTTATTTTAACAGAATATTTAATAAAAATATAATTATATTGTAATTTCTCATAAACAAATCATTCGAATGCCTTTATCGTCAAAAATGGTTAAGTAAAATCATAATTTATATAAAAAATATTTATAATAAATTTGACATTTAAAAAAGTTTCTGATATTAAATATATCTAATTAAAAAATACCGTTTTTTAATCTATGCGATTTTATTTCTCTGTACATTCTATTCGAAGAAGACATTAATTAATTTTAACTCTATGAAAGATCAAAAGATTTTGAGTACAGTTTTAACATAATACATTTTAAAAAATACATTAAAAAAATAATTTAGCACGAAAGGATAACTCAATTCCGTTTGCATCTACGCGCTTCATAATAATTTCGAACGCACGTTTATGGCAACTGTCCAAGGGAAATAAATACTACTCTAGCGGTCTCCCCCTTTCTGCTTCTGTAGCTATTGTTATACCGTGCACCTGGAATTTTTATAGAGGCAAACGAAACAAGGTATCTAACTAACTGTGCGAAAAATACATTTTTTAACATCATATGGCGTTTAACAAAACGGTCGAGGTGAACTTTTTATAACCGTAATTGTTGCTCGACCGTATTCCTTAGATGTGCAGTTTTATGATATATAATAACGCATCAATTTAGGCTCACATGTTATCGTCATCATATGTCGGTAAACTATTTTAATGAGACTTTTGAATCAATTATATTTTCTAATACAATATACATATTTACATGTAAAATAGCAGCATGTTTTTTATACCCAAATCTTGATGACATTCACATGTTGTTTACCGTGATATTAATATTAAATTTAATTTTATAAATCTAATAAAACCTAGGTATAGCAAATTATTGATTTAAAAAAGAACATTTTTTTTTCAATGTTGACAATAGATTCTGCGCGTGTTTTTATTAACAGAATACTTAACACGTATAAAATCGAACAGTCAACGATCTTATTAATGTTCAAATCTTTTTTTTTAAATCCATGTCCGCTCCTAATGTAGAGCATATGGCCATATAGGCGAGGTATCTCAGAAAAAGTTTTTCTATGAGAACTACGTTTTTCTCAGTTGCTCAACTTCTCTTTGCCGAATAGTGTAGAGATTTAAAGATATGGACGTAATAAAAAAAATAAAAGATTTTTAGTACTTTTTCCACTTAAAATTTCGCTCATCACGAGCATTATCAACATTATCAAAAAAAAAAAAATTAAGTGGAAAATGTACTAAAAATCTTTTATTATTTTTATTATAATGCCATTCCACCAAGTATTGACAGTGAACACCTTAAAAGTGATATGGACGTAATTTTAGGATTGAAAGAGTGACATCGAAAATCGGCATTGAAGAAAATACTGTTTGAGCTGCTGTACTTGAACCCGTCAGATCCGCCACGGTAGGCAAAGCAAGCAAGTAATCAAACCGTGATTAGCACGCTTTTACACCAGTGAAGTAGTTTCATCGGGTGCCGGCCGATAATTTACGTGCACTTAGTCACATAATCTATATCTTACGAAATTATATTAGTAGCTCACCATCAACGTTCCCTCTAAGCCAAAGGGTTAGCTGCGCGGAAATTTCTAAGACTGGGCGGAGACTGCGCGGACCGATCAAATGTTAATTGAACAACTGTCTTGTAGTGCGCGCCAACCCAGAATGAGTGCGCGGGGGCTTTCCAACTGCTGCGTGGCCGCGCACGCGCGCAGCTTAAAGGGAACGTTGCTCACCATACGGGATAATATCTCGAGAACTTAATCAATTGGGACTCTATATCTAATTGGAATTCTTGGCTTAAAAAAAACAGTGCGTTGCGGAAGTCGTAAACAGTCTTTGAATGATGAAATTTTCAATCTAGCATTTATGATGTTTGCGTTACAGGGTAGGTATAGCTTTTAATAACCTGTATTCATTACAATATACTTCATATTTACAAAATATATAAAAACAAATAATTGGTTGTATATAAAATTAACAACTATATATAACTAGCTGGCCCGACGAACTTCGTACCGCCTCAGGATCAATAAATGTTGTGTTAATTTATTGCATGAATTAAATTCAGTTTGAATGAATACTCAAAATGAATTAAGTTCAATAAATGGGCAAAATTCAAAATGAAAAGTATTTAAATTACATTGAAATGATGTAATTCACGTGGCACAGTCGATATATTTAAAGGAATGCAGTAGATCAACGATTTGATTTTGAATTGTGAAGTTTAAATGATCCACATCTTTGTTTTTAGCCGCAAGAATTGCTCGTTCAATCAACCAATTGTGATTAGATGTTTGGGAACATTTTGTTGATGAAGCCGTCCTTTGTTGATACGAAATTGCAAAAATTCGGCGGAATCTAAATCAATCCGTTCGATTCGTCAACAGGAACACGGCCGTTACCGACGATAGTCAGCAATTGCTTGGAGAAATTTTCGGCAGATGGATCGTTTAGAAATGTAACTCGCATGTTTGTCGTCAGCAGAGGCAAGCGTTTATTTCATCGGCAACGGTCAATCTTGGAATGACTGGTAGTGTTTGGCAGAAATCGCCAGATAGTAGAATCATTGCGCCTGCAAAACATCTTGAGTCACTGCGCAGATCTTTCATAGTTCGGTTGATTGCTTCCAATGCGCGTTTGTGTGCCATTGTGCATTCATCCCAGTTGATGATTTTACTCGCTTCCAAAACTTCGGCCATTGCTGAGTGTTTCGCAATATTGCATGTCGGTTTTTCAGTCGTTTGGAGGTTTAACGGAAATTTCAACGCTGATTGAGCCGTTTGGCATGCTTTTATCAACGTAGCCGCTATTCCAGAAGAAGAAACTGCTACAACAATTTCGGATCTCGCACGAACAGTAGCTATAATCAATGACATGAGGAATATCTCCCCAGTTCCACCGGGCGCGTCAAGGCAAAATAAGCCACCATTTCCATCATAAATTGCATTCATTAACGTATCGTACACTTCCCTCTATTGTGGGTTCAACAGTGGTAAATTCGTTTGAACTGATTGGTTCAATGCATCTCGAAAATATTCACGTTCACGTTCCAATTTTCGATTGAAAGCATCGTTCATTCCACGATCTGGCGTTGGCATTCCTAACTTGACTAACAAACTGCCGCACATGAGGTAACACATGTCTTCGATCTAAAGCAAAGCCTGGTTATGTATCTCTTCATTCATCTCGAGATCGGGATTCCCTGAACTGACACGAATTTGATGTAAAATGTCTTCTGACATGTCATCCTTGTACCTTGTTCCACAGTTCACATAGATTCGATGGAAAGCATGTCAAAATAATGATAGAAAATTATGTGCGTATCTGATTTGGAGATTCAGAAAGAATTTCCAAGTCAGAAAACATAACCTCATTTCAATATTATCCGATTTTCTTTCGTTTTCATTTCATATCATCGATTTTTTTATTCTAATCCATACTCTAAATTTAAAATTATTTAAAAGTCGATCGTGTCAGTGCCATCTAGTGTCATCTATCTGAACCCAGCATAAAACAAAATGTTCATTATTTGAAAACTCTATGAGAATATTAATTTTCTTTATAATTTCTTTTCCGTGATATTTTTCCGATGTTTTAATGCTTATTCTGCTATTCTAGCCGGAGAGGAATTTAATAAATCAAAGATCATTGAAATCCGTGCAGCAATTCTCGAGATATACGTGGTGTAAATAACCCCGCTTTGTTTTATGTATATAGATTATTTTGTCAATTAAACACCAGTTTAGATGTGTCCGTGCATTTCAAGTTTTTGTATAATTCATAATTTGTATATGGCCATATATTTGCCAAAATCATCAAAACACTTTTTTGCGCATGTGTGGGTTACGCCCTTCTTGCTTTCCATAGTCGATATAATTGTTGACAAAACATAAAAAAGAAATTGTACAATTTTCGTTGAACTTCATAAAAATAGTCAATTGAAACTTTCTTTGTTAATAATTTCGCATTCGACATTATATAAGAGAAAAACCGTTTAATTAAATATAGAATGCTTTTCCATCAAGTATTGACAGTGGACACAGGAATTACGTACGTAGCAGTATGCATTTAAAAATAACCATAAAGTAATGGCTTACTAACGTTATGTAATATAATTCACAATGTACTTTTGCTGTCAAATATCACGAAATATTTTTTTGACGTTCTATATATAAATAGTATAGTATTAATTGAAGTGAAAAGAGTACAGTTTCTAATTCCAAATAAAACTAATCTAAGAACATTGAATAAATAACAAACAAACAATCACACCTAATGCACCGAACACATTTAAATGTAATGTCAATATTTAGACCAGAGATTTGACAGATATGAAATCGAAACAATCGAACACAATCGAACATCAAATTTGAATTGTCAATTCGATACAAACGTTCGTGCAAACATCGTAATATTGTTGTCAAAAAATGTATCATACCTAATTATAAACATAACCTCATTTCAATAGTATTCGATTTTCTTTCGTTTTCATTTCATATCATCGATTATACTCTAAATTCAAAATTATTTAAAAGTCTATCGTATAAATACAGTGTCATCTAGTGTCATCTACCTGAACCGAGCATAAAACAACATGTCATTATTTGACCTGTTCCTCATTTAAAAATCTTGTTCTGTATGAAGATATTAATTTTCTTTATAATTTCTTTTCCGTGATATTTTTCCGATGTTTTAATGCTTATTCTGCTATTCTAGGTAAATAAGAATTTTATAAATCAAATATCATTGAAATCCTTGGAGTAATTCTCGAGATATACGTGGTGTAAATAACCCGACTTTGTTTTATATATATAATTACTATTTTAGACTAATGTAGGTTCCCAAGTAAAAAGAAAAATATTTTATATTCGATAAAATGTATAAATTACTTATATTTAATATTATGAAGTTTATAAAATTAAAAAAAGTCATTACTTAATTAATAATACCTGTCACACTTTTATAATTTTTCTATAATATAACGAATTAAACATATTTTAATTGTTTTAAAACACCGTGGATCTTAAGCAATATGTTTTATGAACCGTTTTTAGCCTACACGATGTAAAATAAATTTAAATGACAATTATACCCAAATCATAAAAAAGCCACGAGCTTTTCTGCCTTTACTAGCTGTGCTGAAAAAAAATATATATGAATGATCATCATTCAACAAAAGCTTTTCAAATGCCTACGTTTTCTTTTCAAACAAAGATTATAACGTTATAATCCTCATTTCTTCCGGTCTTGATAAAAGCTTTTTAAAATAAATTACAAATCCGTTTTGAATTTTTATTAATATTTTGTTTATTTTCTGTCACATTATGGTAATCAAGTATATATCTTTGATCTTAACTTAACGCCGTAGCTTCGAAAGCCCTCGAGAAAGCTGTGCGAGAATCATAAATCATGAAAATTTGAAAAGCTTTATAATGTTTACATGTTACACAGCGCTAATAAAGTTTAATGGCAAATTACTTTCACGGTTTATTTTTCCATAGTAATTCGCTGGCACTTGCGTGCAGAAACAATGGCCGGCTTTACAGTTTTATTTTTATTTCTAGATTTTTGTCAGGGAAACAAAATAAAATTGTTTATGAAAAAAAGTAATGAACTCCTCGTAAAATTAAGCACGAAGGTTTTATATTACTCCGATACGGCAATAAAAAGTGACTTATATTTAGTATAAAAACGTAAACCGTTAAGATATTATTATTATATGATTGATGGCGTGTTAATTTTAGCGTCCCGTTCTTTGAAATAAAAAATATCCTTAATACAACTTTTTTATAATTTGTAAAACCAAAACTAGTCCGATAAAATTTTCACACGAATGATAGTAAAATAAAATGCTTGAATGCAATAACTATCTTAAAATTATCAAATATCTTTGCACAGCTCAAATTGCACTTTTGACAATAAACATTTAAAAACAAGATGCCACAGAATTCAGCTTATACCAAGACTAAGACTAAAACTAAAACCAAGATTTAAAAAAGTGTAACAGAATTTTTTAAATTATTACATTTTTATATAAATTAAAATTGATTTATATTTTAATAACACTATATTCAACTTTTATTCACATTAAGATTTGTAAAAATAGTTGGAAATACTAGTTTTTTTCATTTTAAATTTATGAAATAATATGGTATAGGTATAAGGAATCAGCGGTGGGCTGCCAAAACGTTTACAAGGGGCTCGCTTAATCTCAAAGCAATTTTCGGTGTTCTGGGGAAGGAGTGAATTTTTTTATCATTTCAATGCAATTATATACAATACTTAAATGAATAATCGATTATTACTTAAAACACTTATAATATTTAATACTATGCAATTTACAGTAAACTTATCAATGTCAGGATCTAAAAATGTACTATTGTGTATACTAAAGCTGTCGTAGGTTATATATGTCAGAAATTGAAGTTATGTACTAATTTGATCTAAGAATATTGTTTTCTCTTAAATTAACAAGGGGCTCACCAGTTTTAGTAAAATTCAACAAGGGGCTCGCGCGAGCCCCTCCGAGCCCCTTCCAGCCCACCCCTGTAAGGAATGGCTTCCAACACTAAACAGGGGGTTATTTATATCTCTTCATGATTTTTTTATCACTGATTCAATACCCAAAGGTACTGCTATGACTTATTGACAATTATTCGAAGATTCTTAGCGTACTTGCGTTCCTAAACAACGTAACGGATGTTTGTGAAGTTACGGAAGTTATCAATTGGTCCCTCGAGAAGTGAAGTGAGCCAACTAGTAAAATGGTAAAAAAAAATCTTGGACTTGTAAGTACAATTACGTCTTAAGTTGGTGTTTTGGTGGATTGCATATTTTTATTTTACGGAGATAACAATATTGCAATTTGTATTAATTAACTGAGGTGGCTCCACTTTTGCGATACTTTAAGACGTGTAGAATATTACTACGCATCTATTTTTTTTTCTAAAATACCACTTGGCTCACTTCACATTGAAAAATAAAGTAAGCCCTCCACCACAAGTCAGTTGCTGCGTATTTATATCAATATAATATTGGTCGAGACTATAATCGAATGATTGCATTAATACTTCCAGCAGTTTTGTAAGGTTGACTTTTTATAAGAAATATTCGTAATTACTATTGGGTAATTAGAATTTTATAATAAAACAGATACAAATTAAATCTTTATTTGAAAAGATTGTTCGTTCTTTTAATTTGTTTATTAACCTATTTATATTATTAAGATGTTTGTTTTATTATAGTCAAACGACAGAGTTGCGCCGAGCAGGAGCATAATGAAAATAAATATAAAACAGAGCAATCAATTAAAAAGTTCTACCCTATCCGCTCGTCCGCCGTATTTTATAAAGTATTTTATTGACTCATCTGCGGTACAAATCATGGCGAGCGTAAATAAATGATTGAAAATGTGATATCATTCAAAGAGGCTTTCTCGGAATTAAATATTTCTGTTTATGAGGTTGTTCCGTGGTATAAAAAATAAATTGTTCACGATAAATAATTTTTGGAAGCTTCCCAACACAATAGTTCGCATAAATAACATTTTCCTTGTCGATGTATACTGTTCCATACTAAAAAAAATGAACACAATGTGTTTTAATTGTATGAAAGTTTTATTTTACATTTATAACCTAAGTCGTACTATAAAAATATATTTGTTTACTGAAAAATGCAAAGAAAAATGATAAAATTATTGAAGAAAAATTCACATATTAGGAAATATACTAAGACCGCTTTCAACTGTCGATAGTTTCAGCTACCTTCTATATATATTCAAGGCCGCCTTCCATAACGCAATAATGGTCCACAAATGATGCGAATTTACTCCTCTTAGTTATGTTCCAATAAAGAGCTGCACGGGACCTATATTTTAGCCATGCACTATTTTCCTATAAAAAGATATAGATATAAAGATAAAAAAAATGTGACTTTCCTTGCCGTTTAGATTATATGATATTTAGTATCCTGCTTATCCGTATAGTGAAAATCTTTTAGAGTTTAATGAACTTGACGTTAAATCTAAAAAATGGAATCAAGAATATCCCGTTCTATATATAATGTTGATACAAAGATTGTTTTTGTTGAGATCAGGTCAGCGAGGCCTATTGTGCCTGTATGAGGGCCGACCGGAACAAACATCTATGCTCGTTCGGCATTCATCTCAGGTTAGTCCCAGATGATGTGGTTAGCGTCCAGATGGTTGTGCTTTACAAGTGCAATCCGGCCTTTTACCTAACTTGCCCAGACCAAATAGTTTAACTTTGAATCGACAAGAACGTACAAATATTTTGGGAACACTGACAGTAGGTTTGGTTCCGTTGCAACCGGCCAACGTTTGCTTCGAAAAATAAGAGCCATCGGGAGATATCGTTAAACGTTTACATGCTGTAAAAACTGGACCGCTATTATAGTTTTATGGTACGGTTATGAAATTTCAAATTATCATCAACCCAATTATCCAAACGAACCATCTCTCGTCGCTTTTGTCTTTAAAAGGATACAATGCAATTATGTGAACCTGCGTCTGTCTGAAACTCCAGGTATAGGGTTCCTCGGAGTGGCTTTAGTAGTAAAATTTAATCAAAAGCCAATCAATGTACATTCGTCAATAAGTAGAGAGATTTATACACTTTTGGAGAATTTGGCAGTAAGTTTGAGAAAAAATATTTTGAATATAAAATTAAAATTGATAACGTTGTTATTATACAGGTTGTAAAATAACAACGCAAACAAATTAAAAGATTAGGGTTCTTGTAAATGGAAAAAAAATATAAGCATACATTAAGCACTGATAAGTAATATTTTAAATAGGACAAGAGGTTCGCTATTGTTGAATTTGTTTAGTTTTCGATTTATACACCCTTATTTAAGTAATTAGTTTTATTTACTACTATTAGTGTTTTAGCACTACGTTCAATAGAAAGGAAAAAACTTCATATTACGTTTTGTAATTAATAAATAGAATTAAATTAAGTAAATTAGTAAGAATTAGAATGAAATTTTAGTTTTTTCGTTAATAACCTTATGGTAGTTTGTTTGAAGATGCTTTTCAGGAAAGCAAAGCATGTTCACAATATGTTACATAACTTGTGGAATACTAAGTTTTTACTTAACAAATTTAACAACGTCTATGACTTCGGCATAGTTTCAAATACCAGTACACTACATCCTCATAGATTAATATTTCAATCGATTTATAGATTTGTATTCGATTACTTCGATACATGTGATGTCTAACCCCCCCCGCTCGCCTCTTCAATCAATCCAGTTCTAAAAACAGAGTGTACGGAGAGTGTTACGCTAACCACAAGTCGTGTCCTATCCCTAACTTTCTATCCGCACTCTCTACAAAAAAGACAAGTTAAACTGAACGACCGAGAAACAAGCAGTATTCATAGAATACCTAATATTTAATAAGCTTAGGAAAGGGTTCATATTCTTTAAGCTAGAAGCAGTAATTATATAAAGTAATTAAACTAAGGTCTTATTTAATGATTCGATTTTTATATTATGATGAAATATTCAATGCAATCCAAAATTTAACGACGATTTTAACCGGTGTGAATCGTTGATATTTATTAGTCACCAGTAGATAATGGCTCTTGATAAGTGAAACCGGACCTGCTATTTAAAAAAAAATGTGAAATTAGTTTTTAGTTATTTCAATAGAATATATTTATTGCCTTTTTTTACAAAGAATCTTTATATGACTCAAATGTGAAATGAAATAATAACTACGGTGAAGATGCAACAATATATAGCTTACAATAAAACCTACATGTAAAATAAGCCACTATAATGTTGGTAAGAGTAACTAACATTCTGAGCACAGTGTAACTATTGTCATAATTGCACGCATTATACATCTGAACTTTACTTTTGCTTTGTGGTTCTAGTATCTCCGTCGTTTTTTAATATTAATTTTATTTATATAATATAAGGTAAACTGCAAAATATATTTGCTTGTGTGTCTGTAACGCACAACAGTGCGCATGCGCAAGTTATACAATATGGAGAGAGAGGGGACTTTGCGTGGACGCATGTGTTTTGATCGGATGTTGACAGGTCGCACTTTTGTTTTAATTTGTTAATTTGCAGTACGTATTGATTTGTCCAACCATGGGTCGAATCGACTTACGAGTAATTCTGTATTTTAATTTAAGATTTTTGATTAATCTTATCATAAACATATCCTTTACAATATTTCTGATAATTCAAGCGCAAAGAGCACTGTAGCAAAATTACTATGCCCAAATAAAAATGGACTGTTATAAAAATCTAACTAAGATGTTTTTTTGTCAAACAACATTGGATGAAAATTGTATATGCTTCTTTGATATTCCAATTAAACTATTTATAATATTTTTTTCATGCAACTTTCTTTTAAATCATAATTCGTATTTTAAAATGTCGCTCTTTCAAGATCCTTTTAGCTTGGAAAATTTCTGGACAAACCTTTTAATTATCACCTGTTCTTATAATAATGCTTTTTGAAATTTCATGTCACACTCGTGAGTCGTGACCGATACGGCCCAGCCATTGAAATAGTTGAAAACGGTAATCGCTTATAATAATTTGAATAATAATTCACTGCTCTTATAGAAAATAAATATGTCTATTTTATAGCAATCGTAATTCAATTAAATATGGAAAGTCACCAAATTTATTGATATTATATTATTATCGAAATTAATATTAAATTTGCCACACGACCGTAACTGTATAATGGTTTGCATATTCGATGAATTTTAAACCAAATTCACAGCAGAATAAATTAACCTGGACAAAATTATAATGTCCTTTTTCCATTAAATTTGTTTTTCATAATTACAAAACATCTTTCATATGATGAGATAGATGTGAGGGATAACTGTTAAAATCTTACTGTCGATATTCTCTATTATACAAAACAACAATGTAGCACTACTAAATACTACACTTTAAAACAACCATATTAAGCCTGCAGCTCATTCAGATTTTATGTGTGGCAAAAACCAACCAATTATATTGTGGCCCATGTAACGCAGCAAAAACTAGCAGGCGACCCAAACAAAAAATGAATATTTCTGCTTTCTGAAGGTAAATATGTATATTTTTATAAATGAAGCTTCATTGAGTATGGAACTACTTAAATGTTTTCATAATATTATGTAAACATAAACAAATAAAGTAACGATGGGTACTGTAGCTTTTAATTACAGGATAATACATAATAAAAATAGCTACTCGAATGTGCGGGTAATGGTTTATGATATTTTTCTCTTTTTTTTCAAGGGCAACTTACACTGACGGATTTGCGACATGGTTTTATATAATACAAATGCTGAAATTTATAATACAGATTTTTTAATGTAATACTTTGAATATAAAAAAAACAAAATAAAGTTTGATTAGCGTTTATGACGTTCTTTTCTTGTTAAGTAAATGCTTTTAAGTAAACTTTCTTTACTTGAAGGTATTTAATGCCTGACGCGTTTTCCATTAAAGCTATTTTAAGCAGTAAAGTAATTTTCTGTGCTAAGTGATAGCGAGAAAAAATAAACATTGACGAAATTTAACGCGCTTAGGATTAGCCATTAAATTCTTCCCATTCTTTGACTAAGAGCTCAGCCATCACATATTGTAACGTTATTTGTCATTTAGTATCGTACAATGTATAAACTGTCATTCTTCTCCTGATTTCAAATGACGGTTATTTTTATTCCATTGCTAAGTAATTTATGTTTTATTTATTGTTTAATATAAACACTACATAAAAGATTTGTAAGACTCTTAAAACTAATATCATGAGGATAATTGTCAAGTTTTCTACTTACTTGCTTTGCCGTTTAAAAAACACTTAATAAAATAAAACAAATTAGTATTTACAATATTAGCGGTAATATTGCCTATTTTTTTAATCCAGTTGGTGAATACTAAAGTTTTAACTTTTTCAAAGTATAATACACTCAATTTATTTTTTACTTTAACTAGATGCTCGCTTTTTAAAATATTGATTTTTACTAATAGTCGGGTCATCCCACCTCGCATATGTTTTGTTTTCTTAATCTCTGTAATCTTTTAGTAAGTAAGTATGCTGCTTACCAAACAGAAGGATCTGGGCTCATTATTGATAGTCAATTTCACAATGCCACCCATGTTCGTTTGTGACGTCTTTTCCTTCATCTCAACCCTGAGTGACATTGTTTAAAAGTCACTAAATTTTTTGAAGTTACTTAAAAAATATCGAAAACGTTTTTTATTTTTCTATTTTCTAAGTTTGTTTAAATACACTAATTCTAAAAACACACCTTTTTATATTTTTGGGTTTGGGAAACAATGGCGGTCGTTTTCACAATCCTACAATGTTGGAAAATCAATCAGAAAGTTTTTTTTCTTAACGATAAAACGTCTGACAAAAGTAATGTTAAACATTCTTATATTTTTACAATTTACATTTTTTGTGAAATCTATTGAATAACTGCCGTGTTTGCTATACGGGGCTTTTGTAAGAATTTTGCATTTTTTAAATTTCACTTGGTACTATATGCGGAATTGCCAGCTCTACACAATGACATATCTAAATCATTTTTGACTTAACATGGAGATTGCCGTCTTTGTTTCCAGAGTTCCAAGTAAATTATATTGAGGTATTTTGAAAAAAGTCAATCATTTTTTAATTACTAACCCTTTATCTTACGAGTACTCATTTCGCCATAAATAAGATTTCGTCATGACTCATGACGATTGTACAAAAAATATAATTTACAACCAACAAGGCATTGCTTTGTATCAAAAAAAGATTTTGTAATTATTCAAATGATTTCACTTATAAATTAATTTTAATTAATTATCTATGCAAAAACTAATGGAGTATGTAATGTCTTACTCCAGACGTTAAATGATCTCGTACAATCTGAATGCACACGCTCAACAATGTTTGTTTACAAAGAATATTTCAAAGAGACCTATTTAAAAATGATCTGAATAAGAAGTCTGTCTTTGGATTAATTGGTAGTCTTATTTTATTACTTGAATTTGACCATACTCATTTAATATCGTTTGAAACATATGTATGGTTTGTTGATATAAAATAGTTTGCAGAATATTTGAATAATTTTGTTTGCGAGATACGTGTACAATATGCAAAATAATGGCAACATTGAAAACATTATTTATTAAAAATAATTTCTTCCGGTTTCTTGCTGCTTGCAAATCAGTCACGCTCCATCTCTTATAAGAGAGAGAAAAATTCACGGGATGTTAGAAATAAACTTGGTATAAATATATTTATATATCTTTATTACTTCTTGAAGATTGAATAAAAATATAACAGCTAACAATGCCGATTGAAAAATTCATGTCAATTCGGAAAATCGAACCGTTGATCGTACAATTGTGTGGAAGGAAAGTTTTATATTACTAAGTTAATCGGGAAAAATGAACAGATAAACGTGGTGAGATGTAATTATGTTTTAAATCAAACAAGTGATTTTTACAAAATAAGAATAATGAATAATATATTATTAAAATAGATAACATACATTGTATTCCGTAATATTAGTCAATTATTTATTTCCTAAGCGGTCCAGATGTTTTCATATCGCCGTAGTCAATATGATAAAAATCTAATTACAATATCTGTCCATACATATTCAATTTTCGATTCGATTGGAAGTACAACTAATGAAGGTAAAATACTTTAACACAAATTAATGTGTATAACCATATCAAGTAAACTAAAAAAACAATCATGCGAATAAGTTTCGAGTACGGAATATAAAAAAAAAAACAGGCAACAGAATTTTTAGTGTCAAATGATACACATGTTGTCAGTGTTAAAAATATGAGTAATATGAGGAAAATCTCTAAATAATGAAGTTAAATATGCCTGTTACGTGATATTTTTGTATGTATCAACATGAGAGACAACGTAAAAGTATTTTGTATTTATAATAATTATGAAACTGTTAAGTACGCAACAAAACAATTTATCTTAAACATTTTTCTCTAAATAATTACACAATAATTTTCCCTCTACATTACTTCAAACAGAGGGTTTTTTGAGAATTGGTGTGTTCATATTCGTACATGCAATTTACAGAATGTATAGTTGTGCGAGTTCCTATTTCGGAGGGTGAAACAACAGCTTGGTGATTAGTAAAGGGAGAGAACTTCATTTATACTGTCAGACCTGGCACTGCTGGGAGCGATGAAAAAATTACCTAATTAAATTTACTTCGTGTTAACAATATAAAATTCTGTCAAATGTCTACCATTTGTGGATGTAACGAAAGAAAATGTTTTATTAATATATCTAATTCAATTTGGACTAAAAGTTGGTTACCTTACCACCCATTATTTGTTCTTACGGACACCTACCATAACGTGACAGCGTTAAACAAATAAACGAACTTAATATGTATGTTCTTGGCTCGATAGAAATTTCCACGAGAGCCAATCTTTTAGCCATGCAAAATTGTTCTTTAAAAGGGCGAAAGATATATATATAAAAAAAAATGTTACTTGCTCAGCCATTGAGATAAACCTTCGAGTTCCTGGCGATGTCATTCACTTTGCAATTGTTTCCTTATTTCAGCTATTTGCTGAATACCAATAATATCTAGATGATATGTATTGTAATCTTCAAGAATACCTCAATAAATGAAATGTAATCTTGTCTGGGGACACTTTGTACCCCGTCACTCTTCGATCCTATTTTCGACGTCTCGGTACTCAAGTATTAATTAAAATAATCTTAAGATTAAATCTAACCTTTTACTATCTAATGTTGCTTTTTTTTGTTGCAGGTCAACGTGGCTTATTCGGTCAGTATGAGTACGGACCATAACAAAAAGCTCCGTTCGTTTGGGATTCATCTTTGGGAAATCTTTCAGTACTATATTAGTGGCATGATTGTTGTGTCTACAAGTGCAATCCGACCTTTCTACCAACTAATGTCTCTTCAATTTGGACTATTTAAATATGTAAAGTGACAAAAAGATAAAATAATTTGTATAAATGAATATAGCGAATTTTTAACGTTTTTCATTTTACTGTTTTATTAACGCTTTATAAGAAGTGCACGTGTCTTAGGACGAATAAATATGAATTTTAAAAAAGTATAGACAATCACTTTATTTTAACTTGGTATTTCAATTGTATACAAGATATCAATGAGTCGAGAGATAAATAAAATATTTAATATTTAACACTGAATGATAATGGTATGAGAAAAATTGATAAACTGTGCTAAATACCGAATGCAGTTAAAATATATTTTCACTTTTTAAAACCAATGAATATTCATTATATGTGTACACCGGGATATTTCCTGTTTAGTAATTACAAATGGGGTGGTTTTTCTCCCGAAGTCTTTATTTTGTAAATTTGCCAACTGTCGGCAATCACACGCCTATAAATAAATAGGGTAGAATACGTAAACACTTTCATCTGATGACTATTAGAATCGCTTAAAAGATCAAGTCTTACTTATTTATTGTGTTTACAAATACATCTGTAGAGGTTAAGATAAGGGGAGACTCAATTTGGAATTTGTAACGCTAGGTGTAGAGATAATTAATTATTATCAAAAGGTTGTAATAAAATCCGATTGCAAATCAATAAATTTTCTCTATTCATTAAAACATAAATAAAAATCTATTAATTTGGAATAATAAATATTATATTATAAACATTAAAACAAGTGTCACACTTACCAATTCAAAAAAATACTAAAGACAAAATATTAATAGGATAAAAATAACAACGGATTTCAGTTCTACAGTTTTTTATATTTTATGCGTTGATAGCTATTTCGGCTTTCGCCATCGTCAGAACTATGCTTAAACGTAAAATTTGCTCAGCTATATATACTAGCTAAGAAGAGATACACAATGCATCATATTATTCACTCTAATATACTAATTCAAATTATAATTACAATCTTCCACTTATTAAATGTGATTTCAGTGTTTCAAATTTGAATTAGTATGTTAGCATTGTGTATCTCTTCTTAGCCAGTATATATAGCTGAGCAAATTTACGTTTAAGCATAGTTCTGACGATGGCGAAAGCCGAAATAGCTATGAACGCATAAAATATAAAAAACTGTAGAACTGAAATACGTTGATATTTTTACCCTATTAAAATGGAGTTTTACCAAGTAAATGCCAAATCAATAAACAAAATATTAATTTCTATTAAATACAGTTTAACAAGTTTTCAAGTATGTATTCTAATATAACTTTTATTAAAACGGATATGATTTTTGCCGAATACAAATATGTGAATATATCATTTTTCGTCGAGGCCTTTTCAAATTTGTTGACTGTAAACATTGAAAAATAAGTTTCAGTGATTACTTGTTTTATTTCTTATACTGCAGTACGCTGTAACACACAAAAAAAGAAGAGAAAAAAGGGTTTATATTCTCAGTTTTGGTAAATTTATTATTGGGTATTTTTAAACACACTTTAATATACAAAACTACTAGAGAAAGTCTGATAAAAACCTTATACTAAAGATATTTTATAATAACATTTTGCAAACAAATCACTTGAAAGTTGGCCTCTCATCCATTCGAATCTTGCGGTTCCGGAACAAAACAATCATACAGATAAACAGATTCTTGATTGTGAAAGGGTTCAATAAATCATTGAGATATTTTTGGAGACTAAATATGGAATTTCGTCGACACAAATAATTTCAAAATAATACAGTCAAAATTTAACAGAGCGAATTTGGAGTGATCGAAAAAAGAATAACACGTTATAAAGTTTAGATAATAATAAAATGGTTATTGAAGTCGTTGAGAAAATTTTAATATTCAGTTCTCTCCATGTTTTAAGAGTCCCAGACAGGGATTTAAGTTCCAGAATTCTTCTCGATTATGCGATTTACCCATCAATCACTCACGAGACTATAGTAACAGTATTAAGTAACTTCTTAAGCAATTTTTGCAAATAATGAAACACACTATCCAAACTAAAGAATAATATTTCATTGCTTATTACTTTCGACGATTGACTTATTAAGTCTTCCTGGACATAATTAGATTTGACGGAATGCGTCAACTGCGAATTGTAATGAAGAATATTATGATTACAGATACCATTATACTTAAAGGAAAATAAATAAATCAGTAATTTTATAGTACTCTTATTCCAAGTTGTATGGTAAAGTTCCAAAGCATTATTTCAAAAATTGAATTATACCAAATCTTTTTATCGTTATTCTCAATCATTACGTAAAAAAAGTTGTGTAAATTGTTTATATATTTCTTTTCATTTCCCAGGAATATTATTTATGTCCGCTTATCGGTAAACACTTCTCATTCACAAATTTTTAAGACGTCACAGATTTCATATAACATCTATTTTCAATCGTAATTCTTTCGTACTTTTAGCAGAAAAGCGATAATTCTTTAATGCCTGAATTGAAAGTCAATATTTTGTCAATGTTGTCTGATTTGCAACGAATAAAAAGTTGATAAAAATAATTTTGATTTTCGTTGAAATAACGAATCATGAATTAATAATGCAAATGCCAAATTTTATCTTAGATATTTTTGAAATATTTATCAAACTTACATGAAAATATGTTAAAAAATAATTTCTTATTTTCGATTGCATAAGAAAATTTAGTAAAATATTTTATTATAATCAAGTTTTTATAAAGGTACCAACTGTTTTATTATGATGGTTCAATAATGTTAACTATTATTTATATGATTTTCTAATGACAACTTATATCTTCAAGTAATATATACCGGTTCAATATAAATAACATTCAGAATCTTCAAAACATATTAATGAAATGCCTTCAAAAAACTTGAAAGTTTTTTTGGTTCAAGAAGTAAGAATAATAAATTCCAAAAAACATAAATACTAATATACAATAAAATACATTTTCAAAAAACAAACTCAAATCAGGGCTTGTTTTGTTTGACTCCCAATCTAATAACGATACAAGCACGACAATATGGCTTAGCGCATTTACGAAAGTAAATATAAGCCCCCAGGCGGGATTAGCACCCGCATCCCCTAGGTTTACGACCAAGCCCTGCACCGTTAGGGCCCCTAATTAATCCAATTACTCTTACTATGGTACCGAGCCAAGTTTAAAAAAATCGATAATTGTTTACTGAGAACGTTCAAAGAGATGTCGCCAAAAATGTACAGGCTGTAAAAAAATACCAGCTAGGAGGCTTTGTAACGAGGAATAAATATTATGTAAAAAAGAAAAGCCTTTCTAAAGTTTTTACATAACACGTAGCATTGAAATAGTACCTACATCATTATATTATTTTTGATAATCATAGTGATTTTTTAATAGTAAAAATGATATAATTGTTTTACGTAATGAATATGATATGACAGACAAGCTTAATGATCAATGTTTTATTTTAATTGTAATAATAAATAATCAAGTTATACAATTTATAAATTAATAATTCAATTGTTATTAACCACGAAACAATATAATATATCACTTTTAATCTTGAAAGTAAGGACATTTATATTTATCACATAAAAAATGATGATTATAAAAAAAATGTTGTATAAACGTTAAATTTACAAAAAAATATTACAAAAATTTTGTAAAATTTTAACACGTTATGCATTATCGTGGTTTTAATAATCTTGTTAGTAATTATATTTAAGAACTCTATAACTATGCGATAATGTAAAACTATCAGTAATCACATTAGAATCCAGTTAAAACTATTAAAAAAGATTCAACATTTTTTCCTACGGTTAATCTTATATCCAGGACGAATGTTGTGATTTCTGAATATTCTGTAAAAGTATATATTTTCATTGACGGTGTGTTTTTTTTTATTTAAAGTAGTTTTTTTTATTTAAAAGTAAATTATTTCAAAGGGTAGTCAGATAAGTCCGATTTCTGAGAACTCAAACTGCGCCTTACATTAAATCACGTCTACGACTTCAAAGCTCTAGGATTAGCAGATGATAATTACTTAATAAAATATGAGTATCCAAAATAAAATTCGTGAACACATGTTCGATTAAAACCATTCTTATATTCCCATACGCATATTAAAATATCGCATGTGGCTACCAATAATTTTACGATAAGAAATACTTCTGTTTACGGCTTAATTCTTCTCTTTACAATAATGGCTACACTGAGAGCTTATTTACTCCTAATACAAGTTATTCAAATAATGCATGTCGCGCTAAATAGCTATGCATACAAAGTTCATTAGACTGAAAAAGCTTTCCGAGAATCCCTTTGCACGTAACGGCTAAAGACATACGCGAATATAATAACGATATTTCACGGGAGTTGAACAATAGTGACGACACTCGGAAAATTCTGCCCGGTTCTCGAGAGCCGTTTGCTAAAATGGGAAGGCCACTTAAAAGCAAAAGTTTATTATCCCGTGGAGTAATGAAACAATGTTCTCGACAAAGAGATTATTATTATATTTTTAGATGCATAGCGATGCTCCTGAAAATACAAATGACTCTTATGATGCATACGTAAATATGGTGTATTTATAAATAAAATTTTTTGGATTTATATTATATGACACATATTTATAATGTGGATGAATCTAAAGTTTTATAACTTTTATTCTTATTTTTATTATTGCTTAAAACAATCGTGTTAAAAATGGAAGATATTTGTAGCGCTTAGAATCAAAACTCACATTTTGCAATTTTGACAGTTTGACAGTTTGAAGTAAAGTATGCAGAATGATTTTTCATCCATCAATACAAGCATCAAAAAATAGTTGTGTTCTAAAAAACACTTTAAACAGTTTAAGTAATGTTAAAATCACTGCCAAAGATTATCATTGCTGTCGAGCTCACATTTTAAAATTAACAAAATTACATGTTAAAATTAACCAATTAGTGATCTTTATTTTTCATAATTTAATAGCAATAATTTTTTGCACCTAAAAAAAGTCCAACTTTTCCCTGAGAATAAATATTTATAGCAATAATTGTTACTTTTTTATAATTGCAAAATATGGTGCTTCTACAGTTTTTAGCGATTTTCTCAAAACTCATTGTTTTATAGAATGTGCTTTATAATTCTAAGCTACTCATTAATACTCGGAAGAAAAATAAGCTAAATGTTTACCGAAAGCTATCAAAGTGACTTTTTTATTTTTATACAGTAGATATACCTAAGTACATAAATCTCTTCTTAGTTACTGAAATTACAATCAACAATTGCGTAGTTTTGTTTTAATGCAGTTACTTTCATATTCCTAGTACAATAAAAATATAAAAATTGTCAACAGTGTATTGTTACTATCATTAATGGTTGTTATGACTATTTAATTATAAGAGAGGTATTGCTTAGCAAAAACAATGTCACGTAAACACCGAACCGGTTGACATGTTTTCTTTCGTTAGGTCATCTCTTGCCGAATAGTAACCCTTCCAAACAATCCCCTTCGAAGCTCACAAGTATACAACCTCACACGCTTATTTTATACATTCATAAATCTATGACGCATATATCCATGGAAATATAAGCTTTTAGATGCTCCTTGGAAATTAAATGCTATATAAAGAACGTTTCGTAGGCGTGCCTACTAAATAAAGATCTTTCACAATAAAGAAAGCTGGAGGAACAAAATCTAAGTTACGGAGGATTTTCTTAAGCCTATTTTGGTAAGTTATGTTATTTAATTATATTTCATGGGTGTTGCTTTTTGCAATTACTTTCGCTGTCTGCTATGACGAGGAAGCAAGAGTTTTCGTTAATATTTTGTGTTGTACTTGAATTTTATAAGAAACTAGAGATTTCTGCTGTTTCCTTCTGAATATTTAAAAAAAGCACATAATTAAAAAATGAATATTTAAAATCATTTAACAGTTTTTTTTATTAATATGAATACAATACAACAATTAAAAAAAAATATTATACTAATATTAAATAATAATAAAACACTCTTTTGTATTTTTTCCCAAAATTATTTATTAGGATCACCGCGGTTTTGCTTATCACGAACATTTTAAACTGATGAATGAGACCGGTTGTAGTACTAATTAATAATCATGGAATATGTTAAAATTCCTGTTTTATCATTTATAATAATTCAATGCTTTTCCACCAAGTATTGACAGTGAACACATTATAAGTGATTATACTCATAATTGTAAATTGTACTGCAATTAATGTTATGTATATTAGAATACCACTCGGCCATAACAATGTATATAGATATTAGTATCTAGGTCAGGGAAGCCCAACTGAAATCACTTGGTGGGCCAAATAAAATAATACAGGTCTTTTATAGGCCTCACATAAATATTTTAAACCTTAATAATAATATCATATGTTTATATTAATAATAAACAAACAACTCATAATTAAAATAATTGGATTATTTTTGAAAATAGTTTTACCTTTTATTTTATTATACGATATTTTTTGCTGTTGATTTTTTAAAAAAATATTTTACCAATAACAAAATATATATAAATTAGAAAATATCGAAAGGTTCACACTAAACCGTCAATAGGGCCACATGTGACCCGCGGGTCAAGGATTGGACATGCCTGATTTAGGTATTTAATATTAAAATATTTTTTAATTGAAACTATACGTTGTATCTTATTTCAAAACCTTTTTAAGAAATCCTATTGAGATTGCCTTATTTTAAATCCCGGTAATCACATTTTTAGCCACGGCTCATAATAATAAGCTGTTATTATGGCAGAGAATGATACAAGCTAAGACTCCTTAAAATATTAGATTCATAAAATATTTTAATGCAACGAAAACAAACTAGCATCAGTAATGTGATTTAATAAATTTCATTTTTGTCTGTTATTCAAATTGTAATTATTTATTTATTTTAATATAATATTTCATATCAATTGGTTTGGTATAATTTTTAATGGTATCCTATTAAATTTACATCTGCTCTTAAACAGAACGTCAAAGCGTATGTAACACAAGGTTATATATTTGTTTTATTTAACAAAATAAACTTATCTAAGACATTATTGAAATTGAAAAAGCTTTTCTCTAATCACAATATTACTCATTGTATTCAATATTGAGCATACTGTGTATAAAACTTGGCAAGATATTTATAGAACACACAACAAATCTTAGGTATGATATTATTTTCCACCAAGTGGTTTTATTTGTATTGTAAGCACTCTACCCATTCTTCAAGTATTACGAACACGATATAGTGGAATTGATAGTGGTGGAGTGACTATTGATTACCTACTTTGCATGTACATATTGATACTAAACAAACAATGATTTGTACAAAACAATACCGGAGCATTTTTCATTTTTTTCAATATGAAACATTCTCAATACGAATTGGAAATTTCTTTATATATGTAATATATAGAAATAAAGAGACATCTACATAAATGAAGATTAGATTTTTTAAATCGAGAAATAGAGTTGAGATCTATGATGATTTTCCGTTTTGTCTTTGACACACACTGTGGCGAATGGCAAAAAATCGGCACCTCCACGATTATCTGTCTTCCGACATCAACCTTGCTTCATATTTAATCATTTCAGATCCGAATTGAACATCCTATGGATAGTTATCAGGTCTTAAATGACAAATCCCATACGGTTGAAAGAAAGTGCTGGTGGGTTACTTAACGCCTTAAAAATATGTCGTTGACTAAGTGTTTATATGTAAATGTAAAATGTAATGTTTCAGCGTGAAATTTACTAAATCAGCACCGCTTATTTGATTGTAAATATAAAATATTTGATTAATTACCAGGGCTGTAGAGTCGTGTAAAAAAAGACGACTTCGACTCCAGCTTTAAAATAAAAACGACTCAGACTTTTTCAATAATTTCATTTTAACTTATATATATGAATTCATCAGATCATCATTAGTCACCTAAGAATGCAATGTCAACCAACACTATGGACTATTGTGGTTTGAATACACATATTTTTTTTTAATATCTCGAGCCGCTCGTTTTTGATGACTCCGACTCCACAGCCCTGTTTATTACATATGACATAATCAACTTATTTTAATTTATCCCCATTCTCTTTTCGCACACAAATTTTATACTGCAACACAAAACCAAAAATGAAAAATCGTCTTGATTATGCAATATATAACGCTGTATATATAATATATGGAACTCACTCATTGTGAATTGAAGATAAATCCAGCCAATAAAACATTATCCTTGGAATTGCAATGCCAGCTTCACACGGAAAAGCATTGCGCTGTGGAAAAATAAACAGGCGTGCATTTAAAGAGAATTTGAATCGCGGCCCACCCAATATGTGAAGTTAGACGCGTGTTCTATTATTGCTCTCGCTTTGTATGCTCGCAGTGAGAATGTATGGCATAGGAAAATATGATGTGTCTACCCAAGCGCTATGATTTATGAAAGATGATTCAAGGCAAAATATCTCCCGAAAATAAATGTTCAATGAGCATATTTAAGGGAGCAGCAAAAGACGTGACGAAAATAATAACGTATATTACGTAAATTACAAATAAAAATTGAACACGATTTTAAATGAAAATAATCTTCACAAAATTTACGATGACGGGATGTTTTAAATCTTTTAAAATAATATGAGATGGATTTTTTTGTGTCACTCAAAACTACCTGTGTAGAAGATATATATATAAAAAAAATCGCACTTGGGATCTCAAATATTTAATCGAAAAGTTTCTATTTTGATTTAAAAAATATTTACACTTAATAACAAGGGTAGAGCTTTAAACAATGGGCCACGTAGAATGGTGTAGCCCCGACTCTACCTTTTTCAAAATACCGTAATAATCAAAGAAAATATGCGAGAAATCGTCAAATAATAACAAAACAAATGTTTTATTTATATATACTTTTGTCTAAAGAATATGTATACATTTGAATTGCTTAATATATACTAAGTTGCTTATGTTATTTGCTGTTACGCACTTCAATTTAAGCAATATACTGATTCTATATGATATTTAAAATATTGAAAAGATATCACAAACATCCATATCTTGGACTTCGCATCAACAAGTTAATAAAAATATATTATTGGACTTAAAGTATATTAAGGGAAAACGATAAATAACTAGCTGTAAGCCCGTTGACCTCAACGGGGGGATTTTTGTTGCATTTTTAAGAAGTCAGAAAATTAAAATCGCGGACAATCATGCAATCATACGGACATTATCGAGTATTAATATATAGATTGAAGTGATTTGTGTAATAGAAAAAAACCTTCATATCAATTAAAAATGTATAGATCTTTATTTCTAATACCAATCCCACCGATATGCATTTACATAATGATTTCTGACTTTTTAAACCTGAATCTCTATGACATCGCTCATCTTTAATAAACTAGTTAATAAGAAATACTCCTATCCTATTTATATTTTGTTCACAACTCTATGTAACCAATTTGTTAAAGATAAATTCTTTAGGATTAATTAAAATTTTACGAACGCATTACGATAAAACTAGATTAAGTCATCTGTATTTTGTTATTTTAAATAGGAATTTTAACATATACTTCATTTACAAAATTAGAATAAGTCAGTTTTCTAAATAAAACTTCAAAAGCATGATTTATGTAAATAGTTAGTAACTTTTTCTAACGTTTTTATTTTTGCTTAATTTTCTTACTTTCCGATTTAAGCTATATGAATGTATGGCAATCTAAGTACTAAAGGCTTTTTTATACTTCTTAGTCTTTAGTCCAGTGGTTTCCAACCTTTATGTTACTACGTCTACCTTAGAAGAAAAAAATATCTTCGCGTCTCTCCAACCTTTATTTCATATAGCAATAAAGACACGTTTGAAAGGTTAAATAAATATTTTGGACAGTTTGCGCCTCCTTTTGCAATAGTCGACGCCTCCCCAAGGAGGCGCTCTTCCTAGGTTGGAAATCTCTGCCTTAGTCCATACGAGTACTGATAGTAAAAAGGGTGGTATGATAAATTATTATTCATAAAATAAAAACATTCAATGTCAATTTATTTTTATAAAATTTAAGAAGAATATTACAGCTAATTCCATTGCCCCAAATATTTAAGTTGAAAGATCATACGAGAAAAAATCGATGAGAATCTAAAGTAAGTTACTCGAGATCAACACGAGGCAAATTTAAATTGAAAAATCTAAATTTGACATTGACCTTACAAGGAATCGAACCCAGACCCGCCTGGTTGGTAGAGCAAGCTTAGAGCAAACCAACACCACAGCGAGAAATATTCTAGGTAGAAACCATAGTATTTATGTTATCGAAATGAAATAATCAATGACATGTAATTAACAAATAATCGTTACGCAACGATAATTCAAAAGGTTGTGTTTATAGCTGGTCGATATTTTTGGTAGGTTTCTTTGAATGTTTTTTTTTATTTCTTCGTAGAAAAACAATATTTTTTGTGTTCTTTTTTACTTCAGGCAACAGTTTTTTTTCCTGTTTTATGATCGCTCCAAAATAATACACCGCGTTAATTCGGTCCATATGGCCAACCGCACTTTTTACAATTACCCCCATTATTTCTACAAATCTAGGGATCTTTTTTGAAGTAGCACAAAAACATATGTTATTTTTGTTCCTTAAGCGAATGTGAAATAACATCACTTGTCTCTTAGAAATGAATTTATTCTATTTAGTCTATAACAGAATGAATAATATTTTAAAACAAATATGAACCGTTGGAGTCAAACATTTCCTAATGTTCAGAATATGAATTTTTGGTTGAGCTTATATCTATAAAAGTTTTTTTTACGAGAACTGCTTGTTACACCGTTGCTGATAGGAGATATAATGATACTGCTGAGACATGAATAGTGGTATGGTAATCGATTACACTACGCTCCATTAGTTTTAAGATTAATATGTGGAAAAGGGAATTTTCCAGACACCATAAATACAGTTATGTCGTCGAACAGAATTCTACAATTCTATAGAAAAAACAATTTATATAAAAGTAGCCAACGACATTATTTATTTAATCACGGACCCGAAAAATCTACAATTTCCAACATTGTAGATTTAAATTTGTATTTGCATATTAGAAATCATTATCGTACGCAGGTTCAGCTTGAAGATTTATGCGTCTGTGTGCGAGGCGCTTACGACGCCTTGTAAAACTAGAACTAAATGAGTGGATAGTACTAAAATCTTAGTGTGGCATCGATGCGCCTGTGTGCACCGCACACTTTTCACACGCTACGAGCCGGCTCTGCTAGTATGTCAATGTTACACAGAAACTGTATTTAAAATTATTCAACGTACTTAACAATTCAGGTTGAACGTTGAACGGCACGTACTTTTCTTTCCTAGTTATAAATTGCTTTTAAATCTAAATCTATTTTCGAGAAAAAACTATAAAAATCACGGCGTAAAACTAATATGCTTAGAATCTAATTCAAAAAGCTGGTAATCTTCCTAATTCTAAATTTCAAGAGCAAAAGTCATAACATTATCAAACCTAGGATACTAACTTAATTAAGATGTATTATTTTCTTGAAACACTTACCTACTGTACTTGTCAATTTAAATAAGAATGTAGCTAATTCCAGCACACGTAATGAATAATTTCGGAAGTCAGTCGATAGTCTAAATAACAAAAAAATGATTCATCATTGACATTCAGTGTACATACATTTTTATAGTTCAAAACTACAATTTTTAAAATATATCTACATACTATATGTGATACATTTTTAATGGTATATCCGATACCGTATGTATGATAACCCAATTTACTATATTTATAAAAATAAATCACAGTCTAATAATGTATGTTTTGACATTCTATGATGAACGATTTTTTAGTATGTTTCAAAGCATTTTATTTAAAAGAAACGTATATATTGAACAAGTAAGCAATAAATTTGATATCCAATATAACGAAAATAGATTACCATCTAAAATATTTTAAGTTTGCTAAGAAGTAAAGAATGGGTTTTCTTAACGATTTTGACAGCAAATTGTGAGCCATAAACTGGATTAGTAAAAATATATCGAAGTTTTAATTAATGAATAAATATATCACAGAAGAGAATCGTAAAAACAAGATGTTATTTTTCGAACGATAATTAAGATGCTTTCGCTCCAAATTAAAACGGTAAAAATAGAAATATTACTGACTGCGGACATAAATTTATAATACAATGATACACTTTAATTTATATGGCATATGATACTCTTTTGATGCTTTGCTTACATTTAAAATCTAATTAAAATATCCGATTGTGAGGCCGCTATAAAGTACGGTATTTTAGGAAATAGATTGTTATTACGAATTCTAAATTTATGCCAAAGAGAATAAAAAGCGTTACAGTAAAAATATATTGATACTTTCTCAATTTAGCGTATTTATTCTATTTTTAGTAATTATTATTAAATTAGTAGAGTGATATAAAAGTTATTTCTTGTACTGAATTGTAAAATAAAAATCACTAGAATTATTTAAAGCTTTAGTCTACAATTAATAGCATCAAGTTCTTTAAAAAAATGTATATTTAAAAAAAATCGGTCGGATTCGTCTCATTTGTTAAAACACAGACTTTCTCAGTCTACGCATCATACATTCTGTAAAATTGCAATTTTATACTGTGTGTTACAAGATACACATCAATTAATATAATCAATCAATCATTTTAACATTTACCGCCCTTTTATAGACTAAAAACACAAAACGCACATTTAAAAAAAACATGGTTTTCAATTGGTTCTTTAAGGGGAAGCAACATATCACAAGGATTTTTAGCACTGTAGAGGAAGTGTTAAAAATAAAAGCTGTTATTGTCCATTCAATGTTTAAGGCGGAAAGCATCAAAATCACGAACTGTATTCTGCTTAAACGAAACAACATAAATCTATTCACAATAAATCTATTCACATAGTTTTTTAAAACAACAATGTTTCATTTATCATAATACCTTTTTGCCAAATTGAAAGAAATAGTACAAGGCACATCTAGTTATAGGGTTTTGTAAAGGTCTCCGGTTTTTGATTGTGTTTTATTATTATTTTACTGTTAAGACAAGACGGTTCTGAATATAGTTAGAAACATAAATAACCGAAATGTGTTACTACTGAATATGCATACAGAACACATGTTTAGATGGGGAGAGGAAAAAAGTAATAACGCACACATCACTCGGCGTTTTTACACGCTGGTAGTTATGTAGAGGAATTTATGAAGCCCTCTCTGAATAAACATTTATTAGGAGGTTTTTACAACCCCATTGCGCCTGTCAAGCTCGTGTCTTGCTAAGCGACATTTGGGTCTAATGATATATCACAAATATATTTTTTTGTGTACAGATTACTTCCCTGCTGTCGACCTGTGTCGTATGGTAATGCGACCGATTTTCAACAGCCAGTGAAGAATTAAAAGCTTTCGTTCGGTAAACGCGGTGGAAGCGTTTAATTGCATATTTATAAAAGGTAAACGTGAAACATGGCAACGATTTATTAACTAAATTTAAAAATGTACAAATATACTTTGATGACATCGATTAATAAGATATGGCATATTTTTCCCAACATACATTTATTTCCACATCTTAACATCTCGCATTCGTCAAGGGCAGACTATTTTGGTCTCCATCATATAAACCAAGATATATATAATTATAACATATATATCATAACCGTTACACTTGCTATTCCAAAACATAGGAGTATCAACGCTTTAAAAAAACAAAAGACACATATACATAGAGTACACTACAACAGCTACAACACCTATGGCCTATTAAGATTTCATGTGAGGCCCAAAAAATAATACTCATAAGATGCTTTTTCAAACATTTTTAATTTGTATACATACATTAATGTTATGTCACTATGTTATATATAGTATGTGGTATACTTACGTATCAATACTAATATGATGCGGCCCACTTAATAAATAAAATACTGCATGCGGCACAGACGAAAAAAAGGTTGAGTATCGTTGGACTAGATTACAAACATGCTATTTTTCAGATGAGAATTTTGATTATATATACTTACAATATATGAAAATCTTTGTTAACTACCGATTACACACTCATTATTGCACAGTAACATATTTATTTGATGATTTTTGGTTAAAAATCCTGACATATAAGCAGGGCTGGCGCCACCATACAGGTGAAATAGGCAAACGCCTAGGGCGCAAACAATTAGGGGACGCATAAATGCAGTACGAAAATGATTTTTATATACTCTAATAATAACAAATGATAGTACATTTTTATTAATTTTGATGTTTGTATTTGGTAGTTGTAATTATGATCATATTCTATATGATTCGAAGAAGAGAAATTGAGCGACTGAGTAACAAATAGTTCTCGTAGAAAAACTTCTGTTGAGATACCTCCATTAGGAGGCCATATGCTCCACATTGACATATATAAAAATATATTTCTAATGGTCCTGAATGGTCTGTTTTTCATTATTTCGAGATAAAATGGGCCGATTTATTAAAAAGGGACGAGCCAAATAACCTCGCGCCGGCACTGCATATAAGTATAACATAAATATTATGGCGTTCATTTAAAATGCAAAATTCAGGCCATATCTGAAGAAGTGTAAATGATTATTTAGTATCTGTGCCATAAAATATATATGACCTACAGATCAACCATTTTTTGTATATATGCTGTCTTGAAACCAGACAATAAATGTATCATTATGATTGTGTTCTACGTTGAGTAATTGGCGTATTTGCCTTCCATCTAAGGGCGATCCTGTTCTTACAACTAACGACGAGTTTCTAAGCAGTTGGGCCATAAAACTCGCGCGGTAAGACGGCCGGTCCAAAGGAAAAGGATAACCGCTCGCATAGCTTTAGGCGAGGTACGTAAAACAACAAAAAGTTAAAACGATCAACCAACCTGCCAAGTACAACAACCGTACCCTTACTTTTGCCATCCGAGTCGAATCAGTAGTAGAAGAACAACATAAAAATGTGTACACACAACGCCCGGTAAGTTCTTTCTTATTCTCTGCGGTAATCCATTAAAATTCCGTAACATTTATTTAAAATAAAAAGGTGCATATAGTTAATGAAAATGTCTAGAGTTTTATGTTGTTTATAAATTATCTGTCGACTGGTTTTCAATTGAAATTCCTCTCACTCAGAAGATGGACCTATAAAGAATTTCGTTCTGAATATAAATGAGCCGCTATAGATTTAAAATACAATAAGTCGAAATTAAACTAACTTTTTTTTACACGTTCCACACAAAACCGTTTAAACAATGTTAGAATTCATAGAAAAATTGAAGACTGTTTCCTGTAATTAAAAAATCCGTATTATATGATATTTTTTTTGTAAAAATGTTATAGTGAAAGACCCAAAAAGTAAATTACAGTAAAATAAAAAATGGTGTAATTTTATTTTATGGATTTTCGTAGCTAGTGTACCTACACAGACACTCATAGTTGCTGCTTTGCCGATCCCTGTCTCAGTTTGGAATAGATTAGTCACTGCTATATCAAGTTATTTTATTTTTTTATTTTATTTTTTACTCGAACGAATTATGGTAAGAAATATAAAAACAATATATCTAATCAGAAATCATTATGAATCTACTAAGAAACTAGTGCATATATGTAGGTATGAAAAGGTTTGTGATTCTTCCGAACATGAATTTTCCGAATAGAATACTATAAACAAGATATTTTACTTTTAAGTCCACCTTTGCCGTATTAAAAAAATTAAGATCCGATCAATAGCTGGAGTTGTGTGATTTGCAAACAAACCCTTTTTATGCTAACAAATGTGAAACAGGAGAAGATTTTTAAAAAATATTGCTAGAAGGGAGGTACCCTAAATTGACGAACTTTCGTCTCAAACGGGCTCAATGCTCGGAATTACATATTATCTTAGTAAAAGTACCCTTTCAACCATGAAATTCATTTAATCAAAATACAGATGTTTGTTGACAGGCATTCCGTGACGAATATGACAGGCTCGAACTTTATGTACGAACAACGTTTTTTCAATGGAATTATCGATTTTTGTTCGAAGACATGGGTGTTTGTGATGTGTAAATATTAATGCTGCCAATACGTTAACAAGGGGCTCGCTTAATCTCAAAGCAATTCTTGGTGTTCTGGGGAAGGAGTGATTTTTTTTTATTGCTCCTATGCAATTATGTCCAATACTTGAATAAACAATCGATTGTTACTTAAAACACTTATAATATGTAACAATATGCAATTTACCGTAAACTAATCAATGTAAATGGGTAAAAATGAACTTCTGTTTATACTGAAGCTATCGTAGATAATATATAAATAAGAAATTGTAGTTATGTACTAATTTGATCTGAGAATATTGTTTTTTCTTAAATTAACAAGGGGCTCGACGGCCTTAGTAAAATTTAACAAGGGGCTCGCGCGAGCCCCTCCGAGACCCCTCCAGCCCACCCCTAGACCCACCCACCCAATCCCAATGTAACGAATCGTAGCGAGTGTGGTTGGTTAACCATTAATTCTACCTTAGCTCTATCCTTCTGTTCTATCCTTACTAATATCATCTAAAAAGAGAGGTTGAGCAACCAAGTAACTAATAGTCTGTTGAGATACTTCTATTACGAGGCCATATATAAAATAATGCAATGAACGTCATCCTTATAAAGTCAGTTAAATAGATTAATCCTTTGTTCTTCTCAAGTATTTATATAAATCGCATATCTGCTATAAGTACTTTAATTTCGGTTAAGACGATATAAATGTTTGTGGAGTACAAAATGATATCGGAATTTCATAGAAGATTTGTCATCGTATTTAAGAGTAAAATCTTTCTTTCATTGAATGTCATTTATGAATGACTTTTTGATAACGCTTGGATCGCATCTTAAATACCATCGAAGATTACTTTTTAACGACGATGCCTACATGTTTGCAAACAAAACCGTCATGCCATTCAAAATTGTTTTAAATTTAGAACATTTTTGCAACTCAAGCAGGAAACATTTATTTTAATGTTTCCTGGATATAAAGCATTAAAAATACTGAATTAGATTTTTGTTGATTATTGACACTTGTCAGTTACGGGCGTAGATCTACTGTCGCTGTGTATAATTCTTAATTTGAAAAGACGCTATCGATTGTTTTTTTTCCAAAAACAAAACACTAGTCGATAGATATTTCATGCTTAAAATCAATTTCATCCTAAAAAAAAACTCAATCAAATTTACTAACGATGTCTGCAACGTAAATCTTTTTTTGTGTATTTTTCAAACCATTTAATTTTTAGCTGTCGGCTTATGAAAAAATAAATCATGTTCTTTTGCGTTTATACATAACTTCATTAAAAAAACGTATTGTTTCACAAAAAAACATTCTTCTTTTAACACGTGTAAGATGATAGTAAACATTTACCTGCTTATCTAATAAAGCTTTGAATGGTTCCCACCAAAGCAGTGATACACAACGTACGACAGTGAGACCAATTTATCAAGTTCACGGGCTTGAGAAACCAAAATCTTTGCAGATAATGATATTACCATATCTGCTTCCAATGTGAAGCATATGGTATTCTAATGAAGATATTTTAAAAGATTTTTTTAGTTCGAGTACTGTTTTTAGCTCAGTTACTCAATCTCTCTTTTCCTAATAGAATAGGGATATAAAAATAAAGCATAGAAAAAAATAGTGGTCAATTACTCTCTCTCCGCCCCGTTAGAAATGGAAGGATGAGAGGGAATATTTAGATATCACAAACACCCATGCCTTCGAGATAAATTGATTTAAAAAATGCTGTTCGTATTGGTAATCCAGCTTTTAAGATTTGTCACGGATGCCATGTTAAGAAATAAACTTATTTATTACTATGCTAAAACTTATTGATCAGTTCGTGAACTTCAGCGCCTGAAGATAAAGAAATGTGAAACGCAGGTTGTTAGTGACCTGTCGTTATGTCAGAATGTAAACAAATTAACGATACAAAAATTTAATACTGAAATTCTATCGAGTAACTTCAATGGAAATCTTAAATTACTAAAATCTGTGTAAGGAAAACAAATGTTTCGAAGAACAGATAACATTTACATTGCATAAATTTTGACTTATATGTTTTATTCTGCTTAACAAATTATTTGAATCATATATTTAGTTTGTGAGCCACTAGACATGTCATTCTTGGCCACACTAATCCGATGAGCTGCGGGCTGTGTATCACTGTATTAGAGTACACGTCTAGGCAACGATCACACTAAGTGGACTTTTTATCAATAAAACATTAGTTTCTTCACATATATGAAGCTTTTTTGGATTAAAGTAATGAAAATAGATTCTGCCACATGGAAACAAAAGTATTCATTTGACGATAATACTTACTCTAAATGCTAATCTACCTTTAATTATACTGAAGTACGCAATTGCTTGAGAGTTAGGAGAAAGGATAAATGTTTGAAAAAAATATATGTGTTCGAACTAAATACAGTGCGTATTATTAACTGTTAATCTTTACAATAACAAGTATTATTTAAGTCGATATATATTTTTTCGGCTCACGGCGTATAACGTATGACATTCTAATGAAGTTCTAGATTTTTTTTTTTAATTTTTACTCGAACTTAACATTTGATTTTTTTAATTTTCAGAATTTTTATATCAAATAATTTAACTTCCGTTTGAGTAGGCTATAGGTTTCGCGCAAGCCACAATTTTGAATAGTTTAAGTATATGCTTATTTAAAGTGGTGTAGTGGGGCCAGGTCGGCGACCTGGCACCTGGAAATGAGCCAGGGCGCCGTGCCGCCCTGCCACCTTTTTAAGTTGTAACTTAATTTTCAAGTACAAACATATATTCATTTTTTTTTATTACCATGTCTGCTCCCAATATGGAGCATATGGACTCCTAATGGAGTTTATCTCAACAGAAATGTTTCTACGAGAACTGCTTGTTACTCAGTTGCTCAACCTCTCTTTTTCCAAAGAGAGTAGGAATAAAAGGAAAAGGCCAGGACAGGACTAGTGGTTAGCTAATCGCTCTCGATACGCCTCGTTCATAGGATAGGATGGGTGGGAGGGGGAATTCAAGACATCACATACATCCATGCCTTTGAAGAGAAATCCATAAATCAATTGAAAAATCAATTTATAAAACTGCACGTACTGGGATTCGAACCCGTGCCCTCCGTAGCGGTAGCCAACGACGTTAACCACTCGACCACACAGGCGGATTTTCAAGTACAAACATATATTCAAAATACTGTTCATAAAGTTAAAAACATTATTTCAATATTATTGGTTTATTTGTTTTTTTGTGTTTTTAACATGAATTGCATCGAACAAGTACAGCGTTTTTTTATTGATTTAATTATTACAACTTGTGGTATTTTAACTTCGGACAGATGTAAGAAAAATAGGGAAGAAATCAATGGCCGACCTGGTACCTATTTATTTACCACTACACCACTGCTTATTTAAATTGATTAACTACCGAAAATCGAAAAGATTAAGTCATAAAAAGGTCGATAAAATAAGACATGATTTATTTTTAACAATATTTTTAGAAGTACCTTTATTAATGATATCGACTAAGGGTAGGACTTCGTGAATTCATATTGTAGCAAAATAACCACATATATTAAAGTAACCCATTTTTTCAAAATGGCTATATCAAACAGAACTAGGTAGTTGATTGTTTAACATTAACTCAATATCTATTATTTTGTTTGATATTGGTAAACTGTGGGAAAAAATAAAGGGTTGTTTTTTTACGCAGGTATAGATAAAATAATTTTATTTAGATGTTTTGTTGTTCCAAATGGTATTAATATTGCAATTATTCTAGGAATACCTGCAAGTGTTTTTTAGTGTTATTATTAAGACGTTACCAGTGGTGTGGTGTGTTAGAAAAAAAACTTGCCATTCCACTATCAATTAAACACGTCGACATTTTACTGCGGGTCTGAATAATAAGCAAAAGTTTATAGGGTCCGAGCAGGGTTCGAGTACAATGGGAATCGTTACGAGTGGTGTGACTGCTTTGTTGGTGAGTTGTATGAAATTAGGTTTCTATGCCAAAGTCATCCTGAAATAAAAAGCTAGTTTTTTTGCAGCTTTATTGTGAAAATAAAATGTTGCAGAAAATTGGAATAAAAGCACCACGGGGAGCGGGGTTGTTCAGACGCTATGCTGCGTACCAGAGGTACTCAAATACTAAAATCATTTTTCTTTGTATTTTTGAACATTAAGATTATTTTTCAAAAATATTAGAGAAAATAAAGAAAGGTTAAAAATTTGGCAATAAATAAGTGCTCGTGGATCTAGATCGAACATAATTTAAAAAAAGGTTTGCTTTAATAATAATGTTGTGAACATATGTATATTATAATCAACCAAGTAATAGTTGATTAGTACACCAATGGCTTAAATAATTAAAATTAAAATCTGAAAAAATTGTTTGTAAACTTTTAAGTGTTTCATAAAGCATATCAATAATATAAACTCAATTTACCGTGGATTAAAAGTAAACATTCACTTAATTCAAGTGAATCGTTTTGGTCGGAAAGGTTTCTAAGTTATCAACAGCTTAGTCATCTCTGATATGAAGAATTGGAGAAAGAAATTTTTGAGATAATACGTTCGCACCCTTCGGCCTGTTCTATTTAAGGGATTTATTATTAATGTATGAATTATACATATTACAAAAAGTCAGGTAGATTTCATTTTTAGTGGCAGATATTTCTTCTATAGATTACCATTTAAAATAAAATTTCATGAGTTCGTTTCTACTTAGTATGTGAATAATAACAAAAACTTTAGTGCCTACGTAGGAAATATTTATCTATACGAATAATTTAAACAAAAATTATAATGTTTTTATACGCCTAAAATTACTAATTTGATTTAAAAATAAATATGTACCAATTTCCATTTGAATTATATGATACATTTTACAGTTTTTTTTATAGATTTGATAGGTTTAACAAATTAATAACGCAAATATATAAAATTAATCAGTTAATCTTTAATATAATTCTAAAAAGGAAAATAATGTGCTTACCAAAAAACTTAATGTAGACCTATTTAATCTGATAATATATTTATTTTTGTAAAATAGAATTGATATATAAAAACGTGTGACAGAGAAAAAGCAGCGAACGAACTATATTGGCAGAGTATTTTGGGGATATACTCATCGAGTCTTGAACAAATTTTGTAAATACCTCTATCGTCGATATCCGGAAACTTGTTCAGGTTTTGAATGGGATGATAAATTAAGCGTGTCTCTTTTCTATACATATCTCGAGAACTGGGTCAATAGCTTTATTTTTCACAAAAGCGCTTTTTGGAGACATGCTACGAGGCGCAGATGATGGATTGGAGATGTTACTGGATACAAAAAGCAAACGATTACATACACACTTAACGATACATCTGAACAAGTAGATATCAAATAAATATAAATAATGTGTCGATAAATTGTGTGTTATTTCTTCCTACGGCGAGAAGCACGACGTGTCTTGACATATTGATTCAATTCAGGTCGTATTAATATTTTTATCAAGAATTACGGTCAAATTGATCTTGAAAATACAATTAATTTTCATAATAATACTAAGGGATTCGACTAAAGCTATTTTTTAGATGCTTGTAATCATATTAGACCGTATTTTTAATTAATGTATGCATTTAAATCGTTGTTAATTCCAATATAAATGGATCTCAGCTAACATGCGTTTTTCTATTAAAAATGACAATTGGGTTCAAATCATCAAGATTTTGTCGTGTATAGTATTGATTAACTCAATCATCATTACATAATATTTCGGTGGAGTAACGTAATAGACGATTTATTGAAAAAATACGCATTCTCTTATGCAAACAAAAAAACAACTAAAAATGATTGGTTTTTCGGCATCCTTGATAAATATTTTGCAATTTCAAAACCCGCATGCTATTAAATAACAGCCGCTAAGTGTGGAAGAAGAAATGCATAACGAACAAGAAGTAAAAGCTCGCAACTCGGAGCGTCTTCCAAATTGCTAAAAATGTACTGGGCTTAAAGCTTCAGATGGGGGAGGGGACGTGAATTGTTAATGAGTGCAAGAGAACACCTGAACGCAAAAATAGGATTCTTGTTACGCAAAAGTTAAACATGAATTTCGGATGCAGGACAGATTATTTTTATTTGAGGTATATTTTAGAAACAGTCAAGAAGTGTAAATATAACAATTAAGTTTAATGGGAATTTCGGGATGCGTTCTGGTTTAAGAATTTTAATTTTAAGTGTCCGCTAGCCAAAGTAAAATTATTTTACGCCCTTTTTTAAGTAAAACGAAATTTTAAAAAGATTCTCGTTGCTATGTATTTCCTGAGAAAATGACAAATTTATTTAAAACTTATTTTAATGCAGAATTACTCCTATACACTGATATATTGGCTTAAGATTTTTCAAGAATAAAAAACTTATATCCACAATAAAGAAACATAACATTATTAATTCTTAAGTTAGGAAGAATTCTTATGTTGACATCTAATAAATCAAAAATAAAATATCATATTAAAAAACCACCTGTCTCTTGATTAACTATTCCAAGCTTATTTAAAAATAATTTTGTTTAAAAAAAATGATTTGCATTTAAAGATATTACAGATTTTTGTATCTACTTTAATTTCGTAAAGTATTACAGAAATAATTTTAAAAGCTTTATAATATGTACCGTATTTTTGATCTGTTGAATAATCGTACGACTGGTAACAACAGTAGTGGTTTTATTTTTAGCTCGTGCCAAGTTAAGTAAGCGGGGGAACAGGCCAAATAATGCAAATGCGAGCAAACTGGGATTTTGTGAACAGACATGCATATTTATTTTGACACTGTCAACATTACAGAAGACAGGTTGGCCATATTAACGAAATTACCTCACTCAGTGTGATTTTAAATGTTTATATTATAAAATACTATCTCAATATCGAAGTCTTGTAGTCACAAATTCTACAAAAGAGATAATATAGTTGTTTGATGATAAGATGCAATAAAACCTTTAATTTTTCAAATATTTTCAGATTTTTTTAAAATATGAAACTACGAACGCTTATGAATGTAATTGTAATAAAATATGACGTTGATTTTATTTTATTCAAATGAAATTTATAATTCTAAATGCCTAATTAGTAGGAGGTTTTTTTTCATTTAAAAATTAAACAATATTTTGTACTAATGCCACATTTATTAAATATGATCAAAATCGGTTTCCATAATAAAAAAATTGTCAACCTATAAGAATAATCATTAATGGAGGGCTATTTATACTTTAACTTATTTAAGTATAGCACTTTATATTTAATATTAAATTAATTGATTCCTCAGTTGAAAATGCTCACCATGAGCGCAACTGGTCCTGATAATAATGTGAAATTGGTACAAGAGAGTGATTTTTTTAAAAATATAATACCTTTCCGACAATTTTTGACAATTAAAAGGAAGATTTTTCATTTCAATGAAGTTGTGTATTTTTCATCGACGAAAGAGTTTGCAAACACTATCATTGGTTTTTGGATGATTGAATAAATACACAGTATTTTAGAAAATTTTAACAGAGCGAAGATAAAGCATGACTATAAAATTTTGAGAATTTTGAAAGTAAAATTTTTAAAGCAATTTAATTTTGTGTTTTTTACACAATCGATTTTTAAAGAAGCAAATTTCATCTAAAAAAACCTATTTCACCATTATATCGTTTTCGTTTTTTCATCTTTGTTTGATAGACGAAACAAAATTTAGAAGATTTTTTAAAATCTCATTTCACTGTGTGAAACATTTGAAAATTAACGTACACTGTACCTCCATGTCATAAATCCAAGCTGAATTCCCGCAAACCTTTGCCGAAATTAAAAACGTTTATCCCTACATAAGTAAAAAGTAAAATAAAATCCCGAAGCAATATTTACCGGGCTTCGCTTTCAATCGCGAATTAATCGCAATGATTTGGATGTTCCTAAATATGTACCCACGAGACTACGAGAGACCCTTAAGTCAATTTGCATCAACTCTGTGAATTTGTCGCTTCATTTTTACATTAGTATAAAATTATTGCTTCTCTTTTGATCGGCGTGAGAGTTTTTCGTAATTAAATTCGAGTTTTATTTCAAGCATCATTAAAACTGCAATGGCACATTTTCTCACTCGTTGACTTAAGATTGATGACTGTTAAACTTGTTAATTACGACCATTTTTTGAAGATGTCTTGTATTAATTATAAGTCATGGTAAATGTGCCTACCTGAGTTTTGTTTATGTACATAACTTACATTTTTTGATTCAATAATATATTGATTTTTGTATGATGATAGCATTTAAGGTCCATATAAATATTGTACCATACCACTTTGAAATCTGATTCTAAGATAGAAACCAATGAAAACTTGTATTCTGAATAAACAGGATTGTCGATAAATATTTTTAAAAAAATCGTTTTATTTGAAGAAATTTTAATACCAATGATACATATAAGCATCGTTACGAAATGTCTTCCAGCATTGTATTTGTGAACTATGATTGTTAAATCAAAAAAATATTACTTTCATTATATGTATGATTTCGTTAGTTCAGTGTTCTTTATAACCGTACTTTGACTGTATTATCTGACGCAAAGACGCACAGTTTACGTGATGCTATTTTTTTGCGGCTCTCGAATAATTCATCTTAAATTTAAAAGTAATGCAGTTTTAAAGTAAATGATTAATTTTAACAAAGTCTTGTGCGGTGCAGTGCAGTCTTTTTCGTTGATGAAACACAATAAATCGGTTCACAAAAATAGCTAGAAATGAAAATCCGATTCGATTTTGCAGCTTATATTATGTATAAAAGAAAGTCAAATTCTAAATAAAAATCAAATTTACATTGACTAATATAGCATTAACTTTTAAATTATAAATACAACTGTATACCCAAATACTAACAATTTTTGTCAAAAAGTACACCTGATCGTCGATTGCAAGGTTTTTAAATAGCACGGTTAAATGTATTTGAACATATTTATATATTAATAGCCGATAAAATAATCACAAATCACAAATATGTTCGTCGTCATAATGTCCAGGGGTCTTCTTCTTCTTCTCCGAAATTTATATTTGTTTGCATACTTGAAATATTTGAATAATTCCAAAAATGAAAAAAATATTAATACTGCAGGGCTGTCGATATTGGATACAGCAGCTCAGCAGGGCAGCTTAATTATGATTTTTATGAATATATATTTTATCATATCCGCTATTTGCATATTTTGTTTTTCAGTCCCGGTGTATTTTAGTTCTTTTAGAGAGTTGGGTGTATTCGTAAAAAAATCCGTTTAGAGAATTAATTACGCTTAGATTTTCTGGCTTATTTATTAAATAGGTTTGCAATTTATTTTTCACGCCAGTAAATTTTCTGACTATTTAAAAATGCAACAAAAATCTCCTCCGTTAAGGGCGACGGGCTTACAGATAGTATCTTTATAAATAGCATCATTTTTACACGGCTGTTATTCGTGGAACGTACTCCCCGTATCCATTTTTTTGCGGCCCACTCGAAAAAAAGTTTGTGCATACCTGATCTATCGGTATCATTTGGGTGAATTTTTCACTATGGTAATTATTCCACAGCAACGTTAGATCAAAAAAGGGCAATTTTTACCAAAGTATGTATGGCTTGCGTGATAATCATCATAACGCCCTGCTATGATAGATGGTGTTCCAATCCGTACGACAATATGCCCACACGTGCCGAGAGTTGATGAAAAACTGTGTGAATATTTAAATTTTATTCATTCGCCGTAATCATATCACAATAAATCACCCTCCCGACGCCGACATTTTATGATAAGGCAGGGCCGCATCGTAAATTACGATTTCCGCCGTCCGATTCCCCACTGTCCTTTGTCTACCGCTGGGTCCAACTGTTGTTTTTGTTTTATTTTTGTAATTACGTCATCAGTCTGCATTGCAGTCTGGTCCCTGTAATTTAATCATCGATTCATTGACCTTCCATTTTTTTTTCATATTTTTACGAAATGCTTATATCATTTTCAACACAATGCATAATAATTTATCGGGTATGTTATTATTATTTTTACGTGCCATCCTATTTATTTATTTTATTTATACAAATTAATATTTTGTGGGAGGTTCTACAACAGTTCTTTTAAACAAACAACGAGGAACAAAACAATAAGTGAATCGATATATTTGTTTCAAGTTGTATATAAGCTGTTTTGATCAGAAAAGTTTTTAAAATTTACGACATTTGTCGAGAAACCCACATTTACATGATTGACTAAAAACCTATAAGAGACCGCTACACTTAATTTCTAATAGATATCTTTCGAGGCTGGAAGAATAAGCAACGGCCTGCAGTATACTAAAAATTGATATTGGCTTGTAAGAATTCCTTTATACTATGGTTAAAATAGAAAAGTATACATTTCCGTATTAATTATGTATTAAATAAAATACGTTATCACGCCAGAATGAATAAATTAAAATTAATTAGGTCGGAATATATTGAAAGTTACACCTTATAATAAAAAATATATAATATTAAAATTTCACTGAACAGTTATATGATTTTTAAAAACTCTAGAACAAGTACACATATTATTCGCCGAGCTGCGTAAAGCACATAGAAAAAGAATCTTAACATAGAAACTCTGTTTCCCGCAAATATTAAAATGTGTAGATATCGCTTTTTGTAACGAGACGCTTCATATGTTATTATGTTTATAAGAGAGTAGTACTTATTTTAAATACGTATATAAGATTATAATGAATCAATGATAAGCTTAAAATAATTAAAATTCACCGAGATAATAATTGTTATGAATATTATTCACAGTATAAAGAAAAAAAAATCGATTGAATAATTGCGCTAAAAATATTAGAATAATAAATTATGAAAGGCGTTTATTAGTGCAGGTATAAACCCTCTTCCTTATCACATAAACGAACGCATTACTTGAGTGCTATTTTATGAATGCAATTAATTAGTCATGCCATCAGTGTCATCGCTGTAATTTATTCCTAACAGTTGCTTTTGTTCACAGAATAAATATATCATAGAATATAGGTGTATTTTAAAATAGATTTGATATATAACTTCTAACAATGTTACGTTATTTAAACATGATATTTACATGAATATTTTGAACAAACTGAGTAAACATTGAAACAAATATCAGTCAAATCCTGATATCAAATATTTATTCATTTATGAGATACTGTCTGACAATTTTTTTTTTAAATGTTTTTAATAATAATTTAATTAAAGAAATTTGTTAAAAAATATAGTGGGAGGGGTCATATAATTATGAACATATAACTGTGGGGCTACTATTAAATGTATTGGATTATCACTTTTAAGGTGTTCACTGTCAATACTTGGTGGAATGGCATTATAATAAAAATAATAAAAGATTTTTAGTACTTTTTCCACATAAAATTTATTTGATCAGGACCGGTTTCGCTCATCCCGAGCATTATCAACTGATCAGTTGATAATGCTGATCCAATAAATGTCCTGATCAAATAAATTTGATGTGGAAAAAGTACTAAAAATCTTTTATTATTTTTATTGTATTGGATTATATTGAAGGTACATGAAATAAGGTGTTAATTCAAGAAACCTGGTTTTGAGATAATCATGACATTTTATCATATTTATTAATGCACTATAATAAACCTATCTTTCCAAGCTCTGCATAAAACTTGATAATAATTTACCGATTAGATAGACATATATCTCTTTTTTTTAATTCTTTTTTTCATTAAAAAATATTTGACCTCAGAGCTAATTCCAATGTGCCAAAGTTTTAACATTAGAGAGGAACTCGATGATAATTTTTTGTAAGTCACTCGAGATCATCTCGAGGTAAATTGACATCACAAACCCTCACGTCTTAGGTCTTAAATTTAAATTTTACATCGATCTTACCGGGAATTGAACCCATACCAGCCTGATCGGAAGTGCAAGCTGCAACCAACTAGATGACGGCGGGCGATTCAAAAGCGTCATGTTATTTGTAGTGAGAAAAAACATTCAACGGAATAGACATAGTATATTATCTTCAAATTGTGTAGAAACTGAAGATGACTTATTTAAAAAAAAGACTCAAAACAGTCAGTTTTCATTTTAACACTATCTGATTAAGTCCTACTCTCTTTGGAAAAAGAGAGGTTGAGCAACTGAGTAACAAGCAGTTCTCGTAGAAACACTTCTGTTGAGATAAACTCCATTAGGAGTCCATATGCTCCACATTGGGAGCGGACATGGTCAAAAAAAAAATTAAGTAGGGTATCTAAAACCTTTTTGCATCCACAGGACTGACGGAAACTCTCATGTCGTTTTGAATTTTTAAAGTGCATAGGTTCTTTTTGCACTGAAACCATCATACAGTGTTAAAAACAAGTGACTGAATGCTGCTAGATCAAAAAAAAGTAACCAAAATAGAGGCAATGAAATGTAGATCATTGATGCATATTTAGTTAAATACTTCTAAAATGCAACATAGATCATTATAGGTAGAGACTAGAGAGGCTTCAATTAGAAATAAATAATGCTACAGTGTGTCACCTAATAAACTTAAATTAAGGGTGATGCCATAAAAACGAAACCATTACAGTATCCATGCCCTTAGAAACTCTTATACCCTGCTTAGAACAAATATATACAGTGTGAAAGAAGTTCTGTAAAAATATGCGGCAGCAAAAAATAAAACGTCGGCGGTGTTTCTGTTATGTTGAGGATGCCTTCATCGAACAGTAAATTTACCAAATCGGATGATAATATGTCGTGATGCAAATTACTCAAATCAGTATCTTGATTCTTTTTTGTTAACATCATATTAATTATAATGTGTTGGTTGATCCAAGAATTTTTAATTATATTTCTGTTCAACAGTCTAAAAGTACATTTGTATTGTATTAAATAATATACAATTTCTGTTGAATTCTCTTTGAATACAGAAATAACACAAGAACGAGCCGCGCAGTAGAAAATACCAATTAGCTAGAGGTAAAAATCATTCATAGCTAATAAAGACCGATCACCAATACACCTGACAAGAGTTCAGCTATTTTTTAAAGCATGGCCCAAAAAAAACATCCCATTAAAAAATGACAGCGGGACGCCATATATCGAAGGTAAAATTAATTTCAAAGAACATTAATCATTTGAATTTATTACAGCCAGAGATACCACATCCTTCGTAACCATCAGAATGGGCAAGAGAAGCAAAAAACACATGACAAAAATGTTAGTTAAGCGGCGGATACGTATGCATTTCTATTTACTTGTTTCAAGTAGATATCCAAACATTATTCAAGATGCTTGCCGTTCTTTATAATATTGCTTGGCTGCTTGACTGCATCGTATATTTAAATGTCCTATTAAAAACTGCCCCGTTGTATGTTGAAGGTTTAAATACAATATGTCTAAGTAATGCTGTGACTTTCTATTCGATATCAAAACATGAACTCTAACGTCAAAAATGATGATGAAAACAGAAGCGGTTTTGCCTATCACGAGCATTTTCTACTTAGAATAATTACAAAAGATTGTTCTGTTTTTTTTTATTATTATTCAACGCCATTCCACAAGATATTGGCAGTGCTTAATAAAAATTTGATATAAATATAACATAGAATATTTAAAAAAAAAGTAAGATCTTATTCAGGTAATGTAATTGACATAACATTTTTTTTACTGAAAATGTAAACTTGTAATTGTAAGATTCATTAAAAAGATCGTTTAACTACAAACACTAGGATATTATTAGCTGAATTGGATCCTCAGTATACATGGTCATGGATGATATGTTATTTCTGTTACAATTTAATGTTGTTATTTATATTAGATTTTTAAATTTGATCGTCTGATGGCAATTGGCATTTTGTATGTTTATAACAATCACTATTCGTTATACAAGTTAATGGATTGATGTATGATATATATTCCACAAAACCATCTCCAGTGAATAATAGTGTCTTCTCTCATTTACGGAGTTATGTTTTTTGGTCATCGAGAAGTTTAACGACGCAGTCGAGCTTTTAACATGTTTTTTTTTTTGTTATATTGGTTATTAATTATTACCGCTGGATCAGTATGAGAAGGCAAGTGAAAAGTGTTCGGTACATAGTTTTAAATTTATCGCACGCAAATAGTCAATGACAGTTATTAGACACATTAGGTATATTTTATGCCTAATTAGACTGATCTTGCAATCATGCGTTGATTTATATGATTTTAAATTGAAAATATGGTTAAGTAAACACTACATATTGAACATTTATTAATTTGAAAATTTATTACTTTAATACTTGATTTACTCTCAAACGTATAACTGTTTTTTTTTAAATTGTGCGTTATTATTTCAATCGAAAAACGCATTTATTAACCAAAACGTATTTACTAAATATTAATTAATACGCTTATGCGAACTCGATAAAGCACATGTAATAGTTTTAAATCTATAAGTAACTATAATCAATTTGGTTCTTAAAAACCGCTTTATATTACGGTAATAAATAATTCAATGTGAAACCGAATCTTTATACCAAGCTTAGCTGACTAGAGAATTAATAATAAAACATCAGTTCAGGCGCATATTATGTTTTTAAAGTGAGTGTATGAAAATTTATCGCCATCAATTTATCGCCAGTAACTAATAACGAGTAGTTTACCGTCAAATGAAATGATCATATAAGCAATTTATTGCCAATAAATGATTGCTAGTAAGTTTTACCGGCAGGTAATGTATATATTTTTTTATTAATTTACTGGACATTTTATCTAACCTAACCTACACATTATTTTATTTTATATTATTGTGTATTGTATTATTTGATAGGTACCTAATTGTAATTATTATAAAGGATTTAATACATTCTTTGTGATACACATAAGTATAAAAGTTGAAAAATAATGTTATCAAATTATTTTTTTACCAAAAATGAACTTACACAAATTTACCGCCGAATGTATTGAAGGTATTGAATCAATCTAATCGATAATAGCTTATATTCTCTACAAATTTCACCTTTTAATGTTTTTTTTTGTTGTGGCTTTAGTAGCATAATCGAATTACTTTTGAGCATTCATTGTCATTCATACACACTTTGCACGTAATAAAGAAAATAATCACACTTAAAACATACCGCTCGTGACGCAAAACTTTTTCTTTTTTACAACAACCGGAATAGTTTTCCCCTAGTGACCTGCATTCAAAAAATACCCATTTGTCGAATAACGTGAGGTGATGATTGAATTCATTGTTTTTTTATGTAAAAAAATGTGTCGTCCATAATAGGAAATATCTCGCTCGTATTTTCATATAGATTGAGGACAATAAAACAGTACGTGTACCAAGAGCGCTCTTTAGTTTATGTTTTGGTTCGTCATCGTGTGACGTTTTGTTTACTTCGTAACGTGACTGCTCTACATATTTTTAACTTTCAACACTCAAGTTTTAAACTTTAAAGTGTTCAACAAAACTTTGTTGAAAATAAAAATAAAATAATTCAACTCGTGCAAGTATACGCTAAATTCTTAAACGTTAATAAAAAATACATACTTGTACATAATTGAAGAGAAATCGTTGACTATTTATTTTAAAATAAAAAGTTAAGGAAACACGAAAAAATATTTAGACTACAAACTACCATGATGGTAAAAAACACTCTTGATCAATTATATTATAGGTAAAAAAGACATAAAAATCACCAATGCTCCGAAATCTCAAATATGTAATTGAAAAAAATAGCAGTTTGATTAATAGGAAAAAGCTTTTATTCTCTTATAAATTACATTCGCCGATGAATGTTAACGAATAAAAAGAATCTTTAATATTAATACTTCGCCAATTACATTATTTCTTTCGGTTTACTTTTCTTCTATATTAAATATATATATTATAAATTGCACCTCCCATTAACATAATTATCTTGCATGACGATAATGCAAACGGTGAATTGTGCAATATTTACGGTTCTTGCAAACAGCCGCTGTATAGTAAGTAATCCGTTTCAGAAAAAAAGTATTTGTCATATTGAATGAATTTGAGTTTAATAAAATATTTTTGATTATATTTACGATACTTTTTATTAAAATTAATTATTTATTTACATTTTTTCCTTTTAAAAGACATTATCTGTAAATTATAAACATTGTTTATAAAAAAAATTAGATCGCATTCAATTTAACTCAATGATTGAACAGTATTATTTGATCAAATTTTATAACAAAATTTCAAACATTTTCATTCCACGGGTCTGTTAATCTGAAAAAATAATCCACGCACTCCCAAAAAAAATAGTTGTCAAAATATTTATTTGACATTATTTTTTAATATTTATACATACATGGTTTTATCTTTTTAATTCGATTTTTTAAAAAAAGTACAATTATATGAAGCTTACACAAAAATTTTAATGAGATGGATGCGGTCAGAATATACGAATATTCTCGCTGTCGCGTTATCCAAAATTCTGGAATACTTTTTTCATTAAATTCCTTTTTAAGCAAATAAGCTGAAAATTTTCGCGGATCCCAGTTTGGAAAACACTGACATAATTCATACTAAGCTTTTTAAACATAATTTCTTTTGCCATTGTTTTTTTTGGAAAGAATTGACACCATAATATATTATGTTCTTTTAACATATTGTAAAGCAACAACTGATAATGTTTGATATTAATACATCCACTTCATACTTTAATTAAAATGTGGTCGAAAAGAGGCCGATGATCTCAAATGTCCTATTTTTTATCAGACATTCAATAATTAATACAACTATGCATATGTTTCTCCAAGCCAATATATCTTTGATAAATCTCGGGAAGTTAAAACCTTATGTTTGAAATGTAGCGGTATATATTGTTATTTGGAAAGTAATCATACAACAAATGCATACAGGTTAAGCGAATGGTATTTATTGGTAGCATTATTATCGGCTTATATTGTCGGATGGTATTATAATCATATTTAAATAAAAGTTCAATTTCTTTTACCAGCGAGACGAATTCAATTAATTTCACAATGTGTTACAAGAAGACTGATTTATATAAAAAAAAACAACCAAAAATGTTAATAAGTTTATTAAATCTTCTTCGTTGTTGTTATGAAAGTATTAAAAACTTTGCGGAAGGAATCGTATCAAAAATGACTAACACTTTTCGACTTATAAAAAATATCTACAGGTTAATAATTTTATTTAAACAATATTTCATTCAAAAAAATATTTTTATTTGTCATTTAATTTATAAGTTTTACGCTTAAATCATTCTTATAAATCGTATATTATATGGTATCTCTTATGAATATCTCAAGGCATTTGAATATTTATCATAGTGTTGAAACTTTTTGATAAATACGAGAGACAAAAACTTGAGAGTACAAATTAGTCATCAATATGATCGGTGATGATACATTACAGTGATTGATCGTTTTTTAACTTTTTTGAATAAGCTTTCCGAGTGGGTAATTTGATATTCTTTGAATGGCTCGGTTACCTACTCCATTCCAAAAAAGAATCGTAGATTCATATACTTAGTGTTATATTAACAAATAATTGTTCTGTCGTCACTCAGGCTTAGAGACTATCAATAAAATATATATTGCTAGTTATCAAACATTGTAATATTAATAACATTTTTTTTCCATTTGCAGTCCAATATAACCAATAAAATGACATAATCGTAAAAACATGTAGAACCTTTAAGCATTTTTTACTGAAAACAGCTATTAAACTTTTATAAATGAAAACTCAATTGTTTTCAACATTACAAGAATAGGTAGAAAGAATATTGCCTAAATGACGTGAGCGGCGATTCACAAATACTTACTAACCAAGGAGTGGAATATTCACCTTTACTTATCAATAATATCGTTGCTTCAAGTCGTTACCAGATGGTTAATGCAATCAAGAGGATCAGTAGGTTTTGAGTTCTATCTAGTCTTGACCAATTCAATTAAAAGTGTTAATTTTTTATTACCATTTAAGGTCTTATGGGCATCGGGGCTTATGGTATTTTTCTTTCTTTTTCTGTGCAAACAATATAACTATACAACAATATATTAATCTATATTTATCTATTCAGTTCTGCATTGAATAAAAACATAAGTCATGAATTCAGCTTCAATTTCAAATGTCTTGTCATTTACACAATGGGCGTAAAATCGCAAAATCACAAACAGTTAAGATATAAATTCAACAGTTACACAATAATTTACGAATGACGTGAAATAGAAATTATTTAACGTACTAACAATAACAAATGAAATGATAATAACATCGCGGTGGGATCCTTATACAACTAACAATGCAGCCTTGTTGACTAATGCATATTTTGCCGGCTCTCTTTCTCCGTCGACATAATTTATATCCTACAATAAATTTAGATATTCTCTTGCGCAGGTAATTAATTGTTCTACTATTGTAAAGAGATAGTCTATTGTCTTCTGTGGGACAGTCTTGTAAGATGATTGGTTTCTTTCGAGATCGAGACGCTTTTGACTTCGAGATATTTTTCAAATATTAAACGCATTTAAGATTAGAAAAGATTAAGAGTAATAATTTTACACAACGGGTTTCTAAATAACAACCACCAGACGCTTATTGTACATACATAAACACTAAATCGGCATTGCGAGTGGTAAAAACTGCAAACTGATACACTTCTTTCATCGATTTTTTTTCAATCGATTAACAGATTGTTTTCCATGGTTATAAATATCTGTAATCATTTCATTTCATGTATAAAGCATCAATCTAGAAAAGTTATACGATTTCAATTCGTATTTTATTGAGTTTATCTTTAATAGAACTATCAAAATATTATGAATAAAAGATACCATGGATAATTTAAATAAATATACAAATTTCTTTCGGATACAAGACAGCATAAATTAAATGTACTGAAATTTTTGTAGAAAAAGATTCCTAGTTATATTTACAAGCGTATCTAAATTATTATTATTAAAAATTATTTTTTGATGTACTATTTTAATATCAAAATAGAATTCAAGATACGAAAGAAATGTAAAAAATACAGTCGAGAACTGGTCACGAGTATAAAGAAAATAAATTAAATCCACACTCGGCTATCGCCGAAATTATTTTTCTATTTGGTCGTAGAATAATATCAACAATGAGTTTATTTCTATGTGTATCATTTATTTTACAAAAGGAGAAAAAAGCTGCATTGAATGTGTTTCGTGTTTGATAAACTGTTATTTGGACCGAATGCGACTTAGACAGTTATACGGCATCACGCAAAGACGCGAATGATAACATCGAATCTTTGTGACCACTGACGCCCGTGGCTTTACGAGTTTATCAAATTAGCTCAATTTTTCTTTGGCTTTTTACAGCTTACCTTATATGACACTTCTATCATTTTTCAGCACGTTGCAATCTACAGTTCACTTGACAATGGAAATATGTGCTTGATAGAACCAGACTCTTGCGAATCCTTGCTCCAACAGTCCTTTAATATTTTACTGTCATAAAAACAATGGTGAGTTGCCAATACGTTTACAAGAGGTTCGTTTAATCCGAGAGCTATCCGTGGTGTTCCAAGTAAAGGGTGATTTTTTAAATCATTATTATACAATTATACACAATGTAATGTTACTTATTACATATTTCTCTTCAATTGCATGTTTTAAACGTGTTTCTATAAGTAAAATGTAATAAATATTAACTAAATATATATTAATTATTCACAATAACGTCATGAAATGTTTCATTGAACATCTAAAACCATCTGGAAGCAATGGCTAGGTTTTTTCATTATTCAGTTGAAATAAATGTATTTTACAGGAAATTTCTGTGTTTCATATATATTTTATGATTTTTTATAAAATAATTTATTTATTAATTTGTCTAAGCCCCCTTGTCTTGCCTGCTGAAGTTTAATTTAAACAGAGGCTCGTATGAGCCTCTCCATGCCCTCTCCGGTCCACCCCTGCATATAAATATCATGTTTAGTTATTAAGTAATAAGTTCACCTTTCAATGTGAGTAAAGAAAATTGCGTTTATAATAGTGGTATATAAACATACTTTGAAATGTATAATCTTCGAAATAGACAAGAACAAGTTATATCAAATATGATAATTATGTTAAAATGAATGTCATAAGTACTTTTATTAAATGTAAAAATTGTCTTAAAACGGATATTTAAAAAAATCTATACAGAGAGACTTTAACGCGATGTTTTATTGGCAAAAAAAATATTATTTAATTGAAAAATAAAAATATTTCTTAGAAAACTACACTTCATTTTGCATAATAAGTTATATATTTTTATCATAATTATTTTGTATTTGTGGTTTCTGTAGCGATATTCTTACACAAAAAAAGGGTATATTCAAATATTTTATGTAAAACATGACAACACACATACGTTGTTAACATATTCTTGCCTTAGGTTTTTTGAATATACTTTATTCCTAGTTTACTAAATTTCTCGATGTTTCCAAGCAACAATAGAAAAGCATCAACATATGATTAAAATATTAAGAGGTAAAGGAGAGGGGGGCGAACATTATATTGAATATTGTGGTGAAACTTTCATTTGACGAACGTTAAAATTTAATTGCAATTATCACTAATCTGCGCCTCCACTGCGTAGTAAGTGTTCTCCGTTTCATATCCGTAGAAATTTCATTTCACGCGGCAAAGGTTTATAGAGGAAAGTTTCATTTGCTCCAGTCAGTTGCGGAATCCGCACAGTGGAGATAATAACATGTAGCCGGGCCAACTTCTTCCGCAGACCATTTGCTTCGTTATGAAATCCAGAAAACTTTCCCACTGTGCGGCGTTCGAATTAAAACGCTCGTGTTCATACTAAGAGTAACGACCGAAGACGCTCAACTGCACGTACAATATGAACAAAATATGTTAAAAAATATTCCCAGTTTTTTTTAATATATATTATTATTTTTAAATCTTTTAGTACCTACATTTTACTTATTTTATAATGATTTTTCCCGTGCATCAAGCATATTTTATTTGATTAGATTTTGGTTATTTAAAAATAAATATTGTTCAGTTTACCTTCAGTATTTACATATTTGTTCTTATATGTACATGATTTCACAGTGAACCACATAATAGAGAGAAAGAAAACCCGAAGCAAGAATCTGTTAAATGCTTTTATAAATAAGAATTGACCTTTAATTTGTTAATGTTTATTTTTTAATGTTCCTTTTTTACCTTTAAAATCAATACTATTTATAATAATTAAAATAGAATTTTCTATATTTTTTTTACTATGTAATGTTGTTATTTTTATCAACGGCATTTTTTATTTTCATTGTTTTCAATTGAAAGTCATTTACCGTAACATCATAACATTTTCATCATGTGATGCAAATTCATGATTAGCTGTTTTGTTAACGTTCTCATATTAGCTTAAAATTGTAAAATAATTATTGTCAAGTGTTAACAGGTTTTTAAATTACTGTATTATTGTGTATAACCGAAAATAGGACGATTTAAATGAATTTATTTACAATTTTTATACTTAATTTAAGGTCCTTACTGTCAATTCTTGTTGATATAAAATATTTTAAAAAAATGATACAATTTATAAATGAATGACAATAAATTATATATTTTTTAAAATGTGAATGAGCTCTTACAAATACATATTACTCATTTGCAACCTATAATAAAACCAGATTGAAAATCGATTAGGGTACCGCATCAACGTCGTTTACTTTGGTAAAGGTGCTCACAGGTCGAATCCCAGCACGGAATGGATTTTTCGATCGATTTATGGATTTCTGTTCGAAGACATGAGTGTCTGTTGTGTCAAACTTCTCTTCCACACGCCTACCCTAAAAACTAGGCGCAGCAAGAGCGATTAACTAATCACTAGACATATCCTAGCCTATCCTTATACCTTCTTCGAAAAAGGTAGAAAAAAGAGATAAACTGCATTACTAGTCGATATGATTCACTTTCGGGTCCAATGGCGCGTGGTGGGGCTTCCGTGCCGGACTTCCCGGGGGCGAATCCCAGTACGAACATCATTTTTTCGATCGATTAATCGATTTCTGTTCGAAGGCATGGTTGTTTGTGATGTCTAAAAATTCCCTCTCACCCTTTCCAATCCTTTAATAACTGATTATAGCAAGAGCGAATGGTTAACCACTAGTCCTGTCTTAACCTTATCCTTCTATCCCTACTACTCTCTTTGAATAAAAAAGGTTGAGCGACTGAGTAAGAAACAGTTCTCGTAGAAAAAAATCCGTTGAGATACCTCTATTAGGAGGGCATATGATAAAAATAAAAAATGCTTCACTTTGGGAAAGGAAATAATTCAGATAATCTATTACTTAAGAAAGGTCTATAATACAAAGAGTTCAAAAGTTCTTTTTAAGTTTTCATATAAAATATATTTTTACTTTAATTACACTGAATGTGTAAAAATATACGTTTGAGGTACGAGCAGATTAACATTAACTACTCTCAAACTCATTAAATGTTCGTTTTGCCTTTCCGTTCATTATTCAAATTAGTATTGTAAGTTTTGGGGATGTAATTTTAATCAGCTGCTTTTATCTAAATGAGAACATTTTTTAGCGCCTGCGGATACACGGAATGGTAATCATATCGTATCGTACCAAAACGGTGTTTTTTCACCACGCGTGTGTTTATCTGGCTTTATTTGGTGGTTATAATATTAAAAGTGAAATTGGTTCTATAAGCATGCTCTGTACATAAAGTTACATAATATTCAGGGGCAAATAAAAGGGAATATGCTTCTCATCCTTAGTGGTTATTACGAAATTAACGTATTATTTTACGCATCCATATAACGAGCATCTTTATTAATTTGTATACTGTATACGTCACCATCATCATTGTTTAACGTCGATTGTGGTGATCTACCTGAAAATTATAGGCCTGCCAGCTGATCAACAACCATCATGTCTCAGTACCTCTTGCGCGCTAAATTATGTGAGTGACAAGTTTTCGTGCGATAAGTTTATCATTTGATTAGTTTACGAGTGGGCAATTGTACACGCGATTAGTTCTGATCCTAAATTAAAAGGATTTATTCTGAATTGATTTAATGTTACCAAACACATATTGATAGAATTGGTGTTTACTCAGTAGAATTTCATCATAATAATGCCTCAATTAACTCAGTTTTAAATACTAGCTTAGAAGAGATATCCACATATATTTTAACATTCTAACTTGTATTACAAAAAATACAATTTAAATGTAATTCGTTGACTTTAAGCTTTTTATAGGAACTGTGACAAATATACGATTATAAATTAGTTTATTTAATTTTTTTAATTTTAATGATTATGTAAGCTTCAATAAGCTTAAATTCAATTAAGAAGTGAATAGCGAAAAATATGTATTTTCAATTACTTGTGCTGGATCTCAATGTATTTGATTATTGCTTTTATGGAAACAAAATTTTATTTTTAAGTTAATGCTAATCCAAACAAACAATGAACAAATTCCTTTTCCGTTTTGAGGAATGTTTCGTTCCGAGAGGATGTTTCATGAATCTTCTCAACGCTTCGAAGAATTTTAGCAAACTTGCTCTTTTGAGTATGCATTCTGAGACATAATTTATCATATACATGTATGTATCCACATCTTTATTATTTGTATTATATGTATCCCAAATAGGTGAAATAAATGTCACAATTTGTAACAAAATCAGTAAAATATCGAAGATAACAAATTTAGTTTTAAGTTAAAAATGAGTTTTGACAATGTTGTAATCGAAAATATAAGGTACACAAACTAAATTTACAGATCAATTTTACAAAACAAATATGTACTACATTCTTGTAATATAAATACATAAAAAAAAATAAGCATCAAGTTCGATTCCTTACTTGGTACATGCCAGCTGTTGATATTATTTAGTTTAACATTGGATATAAGATCTTAGTAATGTGTATTTTTGATGTATGAATACGTGGTGTCAAAATCTAATTACTGACATTGTTTTTTTTTATATTTTGAGCGTGTCTTTACTGATTTGAAGTAAAAAATATCTCACGCATTAACTCAACATATTATAGCTTTATAATGTAATTATTAAATGAAATTCATAATCACTTGAAATGTGGAACGGAGTTGTTACACTCTGAATAAAAGTCTATACATATCGACATATGTTGGTTTTAATTTTCATAAGCTCATCTTTTTGAAAACTTAAAAACTAAATTTAGATACTACTTCGGCATTTGAAACCTACATCCTTTTGATATAACATGTATCAAGTTTAATACATTGTGATATATATTAAATACAAAGTCGATATATATTTTAATATAATAGTCGCATTGGGATCGGGAATACCTCTACTAACAAGCACAGGAGTCAAGTCGAGCTTAACCGGTTGGATGGTGTTGGCAGGCCGACAAGAGTTTCTATCAAAAGACAAATAGTTTTTTCTACCATCTAAAATACATAAATTATGACTCTCGCAGCAATGCTTCAATGAATGTGCCTAAAGAATGATGGTAATCCATAGATAATAAGTAGTTTGAATATATATATATATATATTATGTTGCAGCTAGTAAATGTACTTGGTTAATATATGGATTGACCATTTCAGTCAGTTACTAAGACAACTGGCCCTTCACAGTTGTGACTAAATTGTTCGTAAGCATATAAATAATCACACGTGCACTCATAGTGTTGCCAGGTACGTACGCAGACAGTCTGACATATCACATAACCTCAAAAATTTCAACGTATTGTTGTCATTCTCAGCATTTTTTTATTCAACATATTTAATCTAACCTAAGTTGTAACTAGGGCTTCCAAACCGGTTTAAACCGAAACCGGTTAACCGGTTTATCGGGCGTTTTGAAAAAACCCGAAAACCGGTTTATTTTACTCGGTTAACCGGGTTATATCAAAAATACTCTTTTCTTGTTTTTCATTGTTTTTTACAAAAAGAAAAATGTTTTATAATGAATTTACTGCGTAATATAGGAAAAAATTCACAAAACACAACAAACATGTACATATATATATATGTACATTTTGTAGAATAATCTACTCCTGTCTCAAAGTTGTCCATGTTGCGAACAGAAATGACTCTTTCAAATAATTTAACATTTTTTCGTAATTATTTATTAAGATACGAATGATTCTTATATGCACGTCACTCAATATCCTTTATTGATTTAAAAAAAAAAGAAAACATCCTAATAAATCTCTAAAAAAGTATTAATTCCATATAATTAACATGTACCATTTTTAAGCGAATGCAATTTTATGATTAATAATCTAAATCTCTCTACCTATTTTTATACCTATGTGTGCTTGCTAATAGTTAGACTTGAATGATTTTTGAAATATAATTATTCTAAGTAATCTTGATTTTATCTTAACATTAACAATGCAAAAATAGCTGTTTTTCTGATAATTTTAATTATTGTATCAACTTTTTATTCACCATCATACTAAAATATGACAAAACTTTTACCCAAGAGTTAGTTGTAATGTTTCATCTAAATGTTTTACCTAACGAATAGTCTAAATTATTCCAAGAATGTTGCCTTAAAGTCATATTGAAAAACACTTATATTATAAATTGCGCCGTAAACTTATTTGTATTCTATTGTTCAATAAAGCGGTTGCTTTTTGTCAAGTGCATACATATGTTTTTGACAAAAGATGCATATTGGGACATATTGGAAGGTCATATTGGGACAAGGGTAGGTACCTGCCCTTTTCTCAGTTGCAAGCTCTCGACATTGCATATTGTAAAATTTCTTTGTCTTAATCCAGATGTGGGCAGAATCTTAGTACCCATCCACAAGTCGACAGTCAGTTTAAAAATGGGTAAACCAATAAAAATATCAGTCATTTTGTCATGATGTTTTTTTTTATAACCATTAGGGGTCTGCACACTGACGCGCCGTCGTACAGGATTATTTGATGTATGTTCCTTATGCCTGGTGTGCACATATTTAAATGCGGAAGGAAAATTTCTTTTAAAGTTATTGACAGTTTTTATTTCAGTTATATTATACAAATTGCTTATACGTAGCAAATATAGAGTAGAATTTACAATTCATTGACTCTTTCACGAAAATAGCATAATATAGCCACCCCAAAATCTATCTAAACTCAAACAATATTTAAAAAAAGCTATTTTTGGTTCCTATATTCGATTGCACTATTTTTTGTGATAGACAAACACAACGCGAACTATGTTTTTTACATAAGTTAATGTTAGTAATTTTGTACTAAATACGTAAATGCAAATGTTAGTATAATATAATATACATCGAAATAGTTGTTCAGAAAATAAAATAAATAATATATGCCTAAAAAATAAATATTCATAAAAATAATTTATGTTATATAATATTTTAAGTACATATAATATATTGATTCAATCTACTATTGCGCTTGTTATTCTCAATTATTATAGTCTGCAAATGATAAAAATGATAACGCCGAATCCGCGGTCGAGTAGTCAATGTCGTTGTCTTGGGTTGAGGAGCGAACGGGCTCGAATTCCAGTATGGTCGGATTTTTGCAATCAGTTTATAGATTTCTTTTCAAAGGCATGGATGTAGAATGTAATGCCTAATATTGCACTCCACTATCTATCTATCCGATCCTAAAAAAGTAACGGAGTGAGAGTGATCAGCCAACTATTAGTCCTGTTCTAGCCCTAACCTTCAATCTTTTCTCTCTTTGAAAAAAGAGGGGGTTGAGCAACTGAGTAACAAGCAGTTCTCATAAAATATTTTTTCACGTATTATAGTAATTGTTACATATATTGGCTTCTTTGTTCTAGTTGTAAGATTCAAGTTCTAGTATCGTTACTTTGCCATGCCTAACAGGTTGGTAACTAGAGTCCCATTAAGATAAATATCGTTTTCTTGTTTGAAATTGGAGTATTAGCTGTTATGTCAAATATTGAAAAATTTCTACGATTTTTTTTGCATACCTACATAATCAAAATACATGATATTTCGGTTTAAACCGGTTACCCGGTTTATTTGTCAGAAAAAAACCGAAAACCGGTTAGTGTTTAAGTCCGGTTAATTGGAAGCCCTAGTCGTAATATCATAATATCTACACTGGGCATCGCTTACCAATATACCAACATAATATTATCTGACTAGTTTTCATCAGTGAGTAAATACACTTGTTGATTCACAGCTTAACAAGTCAAACAGAATGAGAATTGCTAAGATTTATCACTTGGGAGGCCCCAGGCGCAATAAAATGTGGGCCCTGTTTTTTTTATTTTTATTTTTTGAAATTTCATGGATTGTCGAATATAGAAAACTTAAGTTGATATTCCTGGGCTATATAATATAAGTCATTATTGTGTCCCCAAAGATTCGCAGTCCCCTAGCATGCTCTTATGGTGTAATGCGCCACTAAGTTAATGTATACATTAACTAGCATCGTTAAGATGTTACAAATTATCTGTGACATATCTACAAAACATCCTCTACTTATTAAACGTGCTATATTTAGCTGAATAAATTCGTTTCGTTTTGAAATGTGCTTATTCTTTATCTATTAATATGAAAAGTATTCCATAACGATTTGATTGAAAGTCTTGTAAATACATTGATAGCATCCGCGTAAAATTTAATCAAAGAAAACGACTTTGACTATTTCCTGTTTAATATGTTAAAGATTTACTGGCTTACTAGACGAATTTATATTAAAAATCACACATTTATAACTCGGCAACAAAATGACTTCAATATTATCACACTGCGGCACCGGGCCTCTGTAGGCATTTGTTAACCAGTGATATTAATTTAAGTGAGTGTATACGGAAACGGTTTTCTCAACACAAAATACTATACGAGCGTCTAGTCGGCTACGACCGGATAATCCCGATTGATCAATCAATCCGACGATCAACACAGACAAATATTTCACATACAACTCGTTTATACCTCCCTTCATTTGAAGAGTTTTGAAAAAAGTGCTGCAGATGCTCAATGTTGTAAAGTAGAATAATTATTTTAAGAACATGATCACAAAAAATACCGCAGTTGGGTGATAGACCACGTTCGAAGTGATTTGCGTGTTTTGCGGATTTTGTATAAAATGTCTCATAAATATTTGTCACTTTTAAGGTGTTCACTGTTAATACTTGGTGGAATGGCATTATAATAAAAATAATAAAACATTTTTAGTACTTCTTTCAAATAAAATTTATTTGATCAGGACCGGTTTCGCTCATCGCGAGCATTATCAACTGATAAAAAAATAAATATAAACAGTGCTATCTATACAAGTTATTTCAATTTAACTTGTATAAATAGCATATTTTTTCGGCCAAATTGAGTGGCGTAATATTTTTTGTTACATCGAATTGCTCAGTATATTTTTGGAGTTAAAACACTACAAGCTATAAAAAAATATAAATGTCTGGCGTCTTGACTGTTGGATATTTTGTTAACTACTTGTATACTGTTGTGAGGTCACTCTATTTTCAGAATTTACATATTTTTCTATCCAATTCGCCAAAAAATATCACAATTTGTACTATAACATAAAATCTTCCCTCATATAAATTCAATACTATTAACTCTCGCGGCTCGGAGACTAGAAAAATACTTCTCTGCCGATGGGGGTCGTTTAGGGACCCCAGTGGTTTCCTCATTATTGGCCTTATTCTTATGAATTTCAAAAAAAAATAGTCTAAGGGCTTTAAAATATCTCTCTGCATCATTACTCATACATTTTTTTTATAAAAATCCGTGGTTTTTTAATAAATAATCATATTTCAAGTTCAAAAAAAGACGTAATTTCAGTACAAATATGAATTTGAAACTGACGCGTTCACGCCTAGTTATCTTACGAACGATCGCTGATAAGCGGGCGCTTATCTCGTTATCGCATCGCGTTATCGCGTATTTATATAAACTACAAAAGGTCCAAAAAACTATGATATAAGAATACCTTAATTATAAACATTGTATCACCCATATTAAAATAGATATTTAAGAAAATGTGGGTATTGGGGTCGCATTTCTTTAGCTTAAAACCGGAAAAGTTAACTGATAAAGTTTTAGAAAAAAAATTCTAACAAAAGTAAACTTTAAAAATTAAAATAAGTTTTGTTAAAGGTTTGGAAATCGACAGCATAATTATTGAATTATTATTATGCAATCCATTCCGTCGAAATTCCGAAAGCCATTTCTAAATATTCTGCCCGAGTGTTGGGATTTTTTTTTGTATCGTAAGGGTGATGATGTCAAAGATAATGGATCATATCCGGTCCTGATCACTTAGCCAAAAAGCGTAAAACGAAACGTTTTTTTGTGTCAAATTTTAAGTGGACGATTTAATGACAGCGCGTCAGTAAAACGGGAAAAAAGCTGTGAGAAGCGACTGCAAACACTCCAAACGCATTAAAACATGCGATTCGTGCGATGTAAGTGACACAGCGTGTCTCATAACGCATTATGACACTGCTTTTTTCTGCAATGCCGACATTATTCAATAATTTGCTTCTAAAACATCACCGGGTAATCATAATAAGAAATAATGAATGAGTAATGACACTGAAAATTACTCTTACCTATTATTACATCACACTTATCAATTGTTACCACCATTCACGCCAAAAGACAATTTCTATCTCACGTGATAACATGCCCACTTTCTTCGGTATTATTTTTTTAAACTACGAATGCCTACGAATATAGTTTCCATTTTACAATACATCTGATATTAATTATACAATGGAGGTCATTTCAATATTCTAGAATCTAATTGACATACAATATCTACAGCTAAAACAAATATTTATACACAATTTATCCAATTTTATTAATATACAGATTTAATACCACGTATATTTGTCGCCGCCTGTTGTGGCCCAGTTGGTAAGAACTTGCTCTACCGATCACGCAGGTCTGGGTTAGATTCCCGGTCAGATCACAGTGAATTTATAATTATTCAATTCAAAGTTGTGATCGAACACTGGGTGTTTGTGATGTCAATTCCCATAATTTTCTCTCCTACCTGGGTGTAGCAATAGCGATTAGCCAACCAATAGTCCTGTTCTGGCCTTATCCTTCTTTCTCTACTACTCACTTTTAAAAAAGTGAGGTTGAGCGACTGAGTAACAAACAGTTCTCGTAGAAAAAAAAACTTGTGTTGAGATACCTCCACTAGGAGGCCATATGCTCCACATTGGGAGCGGACATTGATTAAAAAATATATAAAGTAATATGCAATTATTTCTTTTATGATAAAAAACCGTATGGTTACATTTAAAAAAAATGTGTAATAAATGTTAAAAAATTAAACCGAACTGAAAAAAAGGTTGAATGATGGAGTTATAGACAGTTCTCGTATATCAGTTTCTGTTTTGATAAGCTATATAAACACACAAACGTTCACTCTAAATTTTTACTTAATTGTCGTTTTAAATTGTATAATTTAATGTGTTTCTTTGGCTACAAACAAACAAAGATGTTGGATTAGTAAATATTTTTTTTTTATTTTTTTAATAGAACAATAGTATGTACTTTCTTAAATCGGAAAACGTCTCTTATGAAATAAAATAATGAAACACTATGCCGGATTTCCTTTGCTTCAGTTTTTTGAGAGTTAAATATTTTGGACCATTTTGTCAATAAATTACCAAACACAAGTGCGTGTTATTATATCAAATAAAATATAACTGTAATAAATAAAAGTAGATTGTATCTATAAAATCGAATGAAAATCTTTGAAAGTCACTTTTCATTTGATCATAGTGATATAATAAAATAATTCCTTTTTGTTGACCAAAATAATCGACAATTGCAAACATTATAACATATGTGTGCTCAATTAAGTTTTTAGAATGTTTAGCTAAAGGTACGTGAGTTTCAAAATTTGCTCAAAAGCTCATATCTGTAAACTAAACAAATCGAAAAACTTTGCTATAAAAGCTTTACTAAGCACACACGTGGAAACGCAGCGCACGTGCCGTAAAACTTTTCCGATTGAAAGCAACCGGCCCACTCTACGGTAGGCTGTATTTCTTATTTCACATTTTTCTTCCAAACGTGGAACGCTTGTTCTCTTATACACATAAATGTGGGTTCTTAATATATTTCAAGTATTGTTCCCGCAAGGTGGTTAGGGGGTCGTGCGTTATGCAGAGGACGTTATTTGGTAACCGTCTGCCCTATGAAAGTATACTAAAGCTTGGCAAGGCTTTTCCGGGCCGCCTCTAAATAAAATGCGAGATATTTGATACAAAACAAGCTTTTATTTTGCATCTCCTTTATTGTGTATGTCAGGGATGGTAAATCAATGTGACGAGTGTCGTATAGTGACAGTTTAAGTGAATTTTAGAGACACACATCTTACATTAAAATGCTACGTTTATGTAACGGTTCAGTGCTGCAAATTAAAAAAAAATACATATAATTGTTTATAGCATGTGGCTTAGAAATTTAAATAGTTGTTAAACGCCACGCAAAAATCAGACCGGGACAATAATCAAACATGATGGTGGCAGTCATTAATTTTATGCCTGTATTCAAAGCTTTATTTTAAATATTATAACTTTTATGTCAGAATTATTTTAAGAAATGAAAACAAATAGTTTTGCTGAATAAAATAAAAATATTTTGTGATTTTTACATTCAATGATTTTTTTTTTAAAGTTTTAATACTATCCAGTAGAAGAACAGTGATTTTTAAAATAAAGTAGCTTATGATACAGCTATATTATTTTCCTTATAAGAAACTAATTGTTAAATGTATAACTTCTTTGTTTTTTTATTTCAATATATATTTTTTTGAATTATAAGTCTCATTTCATTCGTAATTTCTGCTCTCTAGTCGAAGCATATGGCCACCACGCTTTGAATCTAAGATACGCTGACTCTCGCGGTCTGAAGAAGACCGCTGACGTTCAGATTTTTGAAAAAGATAATCTAATTTTTTAAATTTAGTTTCCTACTGTACAAAAATATTATAGATTAAACAAATACACTGTAAATTATGACGACTGTAGCGAAATCGTTGCTTGATACGCAGTGTATTCGTTTAACGAAAATCGTATAAAAATCCAATGTTAAAAACGTTTTTCATCTTTCATTTACTTAGGAAAATATTTTCTATCTCTGTACTCCACGAAGCGCGTTGGTTGTTAGTAGGTCAACTTGACAGGTCCAAAGGGAACAGCGATTGGGTGTAGGATACCATACAATTGTCTGGCGCTTTCCGCTACCCGGAAGTACCTAGTTGTTTTGATTTTGATGGACAGTCTTCCCACTTGTTTCGGCTTTCGTTTATTTTTTCACTGTTACTGCTGCTCTGTGAATGATTATGGGATAGACACTAAAGTATTCATATAAAATAACAAATATGGTAACTGTAAAAAAAAGGATTGCGTAATATTATTGGTATAGTCAGAGCGAGTTTTTACATTACATTGTTATTTTTTTATATATTGTACGTATTTAAATACTTTTAATTCCTTTGTCAGAATGAAGAATTATATAATAACTTCAAAAGGGTTAAACATATTATTTTTACGACGCGTTATTAGTTTAAACTTTTCATTATAATTTTATTGTATGAATTATATTCTAGTAATGTTTAATCAAAGAAAATTGATATGTATTATTAAAATTACAAGCACATGGTATAATTTCATATTAATAAAGTTATAATGATTAAATATTTAGCTCCGAAAGAAAAAATATTGTGTATATAATAATTATTAAAAATATTGTGTTTAATATATATTTCGGATCTTCATTAGTTAACAAGTATTTATTATGAAACCCGATACATCTTTTGATATCAATAATATTTCAAAGTAACTGCAATTCTAAGCTGTTTATTAAATTTATACAATTTCACACTCCCTCAAAAAGTTTCATTTTTCAAGTGGAATTATGTCCCTATTTTTCATATAGATATTATATTTTCAATAAAAAGTTGTGTTTTAAGGGTGATGTCTTCCAATATTAATTTATGTGCAATATTTTAGTATCAAAAATTTATTCTAAGATTCATTTTACAGCTACGCTGGTTCACAAGGTAATTCCGTCCATGTTTATCTGAATTAAAAACAATATTAATAAAATAAATACGTATGACAAGTTGCACGTAGTCAGCTGTAAATATAACATGACTCGCTTACTCATCCATGTCATGACAGAATCTAAAACACATTTCACAAAAAAATAAAACCATCAGAATTTTGGGATGAGCCATAAGCACTGCAAATTTGATTTCGTTTTTTATAAACAAAACTTCTTTCCACGATGAATTGATATTTAAAAATGGAATAATATTAATTGTAAAACAGCTGTTCCTTTGTATTATATTGTCTGATTAGATTGCGTTACAAGATGTAGTTTTATTACTATAGTACTATTATCAAAACAAATCAAATATTGACAGTGCAAGAGGTTGCTCAAAGGAAATATATGCATCCAGCATTTGTTGACAGACATAAAATCTTGTTAAACCGTTATTTTTTACCTCTTTAAAATTACGCGTAAAATACGCAAAGACTTATGACACAACGGATATAATGTAAATAAAATTGCCGAGCAATTTCCCAACACGTTATTCTGTGTTATTCGTTTGAGTGATTGACTGATATTACAATGAATAATATTGTAAAAAGCCAACACAATGCCAATATGCAACACCTACGAGTTAAATAGAAGAGCGATAGTAACAAATTACGTCTGAATCAGTGTAGATTGATTGCGAACTCGGTTTAGATATCACTTTACAACAACCAAGTGTCAAAAACGCTTCAAACTATTATAAAAACAAATTATTATTAACATATCAACAATAACAATAGCTAACATATTTTGATTCCATCACTGTGAGTAGGCGTCGCAATGACAGATCATTTGTTTCGAATTTATTTGAGGTCATACCAAAATTACTGCAGCCTTCAAGATTGTCTTACTATTACAGTATTAAATAAGATAATTTTATTCAACTTTAAAGAAAAACTCGTTCACGTATTGTGTTACTTAAATTTAAATGGAAATTTACGAAATGTAACCCATTATCGCAAACAGAATATTGTTGTGTTCTGTTACACGAACTTCCAGCTTACAAGTTTCGTTTTGTAGCATAACGGAAACAATTCATTCGAATTGTGACTGGGCGAAAACGAGTATTAAATATAAAATAATGTGATGTTACACAAATCGCGTTAATTCTGCGTTTCCTAGATTTAAATTAATGATGCAATAGTTTATGTTTCATTTTTTATTATACCTTATTTTTTATGCTATTCTTCTTCTAGAATCGAGTGCTTCGTACGAAATCTTATGCACTAATGTGTCACTATAATATTTAAAAATACATCGCTTTTAATATACTGAACAACAGTTTTTTTTTTTAATAAATGATAAGTAAAAATATTTAATTTGACATTGTATATTATCGGCTCAATCTTTTTTTATAATACATATTGAAAATTCAGACGGAAACACAACACACTCAATATCGTTGTTCATTTTCTACAAATGGGTATCTCGAATTTTGTCAGTTTCGAGTTTTTGATATAACGAATTCAGAATTTTGATACACACATATTCTAAAATTTATTTTAATTCATGCATTATTTAATAAAATACAACAACTTTAGCTAAGAAATATATTCGGTCGTGTGCTATGTTTGGCATGAAGGAGACAGTGGCATTGATGGAAACGTCTTTTTAATTTCAGCACAGATATTGAAGACAAAACTATTCCCGTGTTGTATTATAGCGATATAAAGCGATACCGATAACGGTAGAATAAGCTACATTTATGTGTCTCTTGAAAATTTGTACTTTTCGAGATACCAGGTTGTGGAAAATGAACAAAGATTTGTAGTTAGTAATTCCTGCTAGAAAATTTTAAGAATATAATACATATTATAAAGAAATTTTACTGCTATTTATACAATCATAATTTTTAAAAAGTTCTCTATTGATAATTATTTAAACTTATGCGACAAATTATCTACTAGAATGTTTTCATACTAACCCATTTTTACATATCTCACAATAAGTAACAAAGCACAATGTAAGTCAAAAAAATATTATTAAAAAAACTTGATTATATTTGACAACTATAGATTATTATATTATCACAAAACTTTTCAAAATTTAAAGCCATAAAAGGTTGTTAATAAATAAAGCTGGTCGCACGGTATTTAAATATACTATTGCAGAAGCGATAGAAACCCCTTTTTAAATCTTTGCCAATGTTGAATTACATTTCTTGTGCAAGATATTATAAGCACTTTAAAAAACGGTTCTTTTTCGACCGTCACAACATAATTGAAGTGAAAAAATGTCTTGCGACAAACGAAAATGTGTATTGAAAGGCGAACATTGTAGATTGTAGGAGTGCAAAAAATGAACAGACAATGAAACCAGCCAATGTGAAATAATTTGATAAATGATAAAAGAGAACCCAAATGTTATGCGAGTATCTGCGTACCTGGGAAACGAACTTTAATCCCATTTAATACTGCTTTGAAAACTTTTCGAATAAGCAAACCTTTAAAATTCGTTTACTTAGGTAAGTATGACAAAAGTTCAACAAAGGGAACTTTAATATTTTGTCACAAATGTGAATATATTGTGTAACGAACTGAAAAATATTTTTATTTGAATATACCAAAAAAATATTCCTAGATAATATTTTTTTCAAATATATGTAGATTCAAAGTTTTCCTATGGCGTTTAGCCTTTTGGCTGCCGTAGAAAAAATACGTTTGCACCTAGCACGCCGGCTATAATTTGCGATTATTAATTTAATTAGTTATTGACGAGGTAACTCGTCTCTGACGTGTTGAGCACGAGCAATTTGAAGAGATATCTCGTCTGTGGCAGCCATCCAGTTAAATGTTTATAAATGTTAAAATGTAATATACAATAGATTTATCAATTTCTCTTCGAAGGTATGGATGTTTGTGACGTTTAAAAATTTGCCCTAACCCACCCTATCTTAAAAACAGACGTAGCGAGAGCGTTTAGTTCTGTTCTAGTCTTATCAGCGGTGGGCTGCCAAAATATTAACAAGGGGCTCGGTAAATGTCAGCCAAAATGCCTACACATTATAGATCAGTGTTTCTCAACCTTTTAGGGCCCATGGCCCCTTTTGAGTGTCTTATTTTATGACCCCTCCCCCCATACTTGTTTTGCACTACTGAAGTCTTATAAAGAATTTTGGGACCCGAAAGGAAACCCCATTTTTTTAGGCCTTCCCAGAATTTGAAATCCAAAATCCCAGAAATTTGCGGATATCCCAAAATGAATGTCGTGAGACTTTTTTAGGTCTTCTTAGATATTCCAATTTCTAAAACAACAATGTACGGATTTCGAAAAATTTGCCCGTGGACCCCCAAAATTGTACTGTGGCTACCCTAAAAAGCTCCCTGAGGCCCCATTAAGACATGCTGTAGCCCCCCCCGTTGAGAAATCCTGCTTTAGACGATGCATAACCCGTAGCCCGAGAGTCACATGTGGCTCCTTTGTTTTTGTTGTTACCATTGAATGTATCATCTTTAAATTAACTAAAATAATTAAGTTTTTCATACTCGGACCGGTTAATTTTGTAAAATTTCGGCCCGTGCATACCTATAATATGTTAATAAGTACCACGAATTCTCTTTTGCGAATTCCTGTTCAAAATAGCATAACCGAATGCAACGTAAACTATCTTTCGTTTTTCTATGTATACCGCATTTTTTTACACTATGCCCGTGTAAAGAAAGGATTGAGCGTACTTAAAATTACATTTTACTTGCGGCCTGAAATCATCATTTAAAAAATGCGGCCCGCTAGATGAAACGGTTGTGTCTGTCTGCTTTATACCAAGGATTGACGATAAACACTTGATTTTATTCAAACATAACACATGCTTGATTGACAGTTGGCTTCACAACCCTTGAACATCGTTTAGCTTCTGCACGGCTAATAGAAATATTTTGCACATTTTAATATACACATGAAATTCTATGACGTTTTAATGATATCCGGAATACAGTGCCTCCAAATTTTATTGCACCTGGGGCCTCTCGTTTGCTTAACCCGCCATGCTTCTTGTGACTCAAAAAAAATGTTGATGTCTCACCTTTCTTTATTTTCAATGCAATATTCCTGCAACACCGAGTGGATTATCTGCATTATAAGATGAACTTGTATGATTAAAATTTCAAAATCGTGTACCTTGGTAGAAAGACTAGTTCGAAAAATATTTATTCCCCCTAGTTTTAAAAATTCGCCCACTTCATTACTAATAACTATTGTTATTAGCATGTAATGAATTTTCAAAACCTCAGCTCGCCATAATATCGCTTTCTTGAACAAACAAGTGACTGCTTTGGTTTATTATCTTACGTACAGATAAATAATATGTTTGTAGTTCCAGGAAGAAGGCTATAATAAAACCAAAAAGAAATGTAAGAAACCTATCCCAAAACTGCAAAATAATTACAGTAAAGCATTGTATGTATGTAAGTTCATAAAAATCTAGACATCTGTTAACAATATAATATCCAACATCGGTATTTTTCAACATAGTCAGACAAAAGACAATAAGCAACGAAGGTCTCTTTTATTACTCAACCGAAGTAAATGTTTTTTTTGACAAAATTGAAGGGGCAATAAAGACTTCTTATGTTTCAGAATAAAATGCAACCTTCTACAGAAATTTTAGCTAGGTACTACTGATTTCATCTGAAACGAATGATTTTCTCAACCTAACAAGGGGCTCTCCGGCCGTGCCGAAATTTAACAAGGGGCTCGCGCGAGCCCCCCCGAGCCCCCTCCAGCCCATCCCTGAGTCTTATCCTTCCATCCCTACTCTCTTTGAAAAAAGAGAGTTTGAGCAACTGAATAACAAACAGTTGTAGAAAAAAGCTTCTATTGAGATACCTACACTAAGATGACATATGCTCCACATTAGGAACGGAAATGGATTAATATTGTTCAATAACTAATTTTAATGCTCGGATAATTGTGAATGTTTTATTTTAAATTATGCTAATTAATTGGGTCTAGTGAAACCCTTTGAACTAAAAAATAAAATTAAGATACCCGAATAGTTAAAAATAGCTAAATACGTAGGTGGCGTTTGTAGTAAGATAGCTCTTTTTGGCGTCTACTTTGTGCAACTAATTAGTGAACAGGGCTTAAACTAAAGCAGCACAGCAATGTTCGGGGCCATTAACTTTCTAACGTAACTATTTTAAACTTCACGAGGGCATATCGCATTAAAGTTTAAATGTAAATTAAATAATTGGGACGTATTTAATTTTAATATATTCAGAACACTATCAATTAAAAAATATATATGGTACGTGTTTATAACAAATAAGGGTACCGGCATAATCAGTATTGTTCATTGTAAAGATTCTTTCGGAATTTAAAAGTGTCTATTAGTAAATATTATAAATTATTGTATATGATAATATAGAGCATTGACTATTGAGCAAAATATATCACGCCCCGGCAAGAAAATGTCACAACTCCACTTCAAAAATTATCCAGTTCTTAGATCAATGTGTATGTAGCATTAAGCTAGATTTCAAACGGCAAACTCTATCTTCTAAAGGCTGTCCATGTAGGTAGGGAATGTGAAACTAATACCGATCGTAATTATAAAACCGTTCTATTGTATAATGTATTTTTTTGTACGATTCGACATCGAAATCAAATAAAAAGCTGTCATAATCAGAAACATGACAGTTAATTGCATATTTTTAATTAAAAGTTTCATTCCGGTGAAGCAAAAAGTGTTACAGTTTGCAAATTATTATTTAGTATCACACATTTTTTTTAAATTTTGCTGTCGATTACAATGTCTTAATTGAAAAAAAAATGTTAAAAAAACTTAAAGAATTAACTTATTTATACATTTAAGCAATTTACATTTTTGTTATAACCAATCGAGACATTATTATTAGACGTAACGTTACTCTTCATATTTTTGATTTACTGAATCATTATCATCTCAAAACTGACTTTTGAGTTGTGATTTTTTTTGCGTGGTTGCTATAATATATTCTTTATAAAAGAAGAGTCAATTACATAAAATAAATTTTATTTGAATATTTTTTAATTTAACGTCGAAGCCAGTTTTTTATTATATGTGAATACGCATTAATATAGCATAATAAAATATTATAAATCTTACATTATTATAAAATTATGAAATTTGATAATCGTACATAAAACGTGATAATTCAAAACATATTTTTGGGATTTACTAAGTAATTAACGTGAATTTTAAATATAAAAGAGATCTTTCTGTGAAAAGAATTTTTAAAACGCAATCTCACGCTTTGAAATAATTGAAATTTATCACTTTTAATTGTGGTATCGGTTAGATATCGGTGAAACGACAATGTGTTAATAAAAATAAAAGACATTTTCAATCAATTATTCTCCATTTTTTATGTATACTATCAAAACTGGTTTCGTAAAGCGATTCAAAATATTCAACCGACTCTCATTGACCAGTTGATAATTCTCACGTACCAAGCAAAGCCAGTAATGATCATATTAAAAATGATAGAACAAGTGTAACAAATTGTGTTATATTTTTATTTGGAGATGAATCTCAATCTTTATAACTAATAAACATTAAAACACTCGTTTCAAATTTTAGGACGTCACGTTTTATTAGTAATTTTATAATATAAAAATCCACGAAAATATTCACATCGGTTGAGATGTGAAATTTTATATCAAGTGATGTTTTGTATATAAATAATCAAAATGATAATCATTGATCAATCATTCGATTACACGAACAGATTCCAAGCCAGCTAATCTTAATTAAATTAAAATGAATAGTCATATTACTTCTTATAAAATGTACCGTTATTCGAATCAATGGACCAATGGCAATCATGATGCGATAGAATGCGAGCCACAACTGTCACAATCTCACTCGCCATCAACAAGTGTCGTGTTTCTGACTGGACAGATCGAATGTCGATACAAATGCGACTCGTCAAAGCTCTTTTAATCCCGGTCGCTTGTACCGTTGCAATGGAATTGGCCTGCGCGCTGTCTCGTCCGATATAGTGGCATGATTGGAAAAAGTTTGTTTCATTATGATGCCCTCCGTAGATTGATCCAAAGATGCCTAAAATAAATCGCCAATTTAAGCTTTCAATCTGCCAATGACAGAGTAACTGATGACAGAATGATGTATGTTCATAAAACTGAAAATATTTCTTCTAAAATTAGTATTGACGTTTAGACACACACACACATCTAATAACAATGAAAAATTCATACACAAAATAATCAGCTCTTCAATTCGGAAAACTTCTATAAACTGATGAATTAGATATTGTAATAATAATACATTTATGAAAGTTTTACACATGTTAACCAGTGCAATTATAATAATCATTTCTATTGAAAATTGATAATGTGAATTCGAGAAATTTATTTATCAACTTATGCATATTGCTAACGCTGTGTTTTATCTCTATAGTTTATAAATATATAAGCATTTTATTAAAAAAATATATATTATATTTTGCTTATCATTCAAATTTCGCTTGCATAAGAAGCGAGGAAAACGGTAAATATTCGTTTATAACTCAATCTGCCAACGTATTAATCCATATAAAATACGTAAAAATACATTATTTTTATTCAAAAAGAATAAACAAAGAATCTTATTATGAATTGCATACGTTAAAAAAGCTTTAGCGATAGCCTAGAATTTCATTAAAATGTAACTACACTTAATCCAAATGCAAAAACTAGTTTCAAGCTTTCTGTACATAGTTTGAAGCACAGAGATCGAATTGTTTCGATAAGGGAAAAACTTGTTTCGTATTTAGACGAATCATCACATCAATTTTTAAATTCATACACTAGACTTTTTGCCGTATGTTATTTTTAGATTAATCAATCAACCACCATATAAGACGTATTGATCAGAGCTTTAAATAGAAATAATTATTTCTCTACTTAAGCCATAAGTAATCTGTAACGAAATATATAGATGGCTTAGAACCAGAATGAAGTAAGAATAAATTTAACAAAATTACATTCGAGCGTTTCAATACGCATTTTATTTTAATGCATAAACGACGATTTAAAGATCTTCACGATCTTTGTGATTCAATAATACTGGATGGAGAAGATTTAAATAATTGCAAAGAATTTTGTCAAAATCTTATATCACGTCATTCTGGTTCTAAGCCTTCGATGTATGTATAATTCCAAGTCAGCCTTTTGGGTCTTTTAGCTTTATCTTTAAAAACGTATAAACATACAATTAATGTTAATATATCCGTGTATGGCGTAAATATATTGACAACTTGACATAAAATATATTTGGAATTAGGGTGTATCGTAGTTTTAAATTTAAGTCATTTAAGAACAGTTTACACTTAAAAATGTCTCAAATGAACATTTGAACAACTATATATTTCGTACACAATAATGAAAAAAAAATGTTAGTACATATACGTGCAGATATCGTCCCGAAATCGATAAAACTTCGAAAGCGACATTTCATACATTTTACAGTCTTGTTTTAATCATAACAGAACAGAATCGTTGTATTAACTTCCACTCGTAATAAGTTAGCAAAAATAATTCTTGAAATGCGGTTAGTAATATCAGGTCAATTCAATTTTCTTTCTGCTAGCTTATTACGAAAAGAATTTTAAAAATATCCATCTCCTGTAAAAATTATGAATTGTTGCTAAATTTTTCTACTGATTACGGGTCAATATGCACTATATGTATTTCAAAAGCTCGTAATTTGCTGCCATACACAGGAAATAAGGTTGCCCATTTATAGCTATAAAAGTGTTAATCTGATTAAGAGTGTAAATAATTTTAAAGATACTTTTTCATCAGTGATAACCGAAGCTATCAAAGCTAGCAAGCGATTACCAAATATTATTATAAGAGCATAATAGTACTGCAAGAGAGTATTTAACTTCTCGCTACCGATTCAGTGTGGTGTGCTGCTAAAGTTATCTCAGGAAAGTTAACCGAGCTATCTACGATTAATGAGCATGGCACGTTGTGGCCTTCTGGTTGGATGACTTGCTATTTGTGTCGGTATGTTTAAAAACCTCTGTGCCAAAGGTTTATCAGTATTTTTTTCAGTAATATGAATCAAAACAATCGCTATCAAATAACTGATATTTATATTGTATTGAGCTATTCGATCGATACACAAAGATAGGCTTTCGAATTGAACGTAGCTAAAATTATCGTATTATTTATTTAAATAGGTACATATAATTTTGAATCAGCATCTCTCGACCGAATTCCCAAATAGATAAAGAAGCCGATTACATTAAAAGAAAAACTAAATCAACTACTCAAAAAATAAATTATATATTTGTACTAATTCCAACTTATATTTATTACGATAAAAAATAATACCTTGGATTTCCCATGCATTTCAATAATCTATGTGAATTCTTCTCATCATAAGCACACACAATCGGGAGAATATTGACACTGTTTTGAACTATTTTATTTTAATTTTTATCTGATTTTTGAATGAGTAATAAACAAGTATAATTCAAATTAATTAGAAAAACTTTGATATAATTAATAAACGGTGTGTGTGAGGCATGAATATTATTTTATGCTATCCCGATCTATTTTGATAGGTCAACTAATACAATATCGTATTGCTGTATACTTTCATAAATATAATTTATAAAAAGCACGTTTTTAGTATTCTTACTGACAAATAAATAACAATAATTGATGGTTCTTTATAAAATGAAAAAAAGATCATCTATATAAATCAAAAATAAATTAAGGGCAAATATTTTCATCACCAATTTATAACTTCGTTTCATCAAAAATTTTGTTTGTCCCATCCGTCAATTAATTATATTAGATTTATACCTAGGCAGGCCTATTAATTAAGTGCCATGAAAGGGCATAACACGTAAAACAGAGAGACAGAAAGCTGAAAGTTTCATCGCAACACAGTAGCAGCTGAAATATTTAGGGTAAAACAGTACTGATATCGGAAAACAGAGACCGAAAAGTTGTGTTGCTAAATTTAGACTGTAACGAATAAGTTCCTCTCGGCCTGTTTTTGATGTAGGCTTGCCGCGTGGTCGCAATTCACGTTGCCAAATTGGTCCCAGAACTATACAAAAAATAATATCAAGACTGTTTCCTAAACCCTTCTACGTGACATGTCGCTCCAGTAGATTGAAAATGTCATATTTTTATGAACATTGTGATAGCTTTATGATTTCTTTCGCAGATATTTTACGTGAAGTGTTTTTTATCTACCATTCAATGAAGGTTTTTCCTCGTATGACTGAGTAAAAGGAATTTGACGATGTAAACAAGGGAAGGGATACTACGGAATATAATTTTGTTTGCCATTTACCGTTATTTAAATAAATTAAGGTAAAAAATCTGTAAAACAATGTTGTTCGTAATCTAATTCTGTAGATTTAGGAAGTGAAATAAAAGTTTTTATCAAACTTTTACCAAAAAGATTTACAATTTTTTTAAATAACGTCACTAGATGGGTAATGGTTTTTAAGCAAATATATGATATTATACAAGCTAAAAACTTGTACAGTGGAACCCCGATTTTTATCCCGATTGACTGCTTTTGTTGAATATTTCTATTTTCGCTCATTAATAGTCTTACATCGCATCTGGTTGCGTGAATTTTTCTTATTCAAAAGTCAAAACTTAAATGCCTAAATGAATAAAACTAGAACTCTAACTGAGAAACTGAAAACAATTCAAGGCGTTGACAAAAATCTAGGAGAAAAATGAGTCGAAATATGTATATAGCAAAAAAAGTTAACCTAGAAAAGAACGCGAGCTTGAAGGTTGTCTGTCAAAATGTAAGTGGTAAATTACAAATAGGCAACTTAGTATGTATTAATCAATTAAATAGTAAATATGTGTATTCTTTAATAAAAAAGTGAAAGTGAAAATTAAACATGTTTTGATATTATTTGAAGATTTCTCGTATTATCGGTTTCCCGCATTATTCGTCGTTTTATTTCGTTTCTTTGGAAAACATAGAATCGGGGTTTCACTGTATTTGACTTATTTTCTGTACTAATTATTGCAACGTGAAGTGAAGTAATTTATTTTGTTAAATAAAATTAGTAAAAATCAAAAATATAACAACATATTCTGATCGTAGTAATTTACTGCTTATGCGCAATAGATTTAAAACAAAAATTATTAAACACAAAAAGTTATACATAAATGTATTTACAATTTCGTATTTTCGTTTTTTTTATTTCAAATAAAACAAAAGTTAACAAGCAGTATGATTTTAGTTTTATACATATAAACAAACAAACATTTGAATGATTATTGTATTAATTGCCACAATGAAAAAAGCGTAATATGAGCATATTTCGAATTTCCTACGAAATAGAATTTCTTTCCAAAACGGATAATAATATCCAAATTGGCCGCGCATAATTAGGCGACATCAGTTGGGATAGATTTTCATTATAACACGTTAACGGTCTACCATCACGATCGTTCTTCGCTTCGGGGAACATATTAATTTCTTCCTTTGGAGCTCATCCGATCGCTTTATGTCTTATGTGCGAGTCTTTTGCTGTAGCTCACTGCGATGACCAGGCGAAAATATGCACATAGAGTTTATGATGAAAATACCTCACTATTATATAATCAGTCGAGTAAAAAAATCCCTCTTAACTCGATGGTTGCCACATACGAGATATCTCGTAATTTTTTTCGTGCTCAACAGGCCAAATACGAGTTATCTCGTCAATAACTAATTAAATTAATAGTCGCAAATTATAGCCGGCCTGCTAGGTAATTACTATTAATTATTTACGGCAACGAAAAAGTTAAGGTAATTAATTAGTTTTTTCAATTTATTATTGATAATGGAAGTTTCACAGTTATCTCAGTCTAACTAAGGCTAAGGAAAATGGATAAAATGTCATATAAGACTTTTTAATTGTGACTACAACTAGGGATAGGTTTGAAGGGGCTTGAGGGGGCTCGCGTGAGCCCCTTGTTAAATTTGATTAAGACTGGTGAGCCCCTTATGAATCTAAAAGAAAACAATATTCTCATATCAACATGGTATATGACTGCAATTTCTGACTTATATATTATCTACGACAGCTTCAGTATACATTTATATAAAAGGCTAAAAATGTGTCTTCAGTGTATCAATATTGATACGTTTACAGTAAATTGCATATTGTTACATATTATAAGTGTATTGATTAAAAATCGATTGCTTATAATAATAAATAAATATTGCGTATAATTTCATACGAGTGATAAAAAAATTCACTTCTTCCCCATAACACCGAGAATTTCTTTGGGATTAAGCGAGCTCTTTTTTAACGTATTGGCAGCCAACTAAAACTACCAAAACCTTTACTACGTTATATTAACTCGCTGAATAAAAAGGATACTTGCTGAAGTTTTGTGATGAAGGCACAATAATAATCCGACGATGACATGACCGTTTCTTGAATAAATATAATGATTTCGTTTGATTGATTTACTGTGTTTCGCTCAGCCGGCCACTGAAGTCTAGCGGTAAAAGCTGCGTAAAAATAACAGATTTTTTTCGGGTTTATGTATTGTGAATAACATAATCTAATGTTGGAACCAGGTAGTTTGTCTTTTGGATCCTTTTCGAGCTAATTGCACGTGGTGTCATTGAAATTCTTAAGCATTTCACAATATATATATAGTACATTGGTCTGCAATGAAAAATATTTTTTTAGCAATAAAAACTATGCATATAAATAAAATGATTAAGAATGATAACATTATTAAGTTAGTCAGTAATATCAGTTCACCCGAAAATAAGTAAGGCTACTGAGTTACAGGTTTTACAACAGATATTCCTTATCCATTTTCTTTTAACGACCTGTAGATTTCACGAATTGCTTCCATTATGTTTCTAATATACAATAAATGAATCTCTCATTAACCCACATCTTCCAAATCTTTAATTCTTAAAAGAAAGAACAATTAGTATGTATTTAAGTGACTATTAATTGACATCGGAAGTATACGTTAATATATAAGCATGGTAATATCACACGTATATGTATTTCAGACCTGATCGATTCAAATAGTTAAAAAGCATTTCATATTTTAAATATATAAATATTTTTTTCAGATAATAAAAAAAATATGTTGATAAAAGAACAACCATTTAAATATTTGATAGACTTTGACCTAACAACAGAAAGTATATTTGAAAAAAAGGTGCCGCAACTCACTTTTTTTCTAATCTATGCCAGCTTAGAATGTGAAGCATATGGCTTAGTAATGGAGGTATTAAAATGGATTTTTTTTACGAAAACTACTTGTTGATTAGTTGCTAAACCTGTTTTTTTAATATTAAGAATAAGAGGATAGAGCTAAGACAAAGCTAGTGATTAACTAATCGCTCCAACTTCAAAATTTTGCAAAACAAATTAAAAATAAATTTTTGCTATTTTTGATCTGAAACATTTAAAAAGCTAAGAATAAAGGTGTCGTAACGCCGTTCCATTACGTTACATGAGAAAAAAGCAGTGGCTTTATATAGTAATTGCGTCTTAAATAAATAGTTTAACAGCTATAAGTCCAACTGTAATATACGTGTGCATTGCGTGGAATATGTATATAATTCGCTAAAAAGACAAGCATGTTTTACTAGTCAGTGAAACAGGCACACCATTAATAAATTATCAAGGCTTTGTGATATTATTGTGTGAAAACATAATAATAAGGTATCCTTCATATTAAGAACTAGGACATGAACTTAAATCAGATAGTTTACCTGTGCAGAGCAGACGTATTAAAAAAGGTTTTATTGTGTTCGAAACGGGTGACGGTCCTGCTCTCTAGTTAAAAAAATAAGGGACCGTATGCCTCAGTGAGCTCTCAATGTTGTCAACCAATACAATATGGGTAAATACATTATTTTTGTCTAGCGAAAATAATGATCTTATTCAGCGAATTATAAAAAAAGGATAGCTGGAATAAGAAACGTCCCTTGCAAGGACCATAGTTAAAAATTGCTTTTGCCTCATTGGATTCTGGAAGGCATTTGTTAAAAGCCAGCGAACCTTGCTGCAGGCATAAATAAGATTAAATTCAAATTTGATAATAATACGTTTCTAAAAATGTCGTTTTGTTATATTTGTATGGAAAAATCACAACATTTGTAATGCAATAAATTTTGCGAAAAATGTCTACTTAATGTAAGTTAGTGGACACACAAGAAAATTGTTTGGGTATCAGTAGTAAATATTCAAACAATTTGATCCTTGGTTCATTTTATATGTTTATTAATGGTATTAAAATTTTAATTTGACAAGCTTAAAAGATTATTATTTTATTATTGATAAATTCATCAATGTTCACAGTGATTATCAATGAATGAATTCGAATGTGTATACATATTATGTACGTTTTTTTTATTGTAAGGAAATAATTATTTTATTAAAAATGGCTATCAAATCACTTAATAGTGATTGAATTATTAAAATTGAAAAAATTGTTCGTCAATTATAAATACAATTTGATATTCAAAACGGATGTAATGGGTTTAATGTTGAATAGTGTATATGTATTGCTATTTTTTTTTAAATGTTAATTAAATATTAAAATACCCGTTTACCAGTGTTACGAAAATCAGCGGTATGATTTTTTTTCAAAAATGAGACACTGATAATCCAATATAATAATATCTATATAAATATACTCATGTGCTTACAGTTTGTTTTTGTTTTAGGAAATACAATTTCAAAATTTTTATCGATTTTAAAAACTGACCATTCTCAAAAATAATAATTAATAACAATGCAAAATATTTTTTAATTGATTTATTTATTATGACATACGGACAATGTCTTATTTTGAAAAAAAGCTAAATTATCGATTTTGTTTTTGGCTATATTAAAAGTAATATATATTATGAGTTATCCCAAGATACATTTTCGTAGACAAATTGTCCGTATCCTCGGAACGGACAAAGAAAGTTATCGATAAACTGGAACAAAGAAAAGTAATAAATAAATACGTAAGTCGTAGGCGTGGTAAACGCCCATAAAAATGGATGACTTAAGTAAAACGACTATACACGCCTTATTAAAAAAATGTACATACAATCAAAAGTTCTAAAAGTAATAAATTGTCAGCTTAGTTTAATATAAATAGACATCAGGTAAAATTTAATTCAAAACAACGTATTTAGTTAACTAATCGCGTAATAAAAAAAATGAATCTGACCGATTATGATAATTTGATTGCATCAATTTATATGTAAATATTTTCATTCACAGAATTTATACGTGTTTTTAAGATAACGATAATTCTGAGTGGAAGCTTGTTAGGATAAATTTGTTTCGTTCTATCAACACACCGTATAAAGTAAATTTAATATTAAACGTATTTATAATTTAGTGGCTTACCTATTTTAACTTATCTTGTTTTATGTTATATTAATATATTGTTTTGTATCACGTTGATTACATTAATAAATCATCAAAAAGGGACACCGAGTAATTTATAACTATTCAATTTCGGTATATAATTAATACCTTAATAATAGATTATATTATAACTAATTTTGGTTCGTCTTCCGAAAATCATATATGTTTTTAAATATTTTCTCGAAAAATAGCTGTTACGTTAACAGAACCATTTAAGATATTTTATCTTATTATATTTTCTAAATTCACTTCAAAATAATAATATAGCATTATTTCGTTTATAAATTATATTATTTGGAAAATATTTTTATAAGAAAACTAATATTCAATTGGAATTCAAATGCTCTCCAGATCGGAAACGGAAAATATTAATTTGTAACTTAAGTATCAATTGAAATAATTTATAAAAATAATATTTTTTTCAAGAGTGTCTTTTTTGAATATTCAAGTACATTTCAAAACGTATCACTATGTACTTATTTTATTTTTTTCCGTCTTGAAAATAAAAGTGTTTTGATATAGCTCTAATTTCATTTTAATTGAGCAAAACTAATGGAATGAAACGCCTGTGTATTTTTTGTACGGATTTTTCTCTCACTAAACATCTGGCAATCCGCATTCCAAGTAAAAATCAAAGTATATGTACGCACTCGAAAAATGTTATACAAATTGCGAGATAGTACTTCTATTTTACTGAGCTTAAAGAATGGCGAATGTTTGACCTATTCATAAATTGCCTTATTCTCAATTCATGAACCTAACGGATTCAAAAATATTCTTCATATATTATTTAAATTCCTGTTAAATCCTCATCATGAAAGGTACGAAATCCTTAATCTGCTTAAAATAATTTGTATGCTCTCAACAAGCAGCCGCCGAGAAGATAGATCTATTGTATTCGATAATTGCAAATTCTGTCGAGTACTTAAACCCTTCCCCCATTATGATTATACAGTCAATAAAAAAAGTATTTTACCCTTTCTAAGAAAAAATATCACAGGTAGTGCTGCCGATAAATCCTTTTTGTGAAAATTCAAAGCCCTTCGCGGTCTCTAAAGTGGCAGACCTGATCCAAAAGGGGCGAACTACTAACTACTACAACGGTTAGCTTACGATGGAGAAATGTTTAAGTTGATCTATCTCTATCGCTTTGCTTTGATCAGTAACAAAATTTAATTTTACAGAATTTTCAATGTACTAAGAAATAAAATCGTAATAATAAATTTAATATTACATCTATGTTGACAGTCACTAATTTTATTTTAAAATCTTATACCTGTTTTAAGCAAAAGTAAAGAAAAACTTATTGATCGAAGTTAAGCATTGGTTTTCTTAATGAATTAAGTTTACCATGCAAAAAACCAACATTTAAACAAGAAGAACAGTATTCAGAAACGATGCAAAATCAAACTATAACACAAATATCTTCAAAAATAAACTTTATTTGTGTTATATTATCAGCTCGACAACAATAATAAAATTTTGCAAATTGTTTTACTTTTGATCAAATGAAATTTTCGTTTAAAAAAAACACATTATTTAATCAATGATCACGAAAAGAATAAAGGTTAAAGCTAAAAAATCTTTTAATCTTCAAAATACCTAATGCTTTATAGCTGCTCAGAAAAAGAGACTTCTGAGTCGAGTGATATAAATTATCTGCATATTCGTGAATAAATTACGATTTAAAATTACCCCTGTCAGAAGTCATTTACACAAAACAATACATAAGTTGAAAATGTATTGTACAGCAAAAGACAAGTAAATTAAAAAATAATTTAAACTGTTAACTTTTTAGGGGATGCAAAAAATATTCAAAAATCTTGTTGACGTGAGCATCGTGCACCCCGTGGTGAAATAACACACGCGGATAATGTAAATCATAGTGTCCTGAAATAAGGTTCCCAGCTCCTTATCTTTGGTTGGGGGACCCATAAAAAAATCATAGTTCTCAACAAGGACCGTCCGACAAGCATATGCAAAACGCGTAAAAATCGTCTGGCGTGAATTTACGATCTGTCGATGTGGGCAAAAAAAGCCGCTGCTTTTGTGGTGTCATCCGCGAAAATTGATCGCTTATTAAAAATTAAATAATGATTTTTTTAATCACATGCATTTTTCAGCATTATATGTTTTTAATAATAAACCTACACAAACAAAGTGATGCAGCGCCAACAACAAGTTATACTATAAAATAATTTATTATTTCGTCTAAAAAAAACGATAAAACTAGATGGATATTTTTAATTTTTTTAGAGACACCTACCAGAAATAATTATTTCTTTAACTTCTAAGGCATTATATTTAAATTTTAAAACAAATAGAGTTATTTTTACAGGTACCAAAGATGCAACTTCTATGATATGCAGTTTTATAAGTAAGATTTTTTGTCAAATATTATACAACTAAAGGTAATGTTATGCCGCCTGTGTGGTCGAGTGGTCAGCGTTGCTGGTTTTGGCTACGGAGGGGACGGGTTCAAATCCCGGTACGGGATAGTTTTATAAATTGATTTTTCAATCGATTTATGAATTTCTGTTCAAATGCATGGATGTATGTGATGTGTTAAATTCCCCTCTCTCACCTATCCTATCCTATGAACGGGGCGTATCGAGCCACAGTCCTGGGAAGGATAGGGCTAGGACAGGGCCACTAGTCCTGTCCTAGCCCTATCCTTCTATCCCTACTCTCTTTGGAAAAAGAGAGGTTGAGCAACTGAGTAACAAGCAGTTCTCGTTGAAACAATTCTGTTAAGATAAACTCCATTAGGAGTCCATATGCTCTACATTGGGAGCGGACATGGTTTAAAAAAAAAAAAGAATGTCGTTACTTCATTTAAATTATTAAAATGTTAAAGGCAAGACACCCAAAGCTATTTTTTATTAACACCACAGCATTATGCCTAAAAAAGGAACATTTAAACTAGAGCAGGCGTTCACAAGCTATTCCAGCATATGGACAATTTTAAAAACAGAAATATTTAGCGGGCCGTCCTTTTTTAGAATATTTCCTGTTTTTAGAAAGCATTGGGGAAAAAATGAAAAATAAAATCTAATGTATTTATACATATATATTTTTAATCATTGGATTTGTGCAATTATTTGTTTGAAACTAAATCCTGCAATCTTGGTTCATATTCAGTGGTATACGATTTAAATTAAGATTGTCTGCTAATTTTGATTTTAAATATGATTTATTAAGCTCATTGTAGAATTTTTTTTTTTTAATTATAAATTCATACTTCCAAATAAAAAAACCATTTGACGAGCGTGTTTTAATACATATAAACATACTGTACCATACATTCTTATTAGAGCGTAGTTTATTATGAAAGTAATTTTTAATAATCCGAATGAAGAAAAAATAATAAAATCTAGATTTACGTATCTCTTTTTTCTAAAGTATTCCCAAACTTATGTTATATACGTCTACTTATAGATGTGGAGAAAAAAATACAAGACACTGATTAATAGCTAAAAATATTATTTCTGTTTATGCGTGCGTCACTTTTTGTTTTAACCTCATCTGAAAATTCTGCAATATCAACATACTTAGTAAATCAATATTGCATACATTGATATCATAAAGAAGCTATAAATAGAAATATATAAACTTGATTGCACCAATCCAATAAAACATGCAAGAAATATTAAGTTCCCTTTAATATCGATTTAAATGCAATAAAATACTAGTTGTGTTTTATATTTATTATTCTTGTAGATTCATAGGTATTGCTTTGCGGAAACGATTATAATAAAATGCACGGCGACACTTCAGTGCCGTGCATCTCAATATTTTGCACTGTATCCAAATCGCGAGACAGTCCGGAGGCGTGTTTATGAAACAAAAAAATTTGTAAAGCTTTTTTTTATTTTGCAGTCCTACAGGAGCAAGAATAACATTATTATTTACTGAGCTATAAATTATTACTTGCGGAGAGTAAAAATAAAAAGTCGAGAGGTTTTATGAGTATAAAATATTTTTTATCATAAAGTGCATACATATTATGATTTATAAACTATTTTGTGTCTTAACATAGAAAGTAGCATATTAATATACATATATTACGCGCAGTTATTGTATTTGTTGATTTTGTTTTTAATGCTACATATAAAAAAATAATACGTCTATAACATCATCGACAATGAGTTCTCTCGAAAGCGAAAAGAAATAAGGCATACTTGGTTTGAAAAAAATCATAAAATATAAAACAATCCTGTATAGCTATTGTTGATTTGAATTTAAAACAATGTTTGCCATAATTTTATGAGAGAATTGTTGCTAAAAAATCTTCTTAAAGACTTTTAACAAATACGTGTTTTTGGTTATGTCATCAATAAAAAAAATATCTTACATACATAAACTAACGTTATGTTGTCATGGTATGGCCAATTGATTCATTCAATTGATCAACTGACAAAAGTCATCCAAAATCACGGTCAGTCAAAAACATGTGAAAAATACCATTTGAGCTGTTCACTTTCAATACTTGGCGGTAAGGCACTATATTTAAAAAATAAACTCTTTTGTTTTAACTACGCAATTATTTATTAAGACCAGGACTGGTTTTGCTCATCACGAGCACTTTCAAATGAAAGTCATCCATAAGATGTTTATATCCATTTTCCTGCATAAGACAGCTTATTCAGTCTAATCAACAAAATTAAAAATCATTATAAAAATTATAATACAACGTTTTTTGGTAAGCACATGATTGGATTTGTTCACCATATTGAAAAACAGCACCCAACCAACCAAATTAATACAATTTTTTCTTAATTATAATTGAACATATAACCATATATTTTGATTGTTAAAAGGACGGATTTATTTGTTATTAAAAATAACCGAAAGGAATTGTCTCACGTAAATAGGCTTCAATTTCTAATCGGTTAAATTCCCGGGATGATTTTGTTTTAGATTAAGATTAAGAGAGTTAAAAGCAAACTCATTTCCATACCTCGTTAGTAGTAGAGGAGACGTCTGTTTGAAAAGTGCCGAACAACGCCATATGGCGTCGCTGGTGTCGAAACATAAACTTATTAGATCGGATGTGCCCGCCGAAAGATATATTATTCTTTGTCCCTATTGCAAACGCGACCCACCCTACGTCACTGAGCAGATGATAAATTTGTATCTTAGACAAGTCTTCCCCGAAGCTTTTTTTCTTCGAACGCGACAAGCTTGTCGCCGGATGGATATGTAAATAATACACCTCGGTATAAAAGATATAAAAATTGAATATAAAAATATGGTTACGTTTATAAAGTTTTTCTTTAGTAGGTAATCAAAACAGGATTTAGAGTGTTTTTATGCATACTAAAATATAAAACAAACCATACTTGGTTGCGATAGCTAATATAAAAAATACTTTAGATCGTGCATTGATGTCAAGCTAAAATTCATATTTAATTTGATAAAACTATTATACATGATAAGTATTTGAAGAGTTGATTAAAAAAGTATAAAATATGCTGATATCTAACGAAAGTTAATAATAAATTCATGACTAGAGTTTCTGGTTTAATAATTTCAAAGATTTCACTTGGATTTTTGTTATTTTAAATTATACTAGAACACATATTTGCAATTAAATCGTCAATATTAGACGTACGATAGTGAGTGATTTTTTAAAACAACATCTTAAAACTAGCAGCAAACTAAGCACGTATATAAATTGATAAATGTACAGCAGCTGGAGAAGTGTCATTTTATGGTGTCAAAATCAACACGTGTAAAAAGCAATATGTACTTGAAAACTTACAATTAATTATCTACGACTTGAAAACCTAACCATTTTTTAAGAAATAATTATTCCTACAGAATGTCCCAATTCCCGGGAATACACATGGTTGCATAAAATCGATGAAAAAACATGTTTTTTTGGGACGAATTGTGCATATTTCTTGAACCCGACCCTCCCTACGTCAGAGCGGTGCCGATAAATTTGCCCTTATCCCTTGCTAGGGAATTTTTAACCCCGACGTGCGTGGCTTTTGCATTCCGTTTTAACTGTCACTTGAGAGCGACACCAGTATAATGTGTTTAAAAAGTCATTTATATCCAAGAAAATATGTTTATAGAGTTTATTCAAACAACTTATTATACTTATAATAAAGGATTCTACTTCCTTAACACAAGAGGCTACGGCGCCTTCAATATAGGTAAATAAATAAAATGGCTAGATGAATTTTAAAAAATCTTTATCCTTCCGAACCGATTTAAATGGAAAAAGTAAGACGATATGATATGTTTTAATTATTGTTGATAATTATCAATCATTCACCTGACGCTAAGACACTATGACGAAAAATCAATATATTACTGTATAGAAATGTTCTCTGTCTTATTTATTACTAATATCGTAAAAAAACTGTTATCTGAAATCTGCTTTGGTTGAAATAATTGAAATAAATGCGGATAAAATTAAAGTCTAGTGTACTTTTTTATTTGAAAAACACTACGAACCACATAGAAAAATCTTATTTATGTAGTGTGTCTTACGATTTTATATATTTAATTAAAGTTTTTAATATCTTCATTATTAATATTATTTTTATTTCAAATAATATTAAGTGTTTCGCTCAATTCACTTAATGTAATTCCACTTTGGTGGTACCTTAATTTTTTCAGGTTTTCCATTGATTTATTAATTATTAATAAGCGCTCGACTAAATTTGTAAATATAAATAACACATTTGGTATTATTTGATAAAGTGCTCATATAATAATAAGTATAAGGAATAATTTCATGAATACTGGAAGTGGGCAGTCGGATACGAAAGAGTTTTCAAAATTTCGAATAACAGTCGCAGAAAGGGAACGAATTTCTCTCGAGTAAGTATTTATACATTCGAGACGCAATGGTTTTTATATTTTTATATTTTTACCTACTTTTGAGAAAAATTCTGCTTTTCTTTTTCTTCGGAAAGAAATATGCTTTCTTGTGCTCGAAGAAAGCAGCATTGCTCGCTGAAATACGAATATGTCTTGAATGCAGATGAGCTTATAAAACTAAAATTCAGAGCAGAAGAGTTTTAAAAGCTAATGTTTTCCATTCCGAGCGGGAGATTTATAAGTCCGTGCATTCAGTTGTCATCGCTTCTTTGCCACGGCTTTCATCACGTCTGCATAAGTAGATTTGCAGATACATACTAGATATTAGTAATAACAAAGTAATTCATTTCTTAAATGCACCAAATAAATTCGATTACTTTTTTTGAAAATTTGTTATGTATAAATATTGCTTTACTGTATTAATGCGACATTAGACATACATTTGTCAGCATTGTTAAATTATGTGAATTTTAAGTGGATTTTTTTTTTTTTTTTAAATAAACATACGTTTATAAACATGGTTAAAAATCTGGGTTTTCTGAAACTATTGCTTTTCTTTAATAATTTTCAAGACTACACCTAAAAGGTTTAGCACCACCATAAACGATATAAACGTTTAATACACAATAAATTATAAAATATTTCATATTAGTTTTCAATTAAACATCTGCTTTGAAAGTTAATAAATAATAAAAAAAAACTTTTTACCTCTCATGTGAAGTAAAACTTTTGAAGATAATGTATGACTTTAATTTAGCCTTCGATCATTAAATTCATACAGATAGAATAAATCAAATTAAGTTAAGTTAAACTTGATTTTTGGAAATGAAATGCAATCTTCTGGTGTAACAGGAATCATTCACTGTTAGTTTATGCATCTCACTGATAAGCTGTACTTTATTATAACATTATATTTTATTTCAAATCTTTACTTGATCAATTTTAAAACATTGCATTATATTCCGTTGTGTATTTTTTCTTATTCTGTTTCGCTCGATCACACTGTGCCAAAAAATCAAAGCTCACTTACAAAATTTACACTGTATGTAGTAGGTTACGAAATGAACTTTCGTTCTGGAAAAAGATCGTCTCGTGTCAGGGGTAGTTTTACCTGATTCTTTTATGTACTAATCTCACATGTTATTGGGGATACTAAAATAGATCCCATTCATTCGAAGGGAGTGCTCAACATGAAAGGGTGCGCACAGATGACGATTTTACTCGTTTTTCATAGATAAGGAATAATGGCAGTGCAAAGAAGGGTTATGTGACAAACTGGAGTGCGGAGAGATTAAAAGATGCGCCGGTTTGCGTGCATTCAAAAACCATAAATTAAATCAGATCCGAACTAATGGCTAATATTCGTGTCTATGGCATGATGACTTGCATTTGCGTTGCATATCGCACTGCAGCTTTCAAATAAAACGTGAATAAATAACGAAAAAGTACTCGCAGTGTTTTGTAAATGCTTCGGTACGACAATAATGCGATTATTTTATGTGACTTACGAATTTATTTATTGCAACGTTTTATTGATAATCTCTGTTAGGTAGAAATAGAATTTTTGAAAATGTTTTTTTCTAATTATAGTGAAATTATATTTCATTACAGATATTTGTCGATGGGATGCATTTACATAGATAAATTTATCTCATAACAACATTTTTTTGGTATGCGACTTCGATATAAAACGTATACGTTTTCTAGTAATGGCAATAATTGAAAGTATTACAAGTAACGTCTCAAATCGCTGGATCTCTTCCAATTGTGTTATCCTAAAAACACAGGGTTGTGATTGTAAAAATTTCAGGGTTTCGGGATTGAGGATTAAGAGCAAAATCTTCGAAAAGCTTTTGAAACTAGCCAATAAGCCAAAATTTTTGAAATCCGCTAGTGAGCTAAAAAAAGAAGATGTTTTACATTATTTTGTATACTATTTTTAAATCTCAATTCCTGACTTTTTTCGCAGTGATCGATTAGAAAATTAGTAAAACCCACATTCCGAACTTATGGTGAGTGATCAGTTATGAAATTCCAGGATTTGAGAAAATGTGAATCCAAAAATCCCGGATCATAAAAAGGGACTGGGTTAGGTTACCCTAGTTTGAACCTCGTCGTTTCATATGAAATGATTTTCTATAACTACATAAGTCTGTTCAAGAATATGATATTTATTGTATACATATATTCATATAGTAAATAAACATTCATAGAGTGATAGACAACACTTATTAAATTACAAACATTTAATCAAAATTAAATCAGCCTCCAGACGCTGTCGTTAAGTAAATCGCTAAAAGGCTGTATATGTATAATATATTATGCTGCGGGGGTATGTGGTAAGTTGGAAGTGGTCTAGGTATTAACACTTTAAGCCCTGGGTGAAATCCTAAAAAATCATCCCTATCCTCGATTCATTCAATGAAACATCGCATTTTATCTCAAGGACTTACTAAATGTAAAATAACTATGAAAATACCTTTTTCTGATTGTTTTAAATCTTAAATAATTTAATTTTGTATGATATTATTGTCAACATTCTCCTTTAGTGAAGATCCGCAAGACAATTTTTAAATATTCATACATAGACACCGTGCATGTTCTACATAGTTTATTTATTTTCTATTGCTGGAATTTGTAACATCCAGTTTGATGAATCGTGCAAATATCCATTTTAAAATGGAATCGGTGACCATAGCTCGAGGGTGAACCTAGCAAATAAATAATAATAAAATATACTTTTTTGCCTTTGGGTAAAAATACTAGCTAAACAATTGTTTAAGAATGATTTTATTATCTGTTATACAGTGAGAAATTTCAAAAGAAATTAAATATCAATAACATAACTTTATTTGAATGACTAAAACATCACATGAAAACACGTAGTGCCAACGAGTAGTTAACTTTTCAAATAAAAACAGGGGTTCGGGGTTTAGCGCGTTAAACCTTCAAAGGCTTGAATCGCCTGAGCAATCTGAGCTGGCACAAAGAAAAGCAGCTTTATTGGGCTGTTTATTTTGCTCGTAACCGCTTAAGCAGAGTAACAACAAAATAACAGAGCTAGCCACAAATGGCCTGATAGGTGATGCCAGCGTCGGTGTATAGAACACAAATTATAAAGCTCAATGTAACTAGGAGTTTATTCTTCTGTGTGTACGTGGTAAATAAAGCGCCCAGGGGGCGATTTGACCAGCGGCTAAGAAACTTAAAAACTTTCCGCTCTTACGGAAACAAATGCGGGTATTCTTACTCTTATCGTACGAAAGGGAAATTGTTTTTTTTTTGTTATGATTAAATTTGATTACAAAAATAGCTGGGGCCATTTTATTGTAAGCAAAGTAAATATCTAATTCCTAACCAAGCGATTAACAGAAATAGTATTTTTCTAGAACACCCCTAGACTTCTAGTTGAATATATTATAATTAATTCCATGGCACAGAGGTTAACGTCGTTTCCTTATTTTATCTATGTATTGATTTCTGTTCGAAGAGATTGGTGGCTGTGATGTCTTAAAATTCCCTTCCACCCTTCCAATCCTTAAATAAAGAGGCACAGCGAGAGCGATTAGTTCACCATTAGTCTTGTCTCAGCCCTATTCTTATATCCTTACTCTCTTTAAAACAGATAAATTGAGCATCTTAGTAACACACAGATGTCATTAAATAATATTTTGTTAAGATACCTCCACTAGGACACCATATGATCAACATTGGTAGTGGACATAGATGAAATTAAAGAAAATGAACTCTTGGATAAAAAGTGAGACAAAATATACATATTTTGTGTGTGAGATTATGGAAAAGATGATGTTATTAAGATTTCGTTCATCAACAATCGAAATACCCTACGCTGGGTATGATGAGCCTAAATCTACACTGTAATGGTACTATAAATCAGATACGACTACTGTATTATATAGCTGGATGTGTATTTATCAGGCTGTCTTTGAGAAATTCATTATTCACATTTAAATGATCACGTTACTTTAATATCCTTTTTTCCACTAATTGTGAATGCTGAAGAGGTGAAGCATGTGCTACAGTTAGTAAAACAATCAATCGAATGTCGAAATTATCAAATTATTTTCATACTAGAAATATTGTATTTATTTATTTTAAATATTGTGATAAAGAAGACTATTGGCATCAGCTACGCATTTTTTACGTACCAAAAACATTCCTTCAGAGTCAGACATTAAGCGTAGTATCCTTTGCGAAGAAATTATGTTAGACAATACAAGCGAGTCAGTTACTTTATACATTAATGACTTTTTCATCAGCTAGGTATTTAGTTTAAGTTAAATTTTTAGATTGACGTTATTATTTTAACAAAGTTTTAATTTCTACTTAATATTAATAAAATTCTTGACATTATAATTACTGCAAACTTGATGAAAGATGAAAGCCCGTTCGACGATTTTGTAAGCTCTTGTCAATCATGCAAGTTATAACTTTAAAACTAGTCTAGACAAAAACCCTCGATCGTATAAAATAATATGTGCATATATTTCGCGTAGAATTTATGTTATTTTATTCAAAGGCGCTTAACTCAACATTATTTTACATTTGAAAATCGTATCTATGTAACGATTTTTTTTTATTCACAAAAAGGAATCGATTTTGAATACCTCAATAGAAATTGAAACTAGGCATATCTTGGATTCTTTAGTAGTCTAAATGTTAATTAGCAGTCATTCATATGTAGTTTTACTACTTGAACATATACAATATTGATAGAGTATTATTAAACTGCTCTAAAACTTTATTTAAATAAACATTATTAAATTTCCATTTAATAAGATATACTATACATGTTTGTTAGAATAAAACATTAAACAATTGGTTTGCACTTTTTATAGTGAAAACAAAAATAAAAATACGTTTCACTGACGATTCCATACTAGAATTGTTAAGAATCGTAAAAATTGGACATAAATAATAAAGTTATCTCAGTGAATTGGCCGTTTGGATTATTGGATAAAAAAATATGAACCACGCTTTTTACGCCATATTTATTTGCTAAGTTTTTTTTTAATTGGAAGCAATGAATCAAGACAAACCAAATGTTTTATTTTATTTCGTTTGACAATGACTATATAGCTTTAGTTATTAAAACTACGAATATGCTACTTCTCTAGTAATAAAAAAGTTTACAAATTACATCTTATTTAGATGTGGTATAGCTGCCAATATAACTTAATAAATTATTAGAGAAAATCTTATTTTAGTATTACTTATACGCAAGAAATTATTTCGAAGTTGTTTACTTTAATCACTTTAAAAAATAATATACATTTTGAAGTTTATCTCAATAAATAAATGTATGTATAATATGTATTTAAGATTTTACGGTTTAGCTTAGATGCACAATAGTACGGAAAATATAGATACGCGAATGTCATTGTGAAATATAAATCTAGTCATAATATTTCTTGGAACTTTCGACAGTAACTCATTCTGTTTTTAAATGCATACACGTTGTTTTGTTCCAGATTAGAGATTCCAATCCAGAACGAATATATTTCAATACCGGTATTACAAAGTAAGTTTCAATAAATAATCATAAAAAATATGACGAATTAAGATCTCAATATAGGGTTAAAAATATTTTAAATTACCTCCATTGCAGTCCATATGCTCCACATTAGTAGTGGAAAAAATATATATTACCATTGTATCAACATAGATTGATAGTTATAAAAATCCACAAACAAATATATAATTGACACAAGGTTCTCCAATCCCGGGATCCCGTCCAATTTTGTGATCCTGAAATCCCGGGATTAGTACTGTCACAATCCCGGGATTTCGGGATTGAGGATAAGAAGATTTTGAAAAGATCCAAAAATGTAGATTTAGGCAATTCCGCAAATTCTTGAGTTTTTGAAATCGGTCAGCTAGTAAAACTTTTTGAAATCCACACGAGAGCTAAAAACATCGGTCTCACATTTTTTCATTTGAAGAAATCCGTAAATTCCGAGATCCCAGAATTGGAAAAATTGTGAATCCAGGGATTACAAAAAGGGTCCGGGATCGGATGCCCTAATTGACACCTATTCCCATTATTAAGCAATCACGATAGGATAACTTATCACCGAAAACATAGATCTTCTAAAATGAACGTATAATAAAGTCCTGTAATATGTATAGCATGCATTATTTAAATTGTCTAAATACAGATATAGAGAGAGACCCACTATCAATACCAATAAAGTTTATTGAGTCGGCAGCACAAGTTTGTCGCTTTCCGATCCACTTTCGGCGGCCCGCGATAGTCTTCACGTAAGTACTGCCCCCCTAGGGCGTAAATCTAAAAACCGACCAGCCAAAACTCCTCAACCTGATCGAAACTTTTACAAACAAAAATAAATCAGACCCAGCTCGGAAACCGGAAATATTGTTTTGACAGTCGTCAAAGAAATTTTGCAAATAAAATGGCTGTAAAGCATCATAATATGAATGGATTGGTATGCAGAATTTTTTACAATACATTAAAGATCTTTGTAGGTCAATCTGATTAAGGTGACAGCTTTTTGCTCTCTAGTATCTGAAATGAAAAGTATAAAACTGTTATGTTTATTATTCACAAATACACAATTCAATTTACGTAAAATGTGTTTCGATTGTTGTGTTAAATAATTTAAAACAATTTTTCAACGGTGTGCTACCAATACGTCAACAAGAGGGTCGAATAATCATGCACCTATCGAGATGTTATACAATTATAAGCGATAATTTGTTAAGCAATTTATTGTTAATTTACATGCAATTTACGCAATATAGCCACTATAAGTGTTTGTATGCTTGACTCTCTCATAATAAAATAAAACTTTTTTTTAATCTATGTCCGCTCCCAATGTGGAGCATATGACCTACTGATGGACTTATCTCAGAAATAGTCTTTATGATAACTGTGTGTTAGTCAGTTGATCAAACTCTCTTTTTTAAAAGATATAATGGATAAGTATCGTAAAGAAAGTGTAGGGAGATTTTTTTTAGAAATCACAAACATGCATGCCTTTGAAAAAATACTGTTCGTACCGGGACTCAAACCAGTGAGATACGTCAAGGAAGCCAACGACGTTGACCGGTGCGCCACATACACGATAAAAATGCTTTTGTATTATTATAATATTAACCGAACAGAGTACATACCAGAAAGTTTTCATAATATTGGAAATGGAAATTTCTTAACATCGGAAATATGTGCCTACCAGATAAAATCGACGATTTCAATTTCATTTTGAAATAAGTCTTACTTAGTATTTGGTGAAATAGTCCAAAATATCCATTACATTCGGAAAGGTTTCCCGAAATACTTACGGCTCCGGGTCTGTTTTCTCGAGTTTGCCAAAAGTGGATCGGAAATCGTAAACTTTAGAAGAGAATTCGATAAATTCGATTGGTAGTCATGTCCGGTTACAACAGTCGAGTTAGCAACTCTTTGATGGATGGTTTGTGCAAAAAGGAATTTCAAAGACTTTTGTCTCTATCACAAGACACGTCTCTATAAAATTATATTATACGTGATAATCCAGTTAGATTATGTGGGTATACTTTAAGTATGAATTGATTCGAACTATTAATCTTGTCAGCGGTGTGCTGCTAATATCTTAACAAGGGGCTCGGAAAATCTCAGCCTTAATGCCTTTACACTATGGATCAGGGGTGGGGAATCTTTTCTTATCTAAGGCCGCATTCATTTTTCTGATTCAACATTAGGCCGCAGTAAAAATTGACTAGGGAATCTTTGACCGGAAACAATTATTTTAGCACAGAAATTTGCGGATTTCCCAAAATTACCTTTTTTTAGGTCTTCTAAGTATTTAGAATTTACAAAAAAATACAGAATTACAGAATTGGTCAGAAGGCCGCACCAAAGTAGCCAACAGGCCGCAGGTTCCCCACGACTGCTATAGATGATACATCTTCGTATTACAATTGAACAGAAATTGCAGTTAGGTGCTGATTTTATCTGAGACGAATGATTTTCTTAACTTAACAAGGGGCTCGCCAGCCGCACCGAATTTTAACAAAGGGCTCGGGCAAGCTCCCCCGAGCCCTCTCCAGCCCACCACTGAATCTTGTCAGCGGTGTGCTGCCAATGCGTCAACAAGGGGTCGCTATTCGTGGTGTTTCGGAGAAGTGGTGGATTTTTCCATCACTCTTATACAATTATACGCCATAATTATAAAAACTTTTTAATGTTACAATACAAAGATTTATTATGTAGCAATACAAAATGTATCGTAGGTAATATACTCAATATCGATAGCTGAAAATGTTTTTGATTGGAAGATTGATCCAAAAAAAGGTTCTGTTATTTTAGCTCAAATTCCATGTTTTAAGCGTTATACTAAAAACAACATTAAGATCGCGAAACGTATATCACTACTGTCTTAATTTTAATCATAATGCATATGTTTACATTATTAATTTAACAAAGGGCTCGTTGGTCTAAGTCCAATTTAACAAGTTGCTCGCTAGAACCCTTGCGAGCCCCCTCCAGCCCAGCCTTGAATCTTATTGTGAAGTAATTAATACATCAAGTTTATTGAATGCTTTACTTTTATTATTCTTTGATGCCTGTTTCAGTAACCATAATTAGATAATTTCACTGAATATATCGCACTCCTAGTAGTCTAGTACAACATCGCCACTAGTCACTACTAGGGTATCCAATCCCGGAGCCTTTTTCCAATCCCGGGATTGAGATAAATTTACCGAGGAATTTGAAATCTCCGATTTGGTATACTTTTTCCCCGAATTCCCACAAAACCTCGTTTTTTTTTTTTTTAGCTCACCGGGGGAATTGAAATCGACAATTTGCCAATTTCATCTCACTTTTCGAGATTTACTCCAAATTTCTCAATCCCGAAATCCCGGGATCGCGACCATGTCAATCCCGGAATTTCGGGATCAGAAAATTGAACGGGATCCCGGAATTACGGGATCCCGGATAGGGGAATGGATGCCCTAGTCACTACTCAAAAAATGCCGGTGTTTCAGCTATGAATACCAAATCAACTGTCCAGTCAGTAATTATGATAATGTAACCTTTTTACTCGAGAATCTAACTTGTGGACGCTAGCGCTGCTAGAACTGAATAGATAACTTTCTATAGGACTATTCATATTTACATACTAGGAATTATTACCAGGTGGCAGTTTCACTTATCAATAATCGCTCAGTTAACCCATTACACCAACATAGTGTGTTTATGTGCGTACAAATAAACAGATTAATCAAGACAAATGCGTATTTGTAATTGTATTTTTATATATTTTACCACAATGGAATTTCGTGACTGAAGAACACTGGGAGCAAGCAGAAGATTGCAAAAGTCTCATTTTAGTTTAATGTAATATATGTACATATATCGAAGGTTACTTTTATAATTACCCCATTGTATGGCAAAACATAATTTTGTTATAACTATTAATTTTAGAAATCTATTATACTAAATATGGTATTTTTTCTTTTTAAATTGATGTGCAATCATAATAATAATGATTTCATAATTTGTTTTTATTGACTCTTTGCACAGCCATTAATAATATAACTCAAAGTAATTTTAATTATTGTGATATCATTTAATATACTTTTTAAAAATATGATTCCTATATTTGTATTTTAATTAGTAATTAGTTTTATTATTCATTAAATTATGCCTAAAAGTTAATGGTACAAATTAAATGGTCAGAATTTAAATCAATTTTTGGTCAGAATAAAAATATATACGATCAGAATATTTTATAACAATTTTGGTTAAGTTAGGTTAGGTTAGGTTTTTTTTAAAAATTATAATTAAATTATGACTGTACATTATGACCATTCAATATAAATTCCGACCAATGTAATATCAATTCTGACCGGAAAAATAAGAACCAAAGATTAATTCAATACACACGAATACTAAATGTATTGTGGTTTTTTTTTCTGTTTTTACTCGTTGACGTTTTTTGTAGCTATATATAATATTTTAACGAAAGTTAAAACAAAGGGTATAAATAAACGTTATTTTACGATTTGTTTCCTTTTCAAAATCTAAATAAAATATTGCTGTTGTTTGTGTAAATCGATTTACTACACGTTCACTTTTCACTAAAGATGGATAGATACTTCATAAAATAAGAATAAAACAGCGGCGGACTCTGATAAATTAAGTCAACAAAAAAATCATTTTACTTTTTTGATCCATGAAAAATAATTTAAATCAATAATTGTATTATTCCATTCTTTTAAAATGGTTTCTTATTGTCAATAATTTTTGATATTTTTGAAAGCTATATATGAATGATTTCGATTATTTGAAAATGCGGGCAGAGTAAAAAATATGTTTTATTTAGATTTTATTGGCTATACGATAAATACCATTGACAAAATAATTCTATCGTATTATTCTGGATTGTTGAATCTTCAAGTCAAGCAAATATAATGATTTTTGAGTATCATTTTCCAAACAAAAAAAATGTCTTTTTAGAAGTTTATACATACATAAACTTTTTTTTCATATATAAAGTTTTCCTTACTGATACCTGCCACTGACGAAGTAATTCCTCCTCACGGGCGTAGTTACTAACTTGTTCATATCTTTGTGCGGCAAAAGATGGAGGCACAGCACATCACAACGACCGCAACGTCATAAAACCCATAAAATATCGTAACCGTTTATTAGAACGGCGCTATCTCCATGCATGAAGTGTTTGGTCCATCCACTTCTCTTGTGAGCTGCGGGTTGCATCCCCCCTGGGCAACGGCTTTCCAAACTAATTCCACAATGCATGTAATTTTGCATCTTCGACGCAGAATGGAACAAACAAGGGCCCTATCTTTTAGCACCATCTTAGTTTACGCAAAGGCTTAAACGTGTTATCTATCATTAAACTTGATACCACTTTAGTTAAATTTATAGCTTATTTTATGAATTTCATAAATAACGGTCATAAGCAAGATATTTTAAATAATAATATATAAAACCTGTGAACATCTCCACTGAGTTGTTTATAATATAAAAATACTCACTGCATATACCAGTGACGTAGTTAGATATTTGGGGCCCTCGCGCAAACGTCATCCAAGCCCCTCCCCCACACAATTTTTTTTTTATATTGAATATGTAAAAAATTTGACCCCTCTTTTCATTTGGCCCTCATGGATTGCATGACTATGCTATGAGGTTGCTACGCTACTAGGAGAAATACATTTAAATATTTCTATCTACGTCTTCATATATCGTTTTAAAAACAATGGTCGTGAGGGAAGATTTAATATTTTTTGCATTCTGATATGTTTGAGTGGAAGTGCTGATTTTTTAAATAGTAGATTTCTACCACGTTTATTTAACGCAGATTCAATCAATAAATATTTTCAGTTCAGAGATTGTCAAAGAAACTCTATAAAGAATTAATCGCAAATGTGTTCCGAAAATTAATTTTCAATATGAATTAAAGTCACTTTATTTGACTAGTTTCATGTTTCGCTCGATCAGGAAACAACATGTTTCTAGTTCATTCTGTCTGAATATATTACTCAGAAAGTAAAACAAGTGTCTCCCATAGAGGTATTGAGTTGAATTACATAATTTCATAATAGACAATTTTTATTTATTTTAATTCTCCAAAAATATTTTAAGAAATAAAGGGAAACATTCTTAGTTCAATAGTGCTAACCAAAATTTTAGGAGCTTTAGCATAAAACGAAGCTTCTGATAAAGTAAAACTCTGTGAGTCGTAATAATATTTTCTATTAAAGTTCGCATTTAGAGTTTTCATAAAATGTCATATAAACTCGTGTATTTATTTCATATTTACTGCAATTTTATCACAAACAGCTATATACATTATATTTTATGTCGAATACTAAAATCCACCCGCATATTTAGTATGAAAATTGATGGAATAAAATGTTTATTGTCACTTTATTTTTTTTATTATTTACTCATACACGTTAAAACTTAAGTATCGGCAACTACTACCGAGAATGTAACTTTATTATCACTTACTGATATTGAATTGAATCAACCCTATCAAGTATTTTTGTTAAATTGTTACTCACTAAGAGATGCTTAAGTACAAACCGAAACTGCACTTTATCCTAATTGTGTTTATTACCTATTTAAAAAAAATATTAACTTTGCCTAAAAAGCTTTTCTTTGAATTTATTTTATTGATGTCTACATAGCTATATTCTTTATTGTTTTTTAATACAAGTCATGGCAAAATTAATGTTCATGTTTGTCTTGTATGAATGTAAAAATTTGTACACTGTATTGGAGATAAACAAGTCAAACATTAACTACACGACTCATTTTTTTAGTTGAACTTGGAATAGATTAAAGATTATAAAACACATCAACAGATATATAAATGTGTGTGTGTTTTTTTTTTAAATATTTTTTAACATCAATGACAGTCTGAAATGTAAACTTCATTAAATTCTTTTAACCACTAGGTTAAACTGTGTACGATATTTTAGTTTGTGACAGTGTTATTTTAGGGGCTGATATACAAGTAATATTTATTATTAAAGATGTTATAAATATATACAATTATTCTTCAGTTTTTTTTTTAAATATCTTATTTTTACTTTTTTTATGAAGTAATATAAAATTATAAATCAATTTTAAATAAAGTTGAAGAACACTATCCGCTGACGCCTAAGACCACAAGCTCTTTATGCACTCTAACTGCATTTGGTTGCATTAAAATCTCGTTTCAAACGTGGGCAGCCCTTTACCTGAGAAATAAGTGTAACGTTCAAGAAACCTTCTTTCATATATGATATGATTAGATACAGAGTGCCAGTATTATAATACAAAACTCAGCCCATTTAACAAAATACGATCGTGATGGATCAAATTTTATTAAGTACGTGTTTCTTATTTTAAGTAATTGTTATCTTCCATTTTAATATATAATGTTACGAATAAAAAATGATATATTTAATGTGTCTCGGTTTAAGGATACAATAGGAGTCTTATGATCTCGCAAGACAAAAATAATTGTAAACTGTTTGACTTTGATCCGGAACTAATACGAGAACGTATTTTTTAATATCGTTTTGCATGACTGTCGATATGAATGGTTCCGTTTGAAATATTTGGTATCATTATAATATCATATATTGTCAGGGATGGGCTGGAGGGGGCTCGGGGGGCTCACACGAGCCCCTTGTTAAATTTCGGCGTGGCCGGCGAGCCCCTTGTTAAGATAAGAAAATCATTCGTCTAAGATCAAATCATCACATAACTGCAATTTCTGTAGATGGTTAAATTTGAAAAATAGTTGTCCCTTCATTTTTGCATTCAGCGCTGTGGGCTTCCGTGTCGGACTTCACGGGCTCGAGTCCCAGTACGAAACAGCATTTTTTCGATTGATGTATCTATTTTCTGTTCGAAGGCATGGGTGTTTGTGATGTCTTAAGATTGTCTCCCACTCTTCCGATCCTTCAATTCAACTGGGCGCAACTATTAATTAATCACTTGTCCTGTCTTATACTTATCATTTTATTCCTACTACCCTCTTTGGAAAAGAGAGGTTGAGCGACTAAATAACAAACAGTTCTCGTAGAAAAATAACTTTTGTTGAGATACCTTCATTAGGAGGCCATATGCTCGACATTGGGAGCGGACATGGATAAAAAAATGAATAACATTTACCGAGCCCCTTGTCAAGATATTGGCAGCCCACCGCTGTATATTGTGTTACTGTGGTACTGGTATTCATATTTATTGACGTTTATTATTTCTGAGCAATTCGATGTAAGATAATTTAGTATATAAAATCTTTTGTGTATTGAGTAAATCTTTATGTTTATTTACATAAACAAAACTAAATAACAACGTATATACAAGCACTCCAAGCGTTATGATCCAATTAGTACTGGTAGATGATCTCGGGTTGGTCGAATACGTACGCAAGAATTAATTATAACAAGCATCAAAGTTTCTACAGCAATAATATCCGTTTAATTATGAGCCGTGGATAATATATTTCAATCACAAAGTAATTCTGGAAACGAGGGATAGCGGGTTCGCATAGGGACGAACTTCTACAAAGACCAAGGGATGAGCAAAGTCTTCAAGTGCTGCAATTAACAACCCCAGAACTGTCTGTCATTATATTGATATTAAGAAGGGCCATAGTTGTGAGTCCAGTGACAGCAAACTTTCCGGTATATCAAAGAAGGGGTTAAGTCCAAACTTATTTTGCTTAACGCAACGCTTCATACATTACTCTACCGTCCAATCCCTACCAAAGAAATACTTTCAAGTTATTAGTAAAGTTTTAATTGGAATAGTACAAGCTTGTATGCAATTGAAATATTTACAGTAGCTTCCTTATGATTGATAACTCACTTGTTACAATGTAAACGCAATAAAAATAATCAAATTAAAAGTAATAAATTATTTATTAAATAAAACGTGTGTTGTTCTATATCATAGTTTCTCAACCTTTTTGGGTCCATACCAGTATTTTATATTATATAGGTATATAAATTGATGATTCCAAAATTATTTTCAATTATTGAAACTTTTACTCGCTGGCATTTACGGATTTCCCAAAATGAAAAGACGCGAAACCTTTTTTTTAGCTCTCCTAGAATTTTCCCATGGCCCCCCTAACTTTTTTTTCTCTCTGTGCCTCTTTGGAACGTGCTGTGACCCCCGTTTGAAAAACCGTGTTCCTTATTATATTTTTAAGCATAAGGCAGAAAATGTATATTCCATAAAAAAACATGTCACAAAAGATACGAATAATACATTTGATCATATCATACATTAATACATTTGAAAATAATAAAACGCTTTATGTATGTATTAATCATGTGGATAAATTTATAATAGAGATAATAAAAGACAAATAGCGTTTAAATATCAATTAACAAAACAGTGTTAACCAGTGATATTATGAAGGTTGGTGCGTTGAAATGGACTTGTTACTAGAACCAGTACCGGCGCGAGGTTATTTAGCGCCCTAGGCAACGGTTATTGGCGCGCCCTCTTTTGGGGAGTATTTTTGAGAACAAACTGGGGAATATTTTTTTTACATGCATGTCCGCTTTCAATGTGAATCATATGGCCTCCTAATGGAAGTATCTCAAAAGAAGTTTTTTACGAGAACTGTTTGTTAGTCAGTCGCTCAACCTACCTTTTTCGAAGTATATAGAATACGATACATAATTATAACGAACAGATACAAGTATAAACTATTATTTGTTATTAGAATATAAAAATAATTTGATTACTCAATTTATGCGCCCCTTAATGATTTGCGCCCTAGGCGATTGCCTATTTCGCCTGTATGGTAGCGCCGGCCCTGACTAGAACGTATCTGAGGGTTTTAGGAAAAATATTTTTGCAACAACAAAAACTGAAATTTTAAAAATGATTGCACCTCACTGCTATTTTTTGTAAATTTATTCTATTTGGTTGTGAACTGTGATAGAAATAGTAGCATTTATTTTTTCCACAGGGTCATTATTATTTGCCCATTACATGAAATTATTATCGAATTAGTGAATTTTAGGGACATCACTTACGTAAACTTTTTGTTTATATGTGTGAAAGCTTTTCGGTTTCCAAATGGATTGTTCTACCTTTCAGCTATTTTTTGTCAATCGTATTTACGTTCTATTTAAATAATTGTAATTATTTTTTTCATACATGATTGAATAATCATGGTAATATAAAACGTTGAAGGGTCTATATGGCAACTTTTTAAAAAAATTCATGTCAACCCAGTGTGGATCATATGGTCACCTTATCTCAACAGGAGTTTTACTAATCACTTCTAGGGTGCTCACTGTCAATACTTGGTGGAAAGGCATTATATTAATAAAAACACAATATTCCTTTGTACTTTATTCCACTTTATTTAAAAGGTCAGGACCGGTTTCGCTCATTGCGAGCATAGTCAACTGAGTTTTACTATTGTTTGTTACTCAGTCGCTCAAACTCTTTTTTTCAAAGAGAGTTGTAGTACGTATAGAAAAAATAGAGCAGGACAGAACTACTGGTTAGCTAATCACTTTTGCTACAACTTGTTATTTAAGGATTTGAATGTCGTGGGGCGGGGAAGTTTTTAGGCATCACAAAAATCCATGCCTTCGGAGAGAAATTGAAAAATCGATTAAATAAATGCTGTCCGTACTGAAGTCCGGCATGGAAAATAATGACGTTGACCACTGTGCCATGGACCCGACAGTGATAACCTAGTGTTTGATGGATACATTCCTATAATAAGAAACCTGCAAATGATAATAAGTGGATAAGAGCCAGTGATTCTGTATTATCTGATTGTAACGGTTTTGTAACATGTCATTTTTTAATTCATTAACAACATAGGTACAACGAATATAATTATTCGTGTTTTAAAATGGATATGTAATAATGGGTGGGTTATACAAGAAGCAATGGATTGGCTTCTGATTTTTTTTAGTACCCAATGGTGTAAAGAAAATAACTACTGTTTTACGACTTAGTAAGTAACAAATGCATTTAATATAAATGGCAAACTAAGAGTCTATTTACATATTAATCGATTTATTGCACGACTATTAACTTCGCCAGGCGAATATGTCAGACAAGGATTTTGAATCGTGGTGTCTAATATAAAAGTTATTACTTTTTGATAGCAATCCGATAAAATTATGTAACAGTTAACTGATGTTAAGCAATTTAAGTACCAACATCGGAAGATCGAGTTAAGGATTTTTTATTTTCAATAAAGTAAAATCAGTTTTTTATTTAGTGAATTATGTATTGTTTATAGACAATATATTTATTATACCCCTTAGTGGTATTTCTTTAATGCAGTGTTTTTTGGGGTGCATTGCTAAAAGTCAACAAAGCATATATCATTGCATACAGCAATCATCAGCTATGTATATCTGTCAATCCTTGTGTTTTCTTCGATTAAGTGGCTGATATAAATTTTCCCTATTTCAAGAAATTTATTGCAGTATAAAGACTTGAAAATAAAATGATTTTGAATTCGGTAATAAGATAAAGAAGCAGTAGTCTAGGGATTACTTCATAATCAGTTAAGCGGTCATGAACTTAAATTTTATACATTGATTTTCTAAATGAGTGAGATTTATTATAGAAATAGAGCTACGCTGAATATTCGATCATGACGGTTTTGACATCTAAGGACGCCAAATTTTATATTTGTTTTAAGTAAATACAAAACATAGTAAACGGCAAATTCAATTTTACGAATTAGGCTTAATATCAACAAAATAACAATGTAATTAAACTATAAAGCTTGTTATTTATTTAAAAATGTTTTTTCGTTAAGCGAAATTTATTTTGAACTCGATATTAAGTATTTTTTACCTTTTTGCAGGGCTATGGAAAATAAGGTGAAATATTAAATATCCAAGTGAATCTTACTCTTTTTGTCTGTGTTATAGTCATGAATTATTGTATGCAGATCTACAAGACAAAGTATTTATATCTCTGCATTTTTATTGTTTTCTGGTGAAATTTCTCAGGATGCACATTTTTCATTTTTATTTATGCCTATCAATACCAACATTTTGGTCAGCAAAAACAAACATACATATATTAGTAAATCATGTCCAAATTTAGGTTGATATGTTGATGAATTGAAGCTATATTGTGGGATAATATCAGAGTCGGGGTATTGATTTTAATTGACTCCACATCTCTGTTATATTGTTCAATTAAAAGCGCTGTACTTACGCACTATAAAATGACCCATTTTTACTATCGACACTGTTACTACAATATTGGGCGATAAATCAATCCAAAAATCCAGAAGCGCTGTAAAATAGTAGGTATAAAACAAATTGACGATAGATCACTTCCGATAAGCATCGACACGGGACCATTACAGGCCGTAATCTCATAATTGCCCTGCGAATATAACCTGCAGCATTTTATTTATACGTAGGATAATCGGATCGTGTGTGGATGATGCACCCTTTGTGTCTATGAAAAATCTGTTTTCGTGATCACTCTATACTATAAAAATGCTCTGCAATTATAACACATACATAAACGGAACTTTTATATGCCAGAAAATTGAAATTTAATGACAAAATAAAATTTATATTGAAATAACAATTATTATTGCATTCTGTTTAGTTTATCTGAGAAGACAATGCAAGAATACTTCTGAAAGCACTTTCTTAGTGGGTGAAATATGTTGGGTAATGTGCGGTAAAAAAAACAACCGAATTTTTCTCTCTCTTTTTCACTCGTTGTGTATCCGTTAAAAAGTAAATGCGTTACTTCAAAATTAGCAAACACACAGAACATTCATAACAGATATCTAATATTGTAATTTATACAGTCGAAATCTTAAATTATATATATTTCTGGTATAATTTCCATAAAAAAATAACGTATATATATATATATAATACTATTTTAGACGAAAAATAAACTGATTCATTACTGCAGGGTTTCCCAAACTATGTAGTGTTCCGTGGAGCTAGAGTAGGTGTTCCGAAAAAAATTAGAATGGTTTTATACCCTGCAACACAGTTTAAAAAAAAACTTAAAAATTCAGTGTTCCGTTATATTTTCCGGACTTGCGAAGTGTTCCATTCCAGAAAATATTTGGGAAACCCTGCATTACTGTATATGAAACTTAATTATATACGTAGTGTAGAACTAACATGCATTTGTAGCGCGTGTGTGTGTGGAGTTGGAGTCATATAAAGATAATTTATTAGCCACATATATGCAAGCCTGATTTTGTGTATTTGCTCCTGAGACACTCCCGGGGAAAAATCTGAAGCATGAATTTTTCAAAAGTTTCACATGCCAATTAGTCTTGATTGGCATGTGATCGGAGTTATTGTTATAAAGGTTTTACCTACAGCCGTATGTATAAAATGTATTAATATTTAAATACAATATGGGTTTTAATCTTTATTTTCTTTTAATTCTCAGTGGTCCGGGTACAAAATGAAATCCGTTCGTGCATACTTTGTTGTTATATTTATGGGGGCATTTCACACAAACAAGACATAAAAGTAGCCGGCCCATTATGATCGTCCAGCAGTAACCCTTATAATAAATAATTGTCCGAAAATACGTTAAGGTAACCAATCCTTCTAAGCATTTGAAAAATATCCTAAATTTTCTCTATTAATTAAAAAAACGTTAGTTTTCATTTTTTTTAAATAAAAGTTCTCAATGATAAATTTATTAATGTTTTATTTATTATTTGATCTGAAAATGCGGTTATAATATTCATACAAGTATGGTTCTACCAAAAAAGATTTATTATCGAGTTACATTTCAAGCGAATCCAAATAAATGTTATAACTTGATGAGTAGGAATATGATATCATTTTTTCAATATGTTGTTGCTGTCACTTATTATTGGATACTATTATTTTTGTAATTTTAGTAATTTATGAGTGTGCTTACAATTTTATTGAACACAAAATCAAGTCATATGATTAAGTTTTTGAAATGTTATTGTTTCAGGCCATTTTCCATTCAAACTAAATACTGATATCAAGGAATGTTAGTATCAATATATTTTGATGTAATAATAATTACAAGTTTAAACTAATGAAATCTTTTTCATCTATCGGCAGTTAATTCGAAACATTATCATTGATTGTATGTCTTTATTAGCCGTGTCACACTGGTAGTGTTGATTAATTTGGTATAACTCCATCATAAACCATAACACTATAGCTTAAATTATTCTGTCTTTTCAATCTTTTAATAGATTATTAATATTGATAGATTGATAATATGTATACGTACACTCAAATTTGAAAACTTTGTTATTTCATTTCTTGTGCTACAAATTTTGACACGTGTTTTTCCTCTTTGAGCAGCACAATCAGACAGGACATAAAAAGAATTATTATAATTCTTTTGTTATAAATTACAAAAGAAAAAATGGTATTTTTCCTTTCTTACTGGACGTAATCCATCGAAAGTATGATAATATATAGTTCCATGAATGATGTTATGCCGAAATAGCTATCTAACACAGCTTATGTAGACCTAAATAGTTAAGTATTTCACAATAAAAACAACATTTACTAAATATCTTTATCAAATAATATTTCCTTGAATAAACAAATCATTCCAAAAACCCACTTCAAAAAATACTTAAAAGACTTTTATATTCACTGATGAAGATCAAAGTAAAATTGCGGAAAATACCTGTTTATAAATAATACGCCTACAGTTGGTCACATTATACATCACAGTGTCAGAGAGTTCGCGGCAGATGGTACAATACATAAATGTGTCCTCTTTTGAGATAAAACCGACATGGACTTGCATTCATTTTGCGATTTTGTCTAATACAGTGATCCACTAAAATCAGGTTTTACCAGATTTTATCTAATGCCAATCTCGACAGCTTACACTACCTGAATAACAACGAGCCGCCTCACGCATTCAGTAGTATCATCGCAGATCTGTAATATGGTGCTATTTAATTCTAGCTTAAAAGAAGGTTTGGAAAAGTAATATTAAACTGAAAATTTGAACATCTTTTTTTTTCATTCTAAGGTGATGTATTCAGAAAAGAAAAATATTTTGGATATTTAAGGAGTTTCTAGAAAAAAATTAACATAAAATAAAGTAGTTTGAAAGTATTTGATTTAGCAAAAAATGATGATTTTATATTTCTTAACATGCAATTTTCATTTCTGAAAAAAATAAGATATCGAATTAATCATTTAAATGTAAAACTACTTGGGAAGCTAATGTGGCAGTTTTCATAATCCTAAAATGTTGATAAATTAATCAATGCGTTTTTATCATTATATACGCAAAACGTCTCAAATAAATAATTTTAAATATTTTTACTATTATTTATTATCTTTCAATACAAATGATATAGGTATATGAAGTACATGGAACAACTCCCGAGTTTTCCATATGATACTTTGTACTCTGACGCTATTTTTAAAGACTCGATTTTAATGGATCAATAATAAACGTATTAAAACCGATTTTTTTATAAATTGCCAGCTCTAAATAATGAAATATGTATCAAACTCATTTTTAAGAAAACTTGGCGACTGTCGTCTTTGTTTCCAGAGCCCTCAAATATATTTGTAAGCGAATAAGTTAATTGTATATGTTATAGAAAAAAAAAATGGAAATAAGTTTCACACAGAAAATGTGAATTCACGTCACGTGTTTCACCAAGAATATAAACCATTTATTACCGAACTAAAAACTTCCGACTCCCATTTGAGGACTGTGTAATCAATTATGTATATAACTTATCATTTACTTGCCTATATTCAGCAGATATATTTTGATTTTTTTCCACCTGCAGGAAGCACGTACCAATACATCGTGGGCATGTTATCACGTTTCTATAATTAATTGATATTTTTTAGTTACTTATGTAACTAATCTTTAATTAAGGTCGATACACATTTAATATCGTATTTGATTACCTTTTTTATTTATTCGAATCGTGATAGTATCATTAAAGTTTCTGCAACCACTTTTTATTTTAATTGCTTTATATTCGTAGCTCTGCTGGGTGATCTGTCATTTTAAATTGTCACAGTATATTTAGTATACAGATGAAAAATATTTAATACACGAGTCGTGTGAGAGTGCTGAAATACTTTTCGAATTAAATTTAATTGTTTATTAAAATAGTAAAGTATTAAATTATCAGCTGACATCAATGTGATTGATGCGTAGATACGCAGATATAAAATTAGAGTGATTGTGTGTGTGTGTGCTGTCCATTACAGACATACAGATCAACGTACATATATGTTGGATTATATCTAATTTATATATTCATGAATATGTTTATTGATTTGAAGAGTTTAAGTAAAAATATTCATACGTCGACTGTCGCTTAAATTCACGTGGTCGATGTTTTGTTTTTAAATCACAAAAATCACATTTTTGCTATTTACTTTATCACAACCAATTCTGAGATTTTTTTGACTATTTAACATGGGATTAAAAATTTCTTTTGCTTTTATTCTATAAATCTCTTTACATTTTTAAAATATGTTTGAATACTCATTTTTCATTAATTTTGGATGCAAAATCGAGAAAAAAAGAGATATAGTCGAGGCCTTTCGAATGCTTAAACGCATGCTAGGACTCATCGATGATTTGGATAACAATAATATTATATAACATGATTGTTTTACGTAGTAAAAAAAAGATTTTTAACGATAATTGTTTGGTATCATGCAAAAATACCATTTTAACATAAATACAAAATAAAAAAAAAACAGCTATATCTGTCACAGAACACTGTTTTTATGTCAGGTAGTTAAAATATTACATGAAAATATAATGGAATCGTTTGTTTATTCTTGTCCAGTAACATAATTATGTGCGTATGCTCATTTATGTTCGAGATAGCACACGCAATACACGGCCATTTTATTTTAAAAAAAAATGCATTATCTGCAGAACTGGGAGCGTGTTCGACGATGCGTCGGTTTGTTTGTCCGCATACTATCTGTCCCTGTGGACTGTTGTTCACTTTTGTTTACTGCTATATCATGTAGAAAATCAGGGCTGGGCAAAACAAATATTTCTAATATATTTTTTTAAATTATAATAATAAAATATCATAACACAACAATTTGGTGACACTACAGTTGTGTCATTGTGCCGGTGAAATTTATTATTGATTTATATTATAAATCAAACCTAAGAATATTATTTATTAGTTCGCTTAGTGATAGAAATGCTATATTTAAATATAATCAAACAAGAAGAATTTAAGTTTGAAAAAACTGTTTAATTTTATATTAGATGAATTTCTGATCGGTTGGTTTCTGAAATACTAATTTGATTGAATTGAATTAAAGGATGAATGAAAAGTAGATTGTATTGTTTTTATTCTACCATTGTAATAAATATAAATATATGTAGAATACATACATTTAGATAAGACTAAAGTAGATCGCTTCAATTGTTTCAAGCGATTTACTTCGTATATAACAACTTTATATTGTGGCTTTCAACTTTTGTGTGTTCTGTGATTATTTTACCATTTAATTCCTGCCAAACAGTCAATAGTTTTGACTAAACCCTGAAATAATTGGATAAAGTAAGCATCGCGATTACGACCTTACTGCCTCTTTTTTTACTGATCTACAGCCCCAAGGGTCGATTTAAAATCAACTGTAATTGTACTTACTCCTATTTTATAATATCAACTATCAATAAAATATTTTAATATCAGGAATGCTACCTTGCTATTTTTAATAAATTATAATGAAGTTTTGCCAAGAAAAAGTTTTCACTATTTTAAGTAATATAACGTTATTGTACTTTATATTACAATTTTTGGGAACTTAATGTGAGCAAATCATTCAGTTTACATCGCCCCTTGCCCTTACAATTATTTCACGAAAAACTGCGCCATAGTAGTAATTTTACCGTGAGACAAAAATATGTTATATGTATGTCTAGCAGCATCCTACTCCGCCATGAGTTCCACTGCAGTAAACTGCGCGTATTATTTTTTGTCCCTTTCGGTGCAATGAATTTAAACTTATTACATGTCCCTCTGCCCCCATAGTGAGTATCGCATTACGTTAATTTGGAACGACCGATGATGTGAATAAAGTTCTGCTCCCATACAAAGAAACTTTGGTGACATTATTTTTCTAGAACAGCTTTTTATAAGGTAATATAATATTATAAGGTTTCATGTGGTTAAGACGTGGGGCGTCTATTTTCGAAACAGACTTTCTTGACATTTATAAAAAATTATAACATATTGATTTCTATTGGCAAACAGAATATTTGGTGACTAGACTAAAAAATAAAAAAATGTTTAAAAAAACGTTATATGTCGTTTAAAAAAAAAATATCTACGAATGATAAATAACTGTAGTTAACTGTAATAACTCAATAGTTTGAATGTTCGAAGAGGCAATGTATCTGGCCATATATTTCTTTCGACTTATACGTGGCCAAAATGAGAATTCCACCATTCTTGAGAATGTGAATCTAAATGTTCCTGATTATTTTTTGAGAAATCGTGGACATGAATTGTTTGTTCTCCCAAGGTGTAGAACCAGCCTGCCAATGGGGATGCCACTGGGGAGAGCTTTAACAGTGTTCAACAATATTGCTTCGGATGTCGACATATTCCACGTAGACGTGGGTGAGTTCCGACGAATACTATATTTTATGTATTAAAGTAGAATTTGTCGGAGCTTACTCAGTTGACTTCTTTGCCATTTTTTTTTCTACTGATTTTAATATTAAATTGTACTATTTTTTTTTCTCCATTGTAAAAGTTTTAAATTTATAATTTGTCAACCTTTTGCAATGTTAATTAAATAAATAAATAATTCAAATAATTCAACTGTGTTTTATCCCATGTTCTTTTATGTGTGTGTTATTAAATTTAATGTAAACCATTATACAGCTATATCTATGTACAGAAGTGGACTTAAAGGGGCTCGAGCGAGCCCGTTGTTAAATTAAGCAACATGCTATTCTTATATCTATGCATTATATAATAATGTATAAATATGCATTCAAATTATATGTATATTTCTGTGTTCATCCCGAAACTCTCAATATTGCAATCTTATAAAGGCAAATATATTTTTCAGATATTAATATAATATTAACTATTTTGCGTTATATTGCGTATTGCTATACGAAGTAACATTCGATAGCTTTACTAATTTATTGCGTATAATTGTATAAGAGTAATAAAATAATCCACCACTTCTCATTGAGATTTAGAAGGTGATGTGTTTAACGTATTCACAGTCCACCGTCGACTATACAGCTTACTTATTCTGGTTTATTAAATGTATTACCGATTGTTTTTTCTTCATTTCGTCCATTTTCCTCGAACTGCAACAATACAATCACATAATGCTTGTCTTCTTATAGCGGCCGAGCTTATTTTTTTTGTGTACAGGTCATTTTTTATCGTAACTAAGTTTTTTTTTTTATATAGATTTAAGATTGGTTGGTACTCGATTTAAAATTGATTGGTAACGGTCAATAATAGACGTCACGAATTGACATAATTGCCACTTTTTGCTCAATACACTACCTATGTTGTACTACCATGCAATTTTATTGCGTGTTATGAAGATAACTGTTATTCATACTCAATTTTACATGAAAATGATTTTGAAGTACTGATTATGTTTAAGAAAATATGTTTTCTAGTGTGCAATAGATATATATACTACATTTCGCAGTTTAATAAATTACCTTTACCTTAGTATTACCTTTTTTTGAAAGCTCAATAAATTTGAAGTACTAGGAACTAATGAGGTACAAAAATAATAAGGTGTCGCAAATTCAGAGAAAAGTATTTTTTTAATAAATGATACTAAAAACACATAAAACCTCAATTTTTGAAAATGCAGTTATGTAGAAGCACTTTTAAAACTTCATACACAAAAAAAATGATTTTAGTATAGTTAGTTCATAGAAATGTTTTCTCACATTTCGATTAGTTGTGAATCTTTTTATGATTTAATTTTTTGTATGTTTGTGACAAGTGTTCAATACCTACATATAGTTTTGAAAATAATATCAGTGGGGGCGGAACAAAAACATAAAACTTTTGAAATTCGATAAATTTGTTTTATTCAGGAAACAAAAAATATATAACAATCAATAACGTCTTTTAATTCTACGACTATTTTATATATTGTTAGCATTTGGTAGATTTTATTTTACAGAATAAAGTATAGATTTAATGTGTATTTACAAATAATAAAAAAAAATGATTATATACAAAAAAATAAAATTTCTCAAATTTGCAGAAAACTGATATACAAAAAATAAATACAAACAGAAATACATTTTTTTGATCAAATAATAATTGAATTGCAAGCAAAAACATAATTAATTAGTTTATAATAATTTGAGATGTTATATAAAATAAAAATTGACAATAAATAAATAAATGAATAATTTGAGATACTTTTTCTATAAAATCATATAAAAAAATATGTGAATACTTTTTTGTATCCTTCGTTCTGTACATTTCCTAGTTATTTTAACTTAGGTCTAAAGTAATAAATATTTCGTAGGAACTAGAAAATTCATATAATTAACTATACAATAAGCTTATTTTGATAACCTCGAGATTTATTTAAAGTGGTAAAATTTTAATATATCGCATTTGATACAAAAACGATACGTTTGAGAAAAGTGATTATAATTTTACACTATTTGGTAGTGTTTGCGGCTCGATCCATTCGTTTACATTATAAATACATTTATACATTATACAAGTAAGAATATCAAGGAAATATTCAAGCAAAAATATTGTAACCCTTCCGCTGCGTCCCACATTGAAATTCAACTGGTTGATTTTCATTAAAATTTTCCGACTTAACATTCGCATACTGAAAACACAGAACTTTGACAGATGATGCAGGTAGTAAATCCGCAAACGAATTTTGAAATATTTTCTGATTTCACAGATTCACGTTTATTGAATACTCGATGTAAACCGAAATTCATCACCATCGATTATGTTACTAGCACCATTTACACTTTTATAGTTTGGAAACGTTATCGAAAGGGTTACAATAATAATTAATATCACACAATGAATTATAATCTATCAGGGACGGTTTTGCAGGGAAAATAGAAGCAGGTCTGTTGCAGATTGAAATGTGGCATTTACCTGCGGTGAATCATACGCTACGCCCACAAAGGCTGCGGAAGCCGCCGAGGGTCGCGGTGAGAAGAGAGCGTGGACAGGGGGCTCAGGCCCACACTCCCCGCTGGATGCGGAAGGAAAGGCGGAAGCTTTCCTGGAGGAGGAGGCGGCGGCAGCGCCGGACTCCGCGACCTCTCCACCTGACTCGGACTGACCGATGCGTAAATGTTGACCGTCGACCGTTGATGATGGCAAGACTTTTTCAAATCCGGCATCGAAAATCTCAACTTTTGCCAAAACTGCCTATCTTCCCACACAATACACGTGTTCGTCTTCAAATAAAGCCTGAGATCGGGATCCAGATCTCTCATAGGAAGCTCGCCCATCAGTATTATTATCAGTCTCCGTCTTCTCTCTTTCAGCACTTCGTGGAGTGCCGATTTGAACTCAAACCGGCACCATTCGTTGTGAATAAAGTTTTTGGAAAGCACTACGATGGTACGTTTGGAGGACTCCACCGCTTCTATGATAGTATCGGCGACGTAGGCGGAAACGTTGAAATCTCTGTAATGGAGACAGAGTCTGTATCCGGGATCGCCTGCCTCCAAGCCTGGGGCGAGCATCTGACCCACGAAGGCTTCATCTTTCACGCTATAGCTGATGTATGCGTCAAACAGTCTCTCTTTATCCTGTTCCTCCTCGAATGCAGTCGTCTTATAGCACATTCGTAAACCGCAACGGGAGTAAATCCACACTCTCAACTCCCGTCGGTAGTAAAAGAGTCCACACACGAGCCCCACACTTACTGCGAACACGCACACTGTTATTAGCAATAAGGGCAGATAATCATTTATCACTTGACTCTCTACAATCGATGCGCCGCCCATAGGAAAGCTAGAACAGGTCGTCGAGTTGAAGTCCGCTAACCGAGGCCCTACGGCGTTAGTCACGTTATCAAACACGCAAGCTATTTTTTCATAGTCCATCACCTTCCCGACGTTCCCTCGCAACCAAGTTCGGAACTTACGTAAATACTGGCAATCACAAGACCACGGATTATCATTCAGACCGATGTCAATTAAATAAGGGTTAAGGACAAATTGCCACACTGCCAACCCGTAGATTCTATTACCGTCCAATCGTAATATTTCGAGTTGCTTCAACTCCACAAATGTTCGATTATCGATATAGTGTATTTTGTTACCCTGCAGGTATAGTTCTTTTAACCCTTCAAGAGTTGCAAGCTCGAAGCCTAACAATTCTTTAATGTAATTATTTTCTAAATGAAGCACTGTCAGCCGTCTTAGTCCACTGAATGTATGATTGTATATGGCTGCAATGTTAGAATTGTTCGCGTATAACACTTTAAGATTTTTACGACCAATAAACGAGTGGCTGGATAATTCACCAAAATTATTCCCGTCCAGATACACTTCCGTCGCGTCCATGGGAATACTGCTCGGCATCTCAGTGTAGCCCGCCCCCGAACACTCGACAACGTTTGCCGACCAAGATTGATCATGATAACAAGTGCAGTTAGTCGGACACGTCATTTCGCAGTCGCAAGCATCAAAATCACAACAATGACACAGGGCAAAACAGTGAGTCTTGTACGTACACAAAAACTGAGATGATTCCGCTTCAATCAACGGAATATACGTCCTGTCTCTGTTGTAGAGTAGTTTACAATAAATACTTTCCAAGTCCATCACTTTTGGATGCTGACGAAGATGATCGAGTTTATTTATTCGTTGCAGCCATTCCATCGTGCAATCGCACTGGAAAGGATTCCCGCCTATGTAAAACTCGGGAAGAGGCTGTTCTGGGTCCACGGGAGTGAGTCTCAGCGCACTTAAGTTCATACTAACTATTTGGTTAGCGTATAAATCGACACGAGTTAAATTTTTCTTTTTCAAAAAAGTGTGGGCATCCACTTCAGTGATTAGATTATCGTTTAAAAACAAAAGTTCGATTCCACTCGGCACTGATGCGGCTGTTATTTTCGTCATTTTGTTAAAACTTGCGTCCAAAGTTTGTAAACTTAATTCAGTATCAAATCCGTAGAGATTTGAAAGTTCGTGGATATTATTCTTGTGCAAATCAAGCCATTGTAGAGAGTGAGGTATGAAGCCGTAATCGAACCAGTCTAATTTATTATCGGAAATATTCAACCATAGCAGTGACGGTACGTTTATAAACAAGCCAGTGATACTTGTCAATTCGTTGGCATCTAATCGAATTGCTTGTAAATTGTACAAAGATTCGAAAGCGCCGCGTTCAATATGTTGAATTTTGTTTCGCGCAAGATTTAAAATTTGCAACGATGGTAATTCCGAAAATACGCTTCTGCTTATATTTTCAATTTTATTTCCTATCAGTCTCACTCCGTAAAGATTCGACATGCCACGAAATCCGGGCACGTCTAATGAAGTTATCTGATTTTCTCCCAGATCGACGGTTCTCAATAATCGCATATCTTTCAGAGCCAGCGGAACTTTGGTCAACGCGTTTCCATTTAAATTTAAATCTTGCAATGCTGAACAATTTCTAAAAGCTTCAGGGTGAACACCCTCCAGTGCATTATAGTCGATTGATAGTAGCGACAATACATAAAGTCCGTTTAGAGAATAAGCGTCTAAATATTTAATTTTATTGAATGATAACACAAGGGTGTGTAGATTATTCATGGGGGCAAAAGTGTCAGCAGCAAGTGTATCAAGCATGTTATGTTGTACATTTAAAATTTGTAACGTGTACAAGTCTTTGAAAATATTCGGCTCCAGTTTTGTTAATCTATTGTTGGACAAATTCAATAAGACCATTCTAATAAGACCGGTGAATGTATTGGAATTTATCCAAGTGCTTGTCAAATGGTTTGTCGACAAATCCAAAGCCAACAGTTGGTCTAAATTTGCAAATAAGCCCGGAGTCAAAACGCTGACAGAATTATTCTGCAAGTAAATTTCCTTTATGGAACTTTTAGAGTCTCTGAATAATTCCGGTGGTAATGCGACAATTTTATTATTGGAAAGATCTATAATTTGCAGATTTTTTAATCCACCTAATGCGTTGTCTGCCACCATAGATATTTCGTTGTCGTGAAGATGTAATTCACGCAGTCTCTTCAATTCACTGAAGCCATTTCCGGGCATCAACACGAAATGATTTGACGAAGCGTCCAGCACTTGCACGTCTAAGGAGCACGGTAACGTAGCTGATGGAAGAAGTGGCGAAGATGGCTGGCTTTTGTCGGCTACTTCGTGGCTACTGATGAGAGGCTGAGGTGGAGCAGCCGCTTTTTCCCTAAATCCCAAATCGCTCACATCTTGCAATCGATTCATCGAAACATTTATGTACATGAGATTCGTCAGCGGGCAGAATATATTTTCGGGAAAAGACCAGATGTTATTGTAGCTGAGGTCCAATCTCTCGAGCTGACGCACCGGCAAAAAACTGTCGGCTGCCATTTCTAGGCTCATCGCAGCCCAGTTGTTGTTTTTGGTTCTCACGGTCAAGTTGCGGAGATCTCGCAATCCTGTCAACACACCAGATGGCCAGCGTCCCAGTTTACAATTGTCGATGGCCAACTCTCTCAGTTTTACGAGATGTGTGAAACTCATATCATCGAGAGAACTTTTCGATAGTAAAATGTCGTTGCATATTATTCTGAGCGATGTCGTATGCTCAGAAGGAATGACACTAAAGTTGGTGGTATCAAACTCGCTGTTAATTGTTCTGAGTTTGCATGTGAGAGCGACGTCGGGGGAGCCATCTGGACCCCAAAGCTCCCACCTACAGTCGTCAGGAACTTCGTACTGTATGGGAATGCTTCCCTGGTCTGCCTCGTTTGAACCGTAAACATTCATAACTACGCCGATGGACAGCGCCAGCAAGTTCAACCGGATCCTTTGACCGAAAGCCATACCGATATAAGATGAAAACATTTGAATTTAAATTCAATTGCTGGAGTGCAGCATCTCACGGTTAAAATCACTTGATATCCTTATCTATATAGATTGGTGATATCTAAACTTGAACAGTCAAACATTTTTATAACAGTTCTTGAACATTGCTGTACGATAGCAATTATCCGTCATTGTATCGTAGTGTACTCAAAATAATGGTAGAGTACTAATGTGCGCCCACCGGGATTCACCAACAGACTGATAGGTTTCGACAGAAGGCTCTCTTGATATACCCCTTCTGAATTAACCCTCACCCCCGCATCAACACACATGAGTTCGCGCAATTATTCAGAATTAATCGCGGATACAACACAAAACTGATTATTCTTTAGAACACATTTTACAGTCAAAGTCTCCAACTGCCGATGAGCGGGTTGTATTTCAACGCAGAATTTTAAGGGTTTTGAAAGGGGTGTGTATCCAGTTCAAATAATTAAAACTTTTTTCATTTCATGACAGAGACCGTACACTGGTTATAACTTCAAAAAACGTCACGTATAATTATAAACTTTCGCAAATGAAATTGAAATGATCACACGTCGAATGAAAATATACAACAATTTTCATTAAAGATGTATTTTCAACGAACGAAAACCGGTAGGGAAGAAATTTTTGCGTACATCCTACTCAGTTCGCGACCGATCGTCAACTGTCCGATGCCAAACGGAAACTGGCAGAAGAAGGCACCGAAAGTGGAGGGGAGGCGGACGTCCGCGAGCGTGGCCGACCGCCGGCGGAATTCACCGAGCGCCGAACGTTGCGTAGCAAATACTTCCAGATACCTACGAAAGCTCGCAGGAGCAGGTCACAATACAGAATACAAAGCTCTGTAATATTTTCCCCGTCTTCGATAATAGGATTGCTGGATACAAAAGAGAGAATCTCTCAGATATATAAATTTCAAGGTACTTATCGGTTGGATATTATTTAAAGATTGGGGAATGGTTGAGATAGGCCGCTTGCTCATTTATTTCTTAAATGTGTAAAGCTAAATCAGGCGAACAATAAAATTTTGCTTTAGAAGCATCTCCACGGCGATGGATTTATTTGTATTATGTAATAATACTTTGAAAAATCGTATAGAATTATTGATCAATACTTTTTGTATACTTAATTTAATGAGAGAGGAATACTAAAGTAGCCATCCTATAATTGTATCGTTTTAATATGACATATACCACACGGTTTATCGTATTGATTTAGTTGTAAAATATACGAGTTATTAAATCGAATTTGAAAGAAATTGATGAAAAATAGCTTTTTCAATACAAGTAAAATATAAATGACAGATTAATATTCTTTAAGCAATTTAAAATGAACTACTAATGAGTTTTTGGAGCTTCAACTAAGTTTTATGAATTTATCGACAACTATGATTCATGCATTACTATTTATTATACTTTTTGCAAACAAAGAAAATTCGTATCAGCTGGAATATAAATTATTATTAAATCACACACAGCTTATTCAAATCATTTTGCATATAGATTTTTCTTAGTGCAATATTCTTTTCACAATTTAGTTAAACTACTGACCGATTCGTAACTTTGTTTGGTGCATTAATTTACCTAAATACACCTTTAATATGGTTTATATTGGTATACGTTTGTATATACTATCTTCACACAGGGACAATTACAATTATGAATCATTGTTTATATTTATTTGTAAAACAAACACAAACTATAAAAACATTACTTGATATTACGAATTTGTACATTATGTACTTAGATATTATGATTATTTGAAGAGTTTTCCCAGAAGGTGTAATGTTTTGTTATATGTTCAAATTACTATTTGAACTAGGCTTACCCAATCAAAATAATATGTAACATTTATGTTATCAAAGTGTAAATAATATAAAAGCGTATTTATTAATTGAAATATTTACATATCAAAAAAATATTGAGAATTAAATAATAAGTAATATGTAAACAAGTGTTTTTAATTCGATTTCGATAAAGTAAATGCGAGTGATATATTTTTATATTCGAATATTGATTTTTTAGTAAGTATTAAAGTTAAGATAAGTATTAAAAGTATTATAATTAGGATTAGTGGACTAAGTCTTGTTCGTTTATTCTTATGGATCAATTATAAACTATTTTGCATTTTGTTCTTATCTTTGCTATCATTTGTTGCTGTGGTGGAAATGAGACATGATTAGTTGGAGCGCTATATTTGTCTTGCCAAAAGGGCATCAGTGTAAGTTATTATGTACAAAATACTTTTTATTTTCATATATATTTTAATTTTTACCGGAATACGCATTTTTTTAAAAAAATAATAAAAATAAATGCCACTTGACAGGGCAAAAAAGAGATGAATTTTGAATCGTAAAATAATTTACATGGCAATATCGACCCATAATCGGGAAAAAATCTTAAGCGACACAATTACATACATTACGTTTTAAATCAATAAATGTTCAATATAATCGTCAGTGAAAAAATGTTTAGAACGTTATATCATTCGCCTGATGATTTAAGAAACTTCTAAGGAATGAATAATTTTAAAAACACTTTCTCCTGTAAATTTTTTAAATTGTCGGTTATGATTATCTGCCTGTCGATATAAACAATATTATTTTTCCAAAAATTGTATAATCATAATATACAATATATATATTTTAGAGGAACCGACGAAAAAAAGACTTATACTGGAAAAAAATGATTGGGGATATAGATATTTTCATAGTAATATTATTTTAAGGTTTGCCGTGAAAATGACATGACTAAGGTTGAAAAATTGCTTAAAAGTAAATGAAAATATATTTAATTGCAGTTGAAGTTTTAACATGTTGATTGCAAATTGCGAGAAACAAAAACTTAATAGTGAATACTAAAACGAAACGAGAGTCTAAAAATTTGCTTGCAAATAGCGGGAAGCGCAAATTCCGGGCGTTTTTTTTCTCTTTCGTGGAGTTATTTTCATTTGCTTTCAAAATTATATAAGTTAGAAAACGATAACAAAACAAAAATATTTAATGTAATCTTGGGTCAAATAATCCGAAGCCATAAAGTGTAAGTCTTTACAATTGCTATTCTATATAAATTATTCGTAACTTTAATCTTGCTAAAGAACCGAGTGTGCCAAAAGTTTGATTATTTATGCCTGGCAGATGAATAAAAAAATTGCTCTGTCAGCGACTAACTATTAAGCTCCTACATGTTCAAATAAACTTTTAACAGATGTATATTTACTTCCTCATTCACATCGGACCGATTCAAATCGCTGAATTTGTTCCGGCCGTATATTTTATTGAAAGAGCCACACGTGAGTCTATGCGAATGTATTATACTTCTCAGATTGTGATTTATTATCAACACACATCGACCGAGAGTATAAAATCGTATCTGAAAATATTCAAGAACGCGAATTAATTTTACCCATTTTATTTCTACTGCATAATTCTTTTGAAATATCAATGCGCGGTGCTTCTGCTGCAAATAAAATGTTATTTGTAAAACCTGGTATAGGTAGTCGAGTAATCCAATTATATTAATCTCCGCAAAAAAGATCCAACGTGTATTCATAGCACACGGGCTTGATAATATCCAGTTCTTCGGTTAAAATACTTTAAATAGACATTTTATAATTTTCGGTAGCCATGTTCACATATAAAAGTATTTTAAAATTATAGACTCAGTACACAAGAATACGTCTCAGAAAAAAATGTATGTATATACATATTATATTTTTAAGTATTATTTCAATGTTACTGATTTATTAAACTTTGTTTAATATATTAATTTGTGTAATATAAAAGATAAAAACATTTTAAGATTTCAACGGAAGGTGCTTGATGGAACTTTAATTTACCGAATAAGATAATTTTTTCAAGAATTATGCTCGCCGTATTGCGTTGTGTGCAAAAATGTCAAAAAATTGTGTGTGCGAGAATGTACACAAATTTAGGGGGTATTTTTTAAATTGTATTCCACTTGTTGTGTTACAAAATGTGCGTGTTTCGCTTCTTATAGAAACAAGCAAAAAGGCGAAACACGTGTCATATTTTGGACACACAAGTGGAATATCAAATTTAATTTTATATTCAAATAATCTTCCATAACACTACCGCCGATTCATTAAATTTATTAACGAGATACATTCGTGGTGTGGAACAAAAAAAACATTTTTGTGTATGTTCTATATAAAAGCGCTAACTTGATAAATCAAAATAATCTGTTTTTTTTTTAAATTAAAACAAAATATATTTGGCATTACAGCAAATGCCAATGTGGTAACGGTTAAATTAAAATTATCATTTTTTTTTTCAAAATAAAGCATTCTTTAGTAACATTCAAATTTGCTTCTCTAGTCTTAGTTGAATGCTTCTAAGAAATTATTTTATTTCTGTAGCATGTTGCTTGCAAAGTGAAACAGTTTTATAGACATGCATTTTAACAAGAACACACCTTGAATAAATTATCACACATTGTTTATAAAGATGATTATTCCAAAACAATTTTATTGAACGTCGTGGGAAAGTCAAAAACAAATATTATAATGAGACAGTCTTCCCGTCACTATTGCCATTAGAGGCAGTAATTGAATATTCCAAAATTGGTAAATTATAATACCCATGAATAATATAAAGCCGCTTAAACAATGGTTTACTCTATGCATATTAAATACGTCATTGTTATAAATATATTATAAACTTTGTAGGTACCGAACTGTTGCAAGTTAACCGTAACTATTATTTTATAAGCGGATGCTACCGTCCGTAAAAATCTATTGTTAGAAAATTGACAACATCAAAATGCAATAAAACGTATTTTAGTTGATTGATACTTATTTAACCAGAAGCCAGTGTATTGTTCGGATTTTATTACTGCGAAGAGCGTTTTCTCCCATCGATTTTATCTCAACGTCTCGATGAACCGAGAGTTTGTATAAATCGGAAAACTTTTAATTCTTTATTTGTTAGAGATTTATTACTGACAACTCAGTTTTGATTGAGTTGACATAAAACATTTTAAACAATTTAACATGCATTTGTTATATTCAATTTTTAATTGCGTATTTTAGTACCAATGTTGTTCATTTTCAAATAGTAGTATAAAAAAAATAATAAGCATATTTTTTAAGCATTTGACATAACAGCTAATGACAATGCACCAAATATTTTGAAATGAGAAAATTATACAAGGTAAACTCGATATTTTTTTTTAAAAGCCACTCGAAATCAACACGAAGAGAACAGAAGTCAAAAACTCCCATATTTAGGATTTAAAATTCAAAATGTTATATTAACTAACTAATTGGAACTTGCTTTATTGCTAGCTCAAAACTCTTACCAACAGACTTGCTACAGAAGGTGACAAATTATTTGATATAGACAATGAGAAAGAAAAAAAATGGCTCTACATAAAACGGTAAACAAACTTAATTGAAACACCCCACCCCCTGTTTACGTTTTTGAAGGGCCCGATAAGAATTATAATTATGGGAAAACGTAGAATAAGAATATTATATGTTATATTTAAAAAATCATCAAATTTTACATAGAAAGAAGATATTTTTGTTGGCTGGATTTATATAAAACTCTTTCTAGTATTCGATACGATATAAACTCAAATGTTTTTGTTTTTATATCACCAATACAAAAAAAAATATATATCTACGCAAATTCTCAATATTTCAGACGTCAATTGCATGAAATAAATTCATTGTATGCCATGAAAGATAATAAATACAGTTTTCTGTGTAAAAGGTTGTTAATGTTTGATACTTACGTAAATAAAAAAAAGAGTTTTATATCAAAAACGTTACTAAAATAGTATATATAAAAGTAAGGTTATCTTTTAAATTTAAATGTGCTAAAATCTATAAACTGGAGGTACATCCGCCGGAATGTTTAACCTGTCAGACAAAACAGCCCACGTTTATCGATGACAATATTCAAATTTAGCTTTTTCAAAAGAGTCTCATAAAAATTATCCAATAAAAATGACAAGTTTGTTTTTCTGATAATAACAATACTTATACTTGACCGACTTGCTTCGTTTATGCGTTTGAGTAGGCGATTTATCTGACATAGGTAAATAAATAACTACTACTTAGAAAAAATTCTCACTGCTTTGTCATTATAAGATACGACAAAATAAAGCAAAATGTATCGAATTTTGAAGTAGAATAAGGTTAACCACTTGCAGGTGCAATCAAACACTTATATATAAAAAAAAATGCGAAATTATTCCTTAAATAGAAATATCAAGATTATATTTTAAATGACATTGATTCACGTTTCTTGAGAATATTTTATACTGGACATTTTCTGAAATTAAACGTTTTCATCTTAAATTTTTTAAGATTATCATTTCTATGATCACTGCAAATTCAAAACAGTCAAAAATCCAATGTATTTTTTTTCCATTTTCACTCCCATGTAAAGTATATGAAATGCTAATAGAGCTTTTCTATTTTTACGAGAAATGGTTGTTACTCTTTTTCCTTGGAGAAAAGGGTATACAAGGATATGGCAAGGACAGGATTAGTTGAATGTAAAAACATTGTCAGCTTTTTAAAAATATGCAAGAAAGACTTACATTATATGTAATTTATCAGTTGTTAGGCATCGTAAAAAGGGTCTTACTAAAGAAGGAAAGATACTGAAAGTCGCAGAATGTTCCACTATGGACTCGTATTACCTTATGTTTTTTCTCCGAGAACTATTTGTAGTACAGCTGCTTAACCTCTTATTTTCGAAACGAGTAGGGATATAAGGAAAGAGCTAGAATAGAAATAATGGTGAACATAGTATAGATTCACTGAATTTAATTTGTTTATTTCTTACAAATATTTAAAAAATAACTAATGATAAATTTTGTAAATTTAAAATATTTTATAAATTTTTTGTGAATGTCCGCTCACAATATGGAGTATATGGCCGTCTGATTTTTTTTATAAATGCATAAGGTACCTTTTAAGACTAGAACTAAATGAGTTGATAGTGCTAAAATCTAAGTGCGTCGGCTTTGCGCTTGTGTGCGCCGTACACTTCGCACACGCTACGAACCGGCCATGCACACAAGACTTTTCCGTCTTGCCTGGTAGTACCCATGTTCCGCATAACATAGCTTGGAAAGCCATGTGTATTCTCATCACCAGATATTCAATATGTTTGAAGTGATATCAAACCGCGGCAAAAATTAAAAAATATATATTTTCAACAATAAATGCAATAGATCGCGATAAGAGATATTTGTTAATCACCAGTCCTATCCCAGCCTTATTCTTCTATCCTAACTTTTTTTGACAAAAAAGGGTTGAGCAACTGAAAAAACTTCTGTTGACATACCCCAATTATGGACCATATGTTCCACATTGGAAACGGACATGAATAAAAGAATCACCATTGAAGGCACTAAAACTAAATTTATTATTTCACTCGAGGGTCCATGGTCCGGGTTTTGCTTTGAAAGGGGTCCATTAGCATAATATGTTTGGGAACCACTGCAATACACAGACTCGTAATCTATACCCAGGGAAAAAATCGAGATGAAATTACAATCGATATTTTTTTAAAAAATCGGTACCTCCTACATAATATGTATATGTTTTATTTAAAAAATATATCTGCTCAGTTCATATGTACGTCTATAAATTGTTTGTGTTTTTTTAGAAGTGAAAGGAATCCTGAGAAATTTTGAATAGATTGAAATATCATGAGAAAACCTTTTACACCTACCATCATTATTTATTTTCATAACTGATTATTTTCTTGTAAGGGAGATGTGCAGATTTTTTTTCAATGATTGAAAAAGCTTTTATTCGAAGCTGGAAATTTCTGATATGTGATATGCTATATATTTTAAATATTGATTACAAAATTATGCACGATATCTATACTTTTATATTAACCAACGTTACATTTTGATTAGTTCTTCCGATAAACTCTGCTTAATTTATTATTTCTATACATTTTTTTTATTAAGTAGTACTCGGTGAACATGTTGTGTTCTTTTGTTGTGTGACACGTCGTCTCGATAATATGTAGGCGGTACATCACAAATCAGTCACGTGACATCCCGATAAGGGTGGCACTCACTTCCAAAAACGCCCCCCACCCGCCCATGTGTGAAACGCACCGGAGGGCGGATATTTGAATGTCGAATTAACAATAAAGCGCCCTCGTGATCAAGCAGCCAGAACACTTCACCGAAGGCACTCGAGATGTAAAGTCAAAAGGAGCTGTGACGTCACAAATAATGTATGTTGATAGAAAAAACTGTGCAAACTTTTGTTTTGCAAATGAGCCAGGGTCGGAATTAGAAATTGAATGCACTTATATCATTATCCACAAATGGGACGCGAATGACGTATTTTGTACCTTTAAAACTACTCAATTGAATATAAAAAAATAAACGGAGAAAAAGATTGTTAAATTAAAATAACAAATATATCGTATTTTTATATATTGATATATAATAAATACACTATTCAAAAATGAATAGTAAATGCCGGTTGCATATCGGTCCACGTCTGAGCGGGGTAAGGTAAGGTAGATTTTTCAATAATGCTTTTGAGATCTTGTTAACGTTGTTTTCAAGTAAGTTAAGATAATCTCACCAAGCTTATGTCATTCGCTACCATAAAGCAACAGTGAGACTAATTATCAATAATTGTAAATGAAGAAAAATCTTACATTTACAATTATTGATATGACCTTTTCACTTTGAAGCATCAGCAAAATTAGTCAAATAGCTAGATATAGATAATAGTATACAAAAAAAAACTATTATCGTTAAAAGAAATTGAACAAAACTATTTTTAATTATTTAAAAAGTACAACACAAACCTTAATGTTCAATTATCGTGAAAGTAGTATTTTCGATTTATCCTACTGTTACTTTAGAATAGCGATGTAATCAGTTCGGCACATCAGTTATGATTAATTAACGCTTTTGCATTTTTTTTTTAAAAATTACCTAATAAAATTTCATGTAAATTGTATTTGTCTTAAAAATAAAATAAATTAATTAAAATGATATTTTTGTGTACATATACTTATTTTACTTTGAGTTAAATATTTAACTTTAACTGACAAGAGTAAAAAAACAACGGTTTTTTTTAAGACTATAAATATAATAAAAAAGGAATATTTTTGAACAGTATATTATATAAACTTTCCTTTCCAGTGCCTGTCACTGCCTACCTACTAACGTTTCACGGGCAGCGCCCATCTTCTAGATACGTTACTGGAAATGAGTCACATTCAATTGTCATGCGAATGAATACCGAGATTTGACTTTTCATGGGGACCTGAATGAAGAAATCAACTTGAATGAAGAGATGCTGGCAAATTGCTTTCTATATGAATCATTCTCACTGAAAGGTAGAACTCGTAGACGATATATCTACGCCGTAGGCAGCAGACGACTGTGACTTAGCATAAATTTCAGAATAAATGTAAATTGAACCCTTTACTCGAAGAAAAGAAATTTAATCTTTAAAAAAAATCTCATCGAAGTTTTGATCATGGATTTAACAATCCAATAATACTTTCTCCGATAGGTTCACGTTTCAATATTTATGATACATAAACAAAATAAGTTTTATTTATTTGAATTAAAAAATAAAAATATACACATTTTCAGGTGTTATTAGCCAAGATGCCAGATATATAATATTACCTGTGTCTAATAATACTAATATTTCTATAAAATACATCTATTTTTTAAATAACAACGTCAGTGGTACTTCAAGCCAGAACTATCTGATGGTTCGAGAAACAAAGCGGCAGTTTTCATAATCCTAAAATGTTGGAAAATCAATAAAATCTTTTTACATGCTTTTAACATATTTTTATTTGTATTTAAAACTGGTTTTTTTTTAATTCGTTAAAAACCTGCCGCATTTGCTTTGCATGACTTTGTAAACTGCCATTTTGGTTACAGGCTCGATGTTAATTTGAAGTTGTATTTGAAGAGTCTTATGTTTTAAACATTCAATTTACTGTGTTACTATATGCGGATATGCCAGTTTTAAACAATGACAGCTCTAACTAATTTTCGGCAAAACATGGAATATTGTGATTTTAGAGGCCTCATCGGATCGCTTAGGTTAAGCCTATACGACAAGGCTACATAGATCGTAAGAATTCTAATTATTTTTAATGGATTCTACGGCGACTGAATGACATTTTATTTTGCATGATAAAGTTGATTTGATACCCATTTTATTCCACTTGCGATACACGTGTTATCTATTGCATTAAGTTGAGATGCACGTTACTTATTTAAAGGTTCTTAATACATTTATTTTTTCAACCAAATATTTTTTCATTGTTTTATTTGAAAGCTCAATGAAACTATTCGTTACTTGGCAAATAACTCTTAGATACCTTGATACATGTAGACTTATACATGTTTAATAAACTGTTGATAAATTAATTACTAATAAAATTCACTTGAATCTTCTCATGTTTGATTTATTATATTACTATTTTGGATAAAGCTGTCTAGGTTTGCATGAGTCAATATGCGCGTTCTCAGCTTTATGCGTTTGACACGATGGGCATTCGTCTTCTGTGCAATTTCCTTGTGCGCTTATTTTCGGTAACTCCTCAAAGATAAACAGCACTATATTTCTAAATAACGAAAAAAGGCTAGGAATTTTGATGTTTACTTATTCTATGCGTCTGTTCTATTACGTTTATGTGGTTGTATACCTATAGTAGCTATCCATCGGTAGGTTATGCGTGCAACTTGATGACATGGGGCTCGAATACCGCTGCCTAGACGAATATAGTTTTGACTATAAGAGCTGATTCGTTGCATTGTAAAATACAATTGTATATTAAATCCTGAATACATTTTCCCCAGCTTAAGTGACGCAAAGTTATCGATTGTATAAAAAAAAGATCTCAAAATCTTATTAAAAACAGACAATGAAAAAACTATTAATAAAGACATTTTTAGGTTATAATGAGACTGAGACAAGTTAACTACGAGAGATAATTTGAAGTTTACAAAGCTTTGAAAAGAAAGTTAGAACACGATTAATATGATTTGAGTTTTCAACGTATGATTGATGTATCTATTGTTTTCAATTAGAAATGAAATTTGTGAGGATCTAAGAAAAGAATAAAATTTATCAATTGTATTTGCCACAACACGACACTAACTTCCGTCGAAACATTGGCCAATGGGTACTAGAATTTAACGATATAATAGCTCTCAAGAAAGTTTCAACTGATTTATATTTTAGCAAGAAAATCATTTAAATCACTGAAATAACAAGAAACATTTTAATCACTGTAGGCAAAGTAGTTCATACAGGCGTATCTACTTATAATCGCATACTTACAAATGAAATATGATAAGCAGTAACTAGTAAGCTTGTGAGTACATATTATTACAATTTCTAGTCTCTTGAATATATTAAAAAAAACTTATTTCTGATTAACCTTTTTTACTATCGTTTAGTTGCTAAATAAATATTTAGGATATAACAATTCCTTCTTAGATATAACCGCATTCGACTTCTTTCGTTTCATTTATTGAAATCTTTGTTTCATTGTGTTATTCACGTTTGATTCTTACCCAAATAAGTGCTACAATCTTCATGCACATAAGTTAAAACAATCACAATAATACAGTGTCAGCAAAAAAAAAAAAATGCTTGAAAATGAACAACGCTTTCGTTCGCCGATGTTAAATGACAAATATGAAAAAAACATCAAAGCTCATTTATCTTGAGTAGATTCTATGCATTGCTATCGTGCAAAGGTTATGCAGGGGAAAATGGGAAATACCATCGACGAGGTAATGTTCCCGTAAATTTCCCCCATGTAGGGTCGAATGACACCCGTAGAAATGGATGCAATAGCGAGGGGGTTGAAAACCTTGGCTTGAGGACTAAAATGTATTGATTTTTTATACATATTTAATTCTTTCACTACTATAAAACTTTATACAGAACTAAAACGAAAACAAACAAATAGGTTGTCAATCATCTATCTATGATAAAATGTTCAATTCTAAAACTATGTGACTCGGAAAAGTGAGGTGATCTTGAAACGTTAAAAGATAAATCGGACGAAGTCCAGTATATTAATTACATTGGTCAAATAAAACTGTTGCCGAATTCACAGTTCTTCTGTCCTACACTCTCACCTAATATCGTAACAAATTATCTTAATATATGACTGCAATTTAGAAGTTTCTATTAGATAAATATCATTAATTGCAATAATACATGGACTGTAAAACATATTTTAAGGTAATATACTATTGAAAATTTCAAACATTTTCTTCCATAAATCAATTTGCGAAAATATTACATTTTTTTAATGAATTTTAAATGAGCAATAAAATATAATTCTCTGAATACGACAACTTTAAGTTATCATTTTTAACTAGCCATAAGATATCAAGAAGATTAAAACAAAAATACATAATTATGAGATTTTTTTTTAAAGAAGAATTACACTAATATTTCAAATATTTTGTTTTTGCAGTATTATTCACAAAATGTACATTCCACCACACGTTGCGAATCTCTGGCACAGTGAATAGGAAATGCAAAATATGTACCCACATAGCACAATGGGAGGCATATACAACATTTTGCAATTTGACACCGATAGGTAAGTACATTACTACCTAGGTACTGTTTTCAATTGACAAAAGTCAGTTTAAGGAAAATTGCTTTGTCAGAAAAACACTTCGCTTCATGGGTAGGTGCATACTTGCATTCAAAATTCTACACTCATAAGAAAAAGTTTCCCAAATCCAGAGATAAATTATAAAAAAAAAAAAATCTTATATAAATACTGTTTAAGTGATAATTAAAAACGGAAATTAAAGATTTTGTATCGATATCCTTTTAGTGGTTTTTCAATTAAATATGAATATGGACTAATTAATGATGATAAATTTTATTTAAAAAAAAATAGTAGTATTGAAAGCATTATTTTTTTTTATTTATAAAATGTATACGATTAAATATGTGGAATCACTAAATTAAATATTGCGTTTTTGGCGCCATCACTGCTCACATTAGCAATTTTTTTTATCAATACATTGTTTCGCAGATTCACTCAGTTTTTACTAGTCGGTGTACTTTGACATCGTATGTTTCAAACCCATATTTAATATGCCTCTAGATATGAGTAATGCGCATATTGTTTTTAATTTAAGAAATTTTGACTTTATTAATCGAATGTGATAAACTCGGTGCGAAATTTAAAAATCACCTAAGATCTCAAAAATATAATTTAAAAAAAAGCTTTACGCCTTAGCTGGACTTGAAACGATCTAACCAGTAAAGCAGTGGTGCACAATTCGCGGCCAACGGTTTGACTTTTTTGCGGCCCTCAAATGTTTTTTTCTTAAAATTAAAATAAAATACATAGTATTTTTTGGAAATCATTGAATTTATTACCTAAATGTGAGCAAGTTTTGTCGTTATTGAAAAGTAACAGTTAGTTACACAGATTAAAATACCGGTGTTTCAGTGTTTGATATAAAATTAAATACTGGTTTTACAAACGTATATAAAATTTATGATCGAGTTTCTTCAACTAATAATGCAACATTGAAAGGTTTATCGATTTATTCTAGAATTTGTCAATGCTGATTATCAGATTTAAAATACTTCAATTCGTCGCGAACAATTTTATTACAAGTAATTTTTCGTTTTCAAAACCATTATTTTCGTATACAAAAAAACTCCATGAATGTCTACCGTCTACTGGGAGCAGTTGGTTAGCAAACAAATTGACAAAAATAAAGTAAATACACAATAGTATGCTTGGATATCATTTCTTTATCTGAAATAACGCAGTTGGTGCATTTATTCTATCAGTTCGGCAAAGAATCAATTTGTATCGGCTATTATTGTAAGTGAAGATTTAAAGGCAGGCAACTGTCACTGCTTATTAATTTGTTACATTATTTATGTCAGATTGGCATTTATATTTTAATTTTTAATTATCTATGTAACATAAATAATAGAGGCAAGAGTTTTTACTCGAAAAGACAAAAAAAAATCATCTGCAATATACTCATATTTTTTTTTACTTAATCAGCAACTATTGTCAACACAGTGACGATAATAAATAATAAATATCGTTTGAAACCAGCGTGTGGGCTGCCAATACTTTAACAAGGGTTCGCTTTATATCAAAGCAATTCTCGTTGTTCTGGGGAAGGAGTAAATTCTTCATCATTTCTATGCAATTGTATGCAATAATTAAATAAGCAATAGATTGTTACTTAATACACATATAATATGTAACAATATGCAATTTACCGTAAACTTATCAATCTAAATAGCTAAAAATGTACTACTGTGTATATTAAAGCTGTCGTAGGTAATATATACGTCAGAAATTGCAGTTATATACTGATTTGATCTGAGAATATTGTTTTCTCTTAAATTAACAAGGAACTCGCGCGAGCCTCTCCAAGCCCCTTTCAGCCCACTTTTGTTTAAAACGGAGGAATGTAGAATGACTTGAATTTAAAGTAAAAATATTTATAATATTCATGGGTAAATATCATAATATTTTATATTTGGTATTTTCTTATGATTGAGTTTTTTTATATTTTGTAACAAGACACTTTAAATCTGATAATGTTACGTAATTATGATGAGGGCGATGTATTTTAATTAGGTGTATCTATAAATTGAGGTCTAAAGTGCCGTAACGTATGTGTTTTTTTTACTAACACGATTAATGTCGAATGATTAAGGGGGTAATTAAGCTCACAATTAAAAGTGAAAATGCACTTACACGCCCACATTAATTGTCAGGTAAACCGTAAATATTGTCCCAAAAGCCATAAACGAGCATAAAGGGCAGTCATTGCCCATTATGTTTTGCGCGGTGTACAATACCGACCCATACGAAAGTTAGTATAATTATTTATATCAGGAGTTTCACTCACACCACTTATATCACTATGTATAATTGTCTTCCTGGCACAATTTACATACATTTGAGGTAATCACAGCCGTTGGTAATTTCTTAATTAGAATTATTAGATGAAATAAAAAATAGTTTTCGAAAAATTGACCAGGAAGAATAACGCACATAATTGACCACAGCCGTTATCGGCACCCGCGAATCTACTTGTCCAATCTTCTTCATTATTTTATACGAGCACATATACATATTGACTGTGGAAAAGAAAAAGGACGTAACCCTCATTTTTTCTAAAACAGCTTTTTCGACAATAACAATGCATACAACTTGACACTCGTCAAAAGGTTGGAAGCTGAAAATGCCGAATTGGTATCTAAATTTAGCTTTTAAGATTGAAAAAGTTGACCTTGTAAAAAGATAAAACCAAGAAAAAAGACTGAAATAAAGGTTTAACTTAGACAATTTCATTAATTAATATTAGGTTATGCCAAATAAACACCAGTTTAGAAGTCTCCGTGCACCTCGAGGTTGTGTATAATTCATAATTTGCATATGCCCCAAAATCATCAAAATACGTTTTTTGCGCCTCCTGTAAAATTTGATATGTGTGGGTTACGTCCTTTTTCCTTCCTACAGTCGATTTGCGTTAAAGCAATTTTTATACTAATTTGAGTAATATATTAATAATAAGCGTTTATAGTGCAATAGACATCGTTGATTTCTGTAACGGATTCATTATTCAATCAATTAATTCGTACTAAATATATTGGTTTTAATATTCATTTCCTTAATGCTTTCAAATTAATGTAACTATGATATTTTAGATTAATTTGACGGTTACTTGATGAATGTTCATTTTCTAAATACATATAATTAAGTTTGATAACTTTATTACTGCACTAATTATGACACAAGTTTTGCCTTTTCGAGAATCACTTTCATAAATAAGTAATTAATTTGTAATTTTTTATCTTACTGTGACCTGTCACCAGTAAAAACGAGCAAAACTCTGAATTTAACTTTGCGTATGACTTAAGAATTACAATCAATTTTTAGTTTATTCGTAAACCTTGCAATTTTGTACCTGATGATTCTTCTTAAAGAGGCAAAGAACGTGTCACAATTTGTAACACAGCAAGTAGCAAATGTATCATATTAAATTTTATATTAACCATTACTTACTAAAATCCATAACTAAAAGAGAATATACGTTAAACCATCATATAAGCTGTTATTTTGAAGCATCATAAGTAATTTCGATTACATAATGTAAATACTGACTTGCACAATAGCACGGTATTTTTGATATGCGAGAAGTGAGTGGGTATTTTTTGTTTATTTGTTATGAATCTGCGTACCTAGATTTTTTCAATGAAGACTCTTATTCCAATTTCATGGACTTAACATGAAGTACATATTCTTTCATTATCCAAAATTATATTGCACGGAACCGTATATTGCGGCTATCTTTTGTGAGAGAATTTTGTTTCTCTGGCTGCAGAACCTTTTCGCCGCTTCAATTCATTGAAGAAATTTTTCAGTCTGCCTCCGCACTAAAGTCCGTAAAATTCTTTTGCCCGTTGAAAACCAAACGGACGGCTACTGAAAGGGAAATTCGACTCGGTCCGGTTTAAATGTATTTACAGAATGTATATAGTATTCAAAAATACATCATGTAGGTATGTATCAAATATACACCAATGTCTATTTCAAGCGAATAAAAGAATATAATACTGACTATCCAAGAGAAGTCGAATTTGAAGCTGAGAAGAACTTATTATTATTTAAAATTATAAACCAATCAGTTCCCTTAAAGTTTGGTAGTGTAATTATTTGTTTTATATGAAGATACATTGACAATTCACTGTGTTACAAAAAATGATAACGAAGAGTGACAAAGAATCCCAAAAGTATTTTTTTCGATTATATTCAATATCATTCAACGGTAAACTGTTTAGGCTGGGCAATTAGTTTGAAAAGCTGGATTACATTTGCGAACGCAACTATCAGGACTATAATCATGTACTTTAGAACTATCCTGAGATTAATGCCGAACGAGCAAAGCTGTTTGCTACGGTCAGCCCTCATACGAACGCAATCGGCCACTTAGACCTAATCTAAGCTAGGCCCAACTTTTTTCAAGAAATTTGATAAATTTAAAAAATCATATGGTTGAAAGAATAACTTGATTCCTCTTTACATTCAACGCGCAGAAAGTTAATCTTGATCACTTAACTAAATGACTAAGAAAGTCAAATTTTATTTTTTTCTTTCTATATGTATCTTTTTTAAGCACAGTAATGCATGGCTAAAAGTTAGGTCTCTTGCAGCTATATATTGGGCAAAGAATATATGGATTTAATTCGTTTATTTTCCGGAATAGTGGCTGCATACACATTATGAGTGGTAGTGTAGAACCAAATAACTCGTTTGTATTATGTATGTTTTAATGTTAGAATTTTTGTTGTTATATAGGTACAATGTAATAATTATTTATTAAGATTTCATTCGAAATCTTAAATTGTTTTTATTATTCCACTGATTATCAGTGAATAGAGTAAACAAATTCATTCTGTTATTAAGATCACTTTATCGTCTTTATCACGTTTATGTGTCTAACTACTTTGTGGTGAATCTCCTTACTTAGCGAATACGGTTAAAAAAATATTGAAATTGTAATGTTGAGACAAATACAAAAAAAAATCAAAAAAACGTTTTGATATAGGTTTAGTAGATTTTTATAGACTCATTTTTTTCCAAGAAATACTTATAATTCATTTAATATATTATCATATGAAATGATAAAAAACATGAAAATTGACAATCCATTTCCATATTTTGTTAAATTATATTTAAATGCATTTGCAAAAAAACACCGAACTGCAAAGTCCTACGCAATATAATGCTTTTTGTGAAGGGCAGGATAGTGTTGGGTGAGGTACTATGAATTGAAAGTGGTAGGGTGGGAGGGGTATGTCGCAGTGTCAGGACGAACAAAGCGTTTCCTTATTTGATTTGTCAAAGGCTCCCTTGGCGGCAAATACTATAATATATTGGAAGGGCCTATACACGCAAAGACTTGAGCGTTCATAATTTTTAAAAAATACTCAATAAATTGTTTTTTTTCCTAATAATAGTCATTCAACCTATCTTTTCAAACAGGACAAAGATATAACGAAAAGCCAACAAAAGTACCTTCTGGACCAGTCAATCTTTATATTCTACGATGTATGTTGAACGTGAGGTAATGTAAAAATTCATATATTTTAATAGAAAATCTTTCATTTGATTGAAAAAAGTGCATATAAAAATATCTTGACCATGCAAATGGATAAATAAGGCCCAGAAAGTGCTACAAGAATATAAGTATATTTAACAAATATGAAATATAAAACATTTTCTAGTTTTCATTTTCTAATACCGAAATCGTTTTTGACTCAAGCTGTCAGACTTCCATTTTGCAATGGTTTGGTGAGAAAAGTATGGTAATGGTGTTGCTACCAACAATGTTGACAATCAATCAATTATACTTGTTATTATTATAAGTTATTTTAAAATATTTAATTAAACTAAGTTTTTATATTTTCTATCAGTTGTCATCGCAAAACGGTCTCGTGGTACACCGGGAAAATTATAAAATCGGCTAATGACAATGGGTATTAAGGATCAGCGTTCATATTATACATATTATAATAAAAAACTCTACATATGCAATTTTGTTACTTATCACACACTCAAAAAAGCCCTGGTTAGATTAAAACTGGGCCTCGATAGCAGATGAATTGTCATGGAAGTGTTAGAGATTTTTTTACATTGAACTGAATTTTATTAATAATTTTAAAAAAATATATTTTTATTCTTATTTTAAGTGTTTAATTATTACAATAGTTGGACTTATCGGATAATAGTCTAATATGTTAATCTACAAAAGACCGGGTCTCTCGAAAATACACATCGCTATTACAGAGCAACTTTTAAATTTCCCTTGATGTCCCGTAACGAGATTTGTCAAATAAAATGTCCTCTGCGCGAATTTCTTTGTATCGGCTTCGATTGGAATTTCTTTCAACATACTACTAAAAGGTATTTTTTGCTAGGGGAATTATTCAATATATTCTACATCGACGGAGATGTGGCAGCAAACATTAGTCGGAGTAGATTTTAAGTCATTTACAATTGTTTATAAAATAATTCTTAAATTATTTGGTGATATATGGTATATTTTATTAAAATATATTTATCACGTCTGCTAATAATGTAGAGCATATGAAGTTTATTTTCTGAAGTTAAGAAGACAAGTGGTATGCTAATCGGTCTTGCTTCTCTCCATTTTTATTACAGAATTAGTGGAAAAAGTTGAAACAAAGAATCGGAAATCCAAAAAATATATTTATGGAATTGGTCCTACCGGGGCTCGAACCTTTAAACTCTGTCACCGAAATGAAGTCGACCACGGATCTATTTATAATGTTAAATAAATATAGAGCCTAATTAACAATTATTTTTAAATTTATCTCGATATGCATATAGAAATTATTGATTTTAAGTATATTTAAATTTTAAAAGGTACCTCGTATTTTTCATGAAATATTCATACCACTTTTTGACATCAAAAGTATTTCTATAAAATTTTTGTTATGAAGCATAGTGAGAAAAAAAAATCTTTCGATATGAAGTCAAGTATCGTAGAGATATGTTTAAACTGACATTATATCACAAGTTTCAATACCATTCCATTGCATTGAATAATATTACTCTAAATCGATTTTCGTTTTTAAAATAATATTATAAAAAGCTTTACGACACCGTTATCAAACATAAAGTTAATAATTTAAATAGGGTAAAATATCACGGTATTTCAGTTCTACAGTTTTTTAAAAAAGTTAAAGGTTGATAGCTATTTCGGCTTACGCCATCGTCAGAACTATCACAGAACTATGAACAGAACTATGGCGTAAGCCGAAATAGCTATCAACCTTTAACTTTTAAAAAAAAACTGTAGAACTGAAATACCGTGATATTTTACCCTATTAAAATGGAGTTCTACCAAGTAAATGCCAAATCAATAAATTAATATTTTAATTATACTGGCAGATCTAAAATAAAGACGTTTACATGTAACCTTTTTTTATACAAAAAGTATTGAATATATTATATATTATTATTATGACAAAAAGATATGATTAATGTTCTGTCGTTCAAAAATATTTTAAGATATGAGGTTTATGCAATGAATATTAAAATTGATAGTATGATACTCTGATAATAATTTGTTGTGCGAATTATTTACGAACGTAATGGTTATTTTTAAGACATTATTCAGCATTATAGAAAACTCAGTTGAAGTTTTGAAAGCAATAACGAAGATTCTTTCTATGCCGGAAATTAAATATTATCATAGACACACAATTAAGTGACACGCCTAGGATTAAAATGTTTACAAAGTGACCGTCAAATGTTACCATAAACCCACAAAACGAGAAAATGATCGATTTTTAATAATTTACCTGTAAAAATATCTAAAGCGGCTTGTTTGTTTTGGCGGTATAATCGTACAGGTGGTATTTATTGAATTAGTTTGCATTCGAACAAAGTGTGTGCAGGTATAAATAAATTGTTTTACCTTTGCCGCAACGGTCCCTTTGAAAGACTTCGCAAAACTAGCCCTAATTGGTGTTAGTCAATATCGGTCTGTTGGTTATTGCCCGACCAAAGATCCAGGCTATCAAGAACTCCAAAACTGTTTCGTTAGTCGTGGTTCATATCATGCTTTAATTATTGTTATTTCAGGTTATGTTAATTAATTTCATCAAAACTTTATAAATGCGATAGTAAATTTGACAATCTAGATTTTGCAGCGAATGCTAAAACTATAATATTAAAATGCACACAAGCAAGCGTTTAATTAAATCAATGTTAAAAATACTAGTCTTGTCATGTTTTATCATTTTTATGTTGTATAATATGCGAATTTCAGCTGAAGACAGCAGAAAAAAACATTTGTTTTTATATAAAAGCTGTTTTCAGTCAATGTCATTAAGTAAATTTGCGTTTGATGCTATTTTTACTATGTTGAATATACTGAATAAATACAAAATAAGAAATTAATGTATTTTTATATAAAATTCAAATTAATACAGCTATATGGACTTATTTTTATGCCAGTAGCATCGTTAAACGCACACAACGTGTCACCCGATCGGATTTGTTTGTTTTATTTGAAATATAAGTGTATTTATTATTTTTTAAATGCTAGTTATAACTGTATGTACATATACTTGATAACTATACTGTTTAATGGTAAAGTTATCAAATATACATACATATTTTCAATATTAATGATACAGTGCAGTAAAGCAGGATAACCTACATTTTTAATGAAGGAAACTAGTATAAAAAAAGCATTTTTTTCCGTACTGACAAAAAAAAATGATGGCTTAAAATAAATACCTAAAGATAGGGTAAATTAAACTTTTATTACTGGTATTATCATAGTGTGTCGTATAAAATCAGCTATATAAATTTATCTGACTTTAAATGAAAAGTTGAGAAAAAACACAAATTGTATAATGCTTTAAAAGGCTATAACAATAAAACTAAATAACATCACTCTTGTTAAGCTACAGATGCTTAAGTTCAGGTATCCTTATTCGACACTTTGAGAATCTTAAAAGCGTGTCTACTTAGTGGTTGTAAGTGGACGACGCCAGTTAATTGCACCTTTTAAAATCGAGTCTCTGTCTTTCGATTTCAGACAGAAGGGACAATGCATTGCAATTATTTACAAATGCAAAAAGGTTATACTCCTCCATGAACAATATTTACTCCAATGGACCAACTAATTTACATTTTTTACAAGGGTCGTCGCCAGTCTGGACTAAGCGAGATTTGTTTAATTATGGATATATTATATTGTAAAATGCATTGCTGCTATCTGCTTTATTTAAAGATCCTCACACTTATTTTAGCGCTCCTGTCAGATTGCATGTCATACTATGCTCGTAGTTTTTTTTAAATGTTATTAAGTTCTTGATCTGATTTCAAATACAGGAGGTTATTTGCAATGACTATCTCACAGGTGATAAAGACATTTAATCATTTAATCACTCACTCGGATATCATTTACCCAAATACCAAAAACTCGTTTCTCATAAGTTTCAAATTCCCATTAAATAAAACTAATTTTGATTTTTTGGAATTAATATGATGATTGTGGACATAGTCTTAAGGTAAAGAATATAATAAGTTTTAAATTGTAATAAACTATGTTTATTTTATATTTTATAGTAATGAGAAGAATAGAGACTTACTTACATTTAGCTTGTGCAAGCATTAATGAAATTTAAACGTGTTTTTGGATTTTTTTCCTAAAAATATTTGTACACTTAACTTAATCCATAAAACTAAGCAACTGCCAAATAACCTACCATTGTGAAGGTTAAAAAATATGAAATAACTTTGTACCTGTAAAATTGTATGTATAAAGTTGCGGTGGTGATAATTTTCTTCTTTTAATAATATTTAATAAAATTCTACAGATGTTTTAAATTTCACATCAATATTTCAGTAGAAACGAAGAGGATTAGTTGGTTCTTTGTTGCAGACACTGGTATCATTTAATGTTCATCGCCGTCAGCTAAAATGAAACGGTTGAATTCGTTCGCTTACATTTTGCTTTCTGCATAAACGGATTATAAGCTTAAGTGAATGGGAAAAAATATTCCTATCTTTTTATACAAAGAAATGTATAATAAGGGACCACCTTGCTTTGGAGTAGGAATGAGAGATCAGACCGGAAATATGGACGCCTTTTGTCACCTAGACAGTTACTAATTTTTAAACCGACATAAATACCACAGGTGAGTGATCCTTGTATTTATCAATCACACATATGTCAGTAATCTGTGGACAATACTAAGGGTATAGAAATATTATAATATATAAACATGGAAGAAAACAGAAAAGCCCAATGGTTGATATGGCATTGCCTCTACAGCCAGGTGTACATTTTAATTTTGACATATTACTTACATATACTAATTCATTTGAAATTGGTGCAATTTATTTTTATTAAACGATATTTATAACCAATTTTATTAGAAGATAATGAGGAACCTATGATCTTTTTAGTCCTCAAGTGAAGTCTTTTCAATGAATCTGATGTTTAATTTATTTACGAATTAATGTTACTATTTTTTGAATAATGAATATTTTTTAAGCTATGTCCGTTACCAAGGTAGAGCATGTGGATTTATGTAGTTTATTTCAACATAAATTTTCTTACGGGAGATGTTTGTTACTTCGTTGCTCGACATATATTTTTAGAAAAGGGTAAAACTACAAGGATATAGCTTGGGCTCTCGCTAGGTCCGTTTTGTTATATGATGAGTGGGAGAGAATTCAAGGCATTACATACACAGATGTCTTCGGACAGAAATACATAAATCGATTGAAAAATCAATCTACTAAAAAACTGTCTGTAATAGGACTTAAATGAAGTTGACACTCGACCACGCAGCGAGTAAATACCGATGTGCAACATTATATAAAAACGTACGTTTATTAATATCAACTCTCATTTTCGCTTTACATGTTTACACAATTCGAATTAAACAGTGAAGCCTTTAAGAACAAATGACCGGAATTATTTCTACTGAGTAATACGTAATACACCTTTCTGAGTAATGGTTGCCTCGCGGATATATGAGCGTGAAATTACATTATTTTTTTCATTTTTACTGCTAGATAACTCAATCATTATATGTCACTTAACATTGTTGCAGTAATTTTTCGACGGACATGCTTTATTAATGCCTTCAACACCTCATTATGTTATAAAATGACAATCGAAACGAAAATACTCACTCGGTTAAATATTTTCTAGCCGCTCTCAACTTCATGAACTGAAAATATAATTACCAATATTTTTGTTTTCATTTCAAAATACTGTATTAATATTCAGATTTGTCTCAAGAAATTAACAGAATGTAATCAACATGAAAAAATTCTTTCATTAAAAAGCAAATATAATCATCGTGTTGTTTACAATACAACTTCGTGTAAGTAAGTAATTTTAAATCAATAGAGAAACGTTTATGGCTCGTGAAAAGTGAGAAGTTTTTGTTGTTCTATTATCCTTTTTTTGTAATTCATTTAAATTATCTTTGACCATGAATTTTAAAGCGCTTAATTCATTTCTTTCTTGACCGATTTTCTTTATTATATAAAATCTAAATCAAAGCTTCTTAAGAGAAGATGTGTATATTTCAAACGGTAACTCTGTACAAAGCAGGACAGGAAAATAAGCACACGATATTTTCGTTGTTTCTATTTATGAATTTAAAAAAATTAATAAACATATAGGTAAAAAATTAAAAGACGATTGGTTTTTTTACGCGTTACAATTTTGTATTATATTATTTTATTATTGAAATTCGTAATCTATACAATCTGATATTATACTTTGGACATTTATATTTATTCATAAATACATGTGACAAGAATATTTTATTACGTATTTGATTTGTCCCTTGTTCTGAATCGTTATTTTTTGATAGCTAAACATTTCAAAATCATCCACGTATTTTAATTCGGCAAAGTTTCTACTAATCAGTACTATTTTATTGTTTTTGAATTTGATGTAAAATAATCTAATGTACGTTAGTATATTAAACTTTTAAAAAAATCGTGACTTATGTCATAACCTTTCAATACACAAACAAGTCATACTACACAATAGTTGAAAGGATTGATTTAACTATGTTATTAATTTTACTAATAGTTAATGTGGTAAAAGTTCGATTCACTATAAAACATAGTTTTGTTCTAAATATTACTCATACAACGTTCACTCTAAGCTGCGCGCGCGCGGCCGCGCAGCAGTTGGGAAGCCCCCACGCACTCATTCTGGGTTGACGCTCACTACAAGACGGTTGTTCAAATATTATTTGATCGGTCCGCGCAGCCTTTAAAATTTCCGCACAGCTAACCTCTTGTCTTAGAGGGAACATTGGATACGACTCATAAACATTGTGTGAATCATATTTGTTTCAAACACTAGTGTGGGAAAATAGCGTTCAATTTTCATTTAATGATATAATCCTTAAAAAGAAACTGAAAATTCTAAACCATTTTTAAAAGGACGGCCGGAAAATTTTAACCCTTGTGTCGTTCACGATGGGAAACCCCAGGTGCCTACAAAATCAAGGATATAACTGACCATTGTCTTTTATTGGACGGCAATACCTTTGCCCATAGGGCTTAAAATACAAGTTTTTTACATAGAAGAACATAATGAAAACTTTGACCGAATATTGATTTCCCTGAATATATTAATGCTGTAAGGATTTAACATCAAATCAAAGTACAGTAGAGTTTAATTTATGTAACTAAACCGTATAGTTTTTTTTACTTGTCTGATTTTTCTAATCGTACACATTGCGTTTCAATATAATTTTAAGCAAACTATCTATATATTAATACTCGATAATGTCCGTCCGTCTGAATGATTGTCCGCGATTTTCCCTCCCCCTCCTCCGCCCCAGCCCCGCTGTCGCCATTTTTTTATTCATACCAAATACATACTTTTTTCGTTTGTATATGGTCGCGATTTCACCTTTTCGATGACGTCAAGAAAGACGGTCCCCCTCCCCCCCATCCTGCCCCGCTGTCGTCATTAATTCATTTCTTCATTTTTCTCTGACGTCATGAGTGAATTTTTGAAATCATGACATTTTTATTTTATTATGTGTAAAAACAATTAATTTTCAAAAAATATTCTCTCAAGCTGTGGGATTCGATACCATGCCCCAATTTTCATGCGCGACGTTCGGACACCCAACACACTGCTCCACCAGTCCAGTTGATGGTTACGAAAAAAAAACTCTATTTAAAGTTTTAGTTAACTAATAATGACATCTGTGGGTGAAATCATGCACTAAACGAATTTGACCGTTCTGCAGCGTTTTGAGAGGCTATATAAGGCTGCTCAATTATATATAATAATTTAATATATAATAATTTAATTAACTATTTATTTATATATATACGAAAAATGGTTGTTAGCAAGCTTAAACATTATTCCAAATATTAAATAATTTACGAGGTCTATTTCTGCTAATACGAAAAATAGTTGTTAGCAAACTTAAACATTATTCCAAAAATTAAGTAATTAACAAGGACTATTTTTGCTACTATGAAAAATGGTTGTTAGCAAACTTAAACATTATTCCAAAAATTCAATAATTTACGAGGTTTATTTCTGCTAATAGGAAAAATAATTGTTAGCAAACTTAAACATTATTCCAAAAATTAAGTAATTTACAAGGACTATTTTTGCTACTATGAAAAATGGTTGTTAGCAAACTTAAACATTATTCCAAAAATTAAATAATTTACGAGGTCTATTTCTGCTAATAGGAAAATAATTGTTAGCAAACTTAAACATTATTCCAAAAATTAAGTAATTTACAAGGACTATTTTTGCTACTATGAAAAAAGGTTGTTAGCAAACTTAAACATTATTCCAAAAATTCAATAATTTACGAGGTCTATTTCTGCTAATACGAAAAATAATTGTTAGCAAACTTAAACATTATTCCAAAAATTAAGTAATTAACAAGGACTATTTTTGCTACTATGAAAAATGGTTGTTAGCAAACTTAAACATTATTCCAAAAATTAAATAATTTACGAGGTCTATTTCTGCTAATAGGAAAAATAATTGTTAGCAAACTTTAACATTATTCCAAAAATTAAGTAATTTACAAGGACTATTTTTGCTACTATGAAAAATGGTTGTTAGCAAACTTAAACATTATTCCAAAAATTAAATAATTTACGAGGTCTATTTCTGCTAATAGGAAAAATAATTGTTAGCAAACTTAAACATTATTCCAAAAATTAAGTAATTTACAAGGACTATTTTTGCTACTATGAAAAATGGTTGTTAGCAAACTTAAACATTATTCCAAAAATTAAATAATTTACGAGGTCTATTTCTGCTAATAGGAAAAATAATTGTTAGCAAACTTAAACATTATTCCAAAAATTAAGTAATTTACAAGGACTATTTTTGCTACTATGAAAAATGGTTGTTAGCAAACTTAAACATTATTCCAAAAATTAAATAATTTACGAGGTCTATTTCTGCTAATAGGAAATTAATTGTTAGCAAACTTAAACATTATTCCAAAAATTAAGTAATTTACAAGGACTATTTTTGCTACTATGAAAAATAATTGTTAGCAAACTTAAAAATTATACCAAAAATAAAATAATTTACGAAATTTCTACTTCTAAGAAAAATGGTTGTTAGCAAACTTAAACATTATTCCAAAAATTCAATAATTTACGAGGTCTATTTCTGCTAATACGAAAAATAATTGTTAGCAAACTTAAACATTATTCCAAAAATTAAGTAATTAACAAGGACTATTTTTGCTACTATGAAAAATGGTTGTTAGCAAACTTAAACATTATTCCAAAAATTAAATAATTTACGAGGTCTATTTCTGCTAATAGGAAAAATAATTGTTAGCAAACTTTAACATTATTCCAAAAATTAAGTAATTTACAAGGACTATTTTTGCTACTATGAAAAATGGTTGTTAGCAAACTTAAACATTATTCCAAAAATTAAATAATTTACGAGGTCTATTTCTGCTAATAGGAAAAATAATTGTTAGCAAACTTAAACATTATTCCAAAAATTAAGTAATTTACAAGGACTATTTTTGCTACTATGAAAAATGGTTGTTAGCAAACTTAAACATTATTCCAAAAATTAAATAATTTACGAGGTCTATTTCTGCTAATAGGAAAAATAATTGTTAGCAAACTTAAACATTATTCCAAAAATTAAGTAATTTACAAGGACTATTTTTGCTACTATGAAAAATGGTTGTTAGCAAACTTAAACATTATTCCAAAAATTAAATAATTTACGAGGTCTATTTCTGCTAATAGGAAATTAATTGTTAGCAAACTTAAACATTATTCCAAAAATTAAGTAATTTACAAGGACTATTTTTGCTACTATGAAAAATAATTGTTAGCAAACTTAAAAATTATACCAAAAATAAAATAATTTACGAAATTTCTACTTCTAAGAAAAATGGTTGTAAGCAAACTTAAACATTATTCCAAAAATTAAATAATTTACGAGGTCTATTTCTGCTAATAGGAAAAATAATTGTTAGCAAACTTAAACATTATTCCAAAAATTAAGTAATTTACAAGGACTATTTTTGCTACTATGAAAAATGGTTGTTAGCAAACTTAAACATTATTCCAAAAATTAAATAATTTACGAGGTCTATTTCTGCTAATAGGAAATTAATTGTTAGCAAACTTAAACATTATTCCAAAAATTAAGTAATTTACAAGGACTATTTTTGCTACTATGAAAAATGGTTGTTAGCAAACTTAAACATTATTCCAAAAATTCAATAATTTACGAGGTCTATTTCTGCTAATACGAAAAATAATTGTTAGCAAACTTAAACATTATTCCAAAAATTAAGTAATTTACAAGGACTATTTTTGCTACTATGAAAAATGGTTGTTAGCAAACTTAAACATTATTCCAAAAATTAAATAATTTACGAGGTCTATTTCTGCTTCTACGAAAAATGGTTGTTAGCAAACTTAAATATTATTTCAAAAATTAAGTAATTTACAAGGACTTTTTTTGTTACTACGAAAAATAGTTAACAAACTTAAACATTATTCCAAAAATTCAATAACTTACGAAATTTCTGCTTTTACGAAAAATAGTTGTTGGCAAACTAGAACATGATTCCAAAAATAAATAATTTACAATTTAAATACTGCAGGGCAGGGCTGTCGATATACGCCCCCAGATATATTTCTTTTACTATCAGAATTTCTGGATTATTCAATAAATAGGTTAGTAATTTATTTTTGACGCCTGTAAATTTTCTGACTACTTGAAAATGCAACAAAAATCCCCCCGTTGAGGTCAACGGGCTTACAGCTAGTTTATTATAAATACAATACATTGCCTTTCATTTATCGATACCGAACGGAATTTTTAATAAAATTTTAAATATTTATACTGATCAATAACAGTCAAATCATATTAATGGTTTAAGTATATTAAAAAAGATGCATTAATCTAGTGGTTTTAAAATTTTGAATAGAATTCGTTAGATATTGAGCATTTAATTAAATTTAAATTTAAATAACAACACGATATATCCTACATGCTTATACTTAACTTTATATTATAAAATAAAAAAAAAACATATTTTACCAAGTAACTTTTATGGATATACTAAATATAATATTATATATTGAATTGGAAAATATCGCTAGAAACAAACAATACATTTCATATGGAATTTAGTCGATTTTTACTGAATAGTATAAATCCACTAGTGGCTGACCTCAGAGTAGATGAAAGCTGGAAAAAAGTGTTACAAAAAAATATTTGAATATAATGCTTCTCATTTGTCGTATATGAAATGTGAATAGACGAAAAACGAGATGACCTTATGTTTTGTACCATATTGCCGGTGTCCATTTGATGTTGAAATACGAATTATGTTTTTCATTGAATACTCTCAAAAATTTTATGTGTTATATGATAACGCGAATATAGAAATAAAGTAGATATTTTTACACAGTTTTTATGCCATTTCCGTACCAAATTTTAGTTGAGTGTGCGAACTTTAAATATACCAACTCAGCATAAGTTTTTGTTTAGAGGGACTGGTAGTATGTCAGTTGCTCAGCGTCTTTCTCAATAGATTAGCTATGTGCATTTAATAATAAAGTTAGCGCCTCGCACCTTGGATCGGATAAGAGATGTATGAGAAGGAATAAAATCATAATAAACAACCATGCCTTTGGACGTATGACACGAATCGATAAATTGATTCATACAACTTGACCTTGTAACCGTTTAGGAAGAAAGCTCAAAAAGGTGGACTACTATGCCTCAAAACTGATACATAATCACACAAATTTTCACCGTATATACTGCCAAGTAATTATTGACGACACTGGAGTAAGAGCACAATGAAATTCTTAATTATTTGACTCATTATGTGCATTTAATGAACTAGTTGGCCATTATTTACAGAACAGATAGAAATAAAGTCAATATTTTCCTTGTCTATTAACTAATTGCTTTATCTGTGTCAGATCAGCATAAATCTATCCATAATTTATTAATATAATTGTCTATACAACATACAATATCGAAGCAAGAAATATTAGTCTAAGAGCACGAGAATTCATCGAGATTCACTCAGAACTGACAATATGTCAAATTTAATATTGAAATTCCACCAAGCACCTTCAGTCGAAATCTTAAATTGTATCTGTAAGGTTTTGGTATTTTTTTAAAATAACATAACATAAATATAACAAACCTAAGATGACGTTATGTCATTGAAAATGATAGTCAAATTTCTGAAAGTTAAACTTATGTTTAGTTAGTGTCAGATTCAAAGTTTTTTGATTTTTTATGGGAAAAAAATGGAAAAAGTATTACTTTTGCATATTTCGATTTCATGCCAACATTGTAACTGCGTTCTCATGTGCATCATGGGACGTCAGTCGTGTGTAGTATTATATTATTCCGACAAATGACTTACCGGGGATTCATTTCATTTGATAGCCTAGTACGTGAGGTGGGTAATTTGAAAATAATGCGATGTTACACTGCGCACAACGCTAATGATGGAGCGAGAGTTTCGGTCTTGGTGCGCATGCCGTATAATTAAAATCGTATATAAACAATTCCAAGTTGTTTCGAAAGTCAGAAGTATACAATATAATCTTCCGAGTGTTGTGTGAAAAACAGGGGTGAATTAGAAATTAAGGCACCAAAAAGCGCTGTTAGTCTACGAACAACATCTAACATTAAAATACTGGTATTCAATCATTTCCGAGACACGGCTAGTTTATAATTTGTATTTTGCTGTAGACGAGTAACCTGAACCCATGCTTAGAAACCAGTTATCTGAAAAACTATCTTTAAAATAACTAAATGTCTTCATATATTTCTATTGCTATACATATTTATTTCTTCTTGACTCATGCCCATATAAAAATTATATAGCTTCTTAGTTACCAGCTCAGATGTGGACAAATACGGCTCTTCATACGCTTAAGTGCGGCTCACAAATTTTTTAAAAAAAATATTTTCTACACTTTATCTGGCACTTCAGATTTGGGAAGAAATATCATTAAATCTGATTTTGTTTTGTGTATTTAATACTACGTGAAAACATTAGCATGATGTGGCTATTTATATAATAATATATGCAAATCCAGAATGTGGATCTTATAGACCACATGTATGCTTATCCTACATACATATATATAGTTTCTTCCAAGTTCATAATTTATATTATTACCCTTTATTTTCAGATAATGTTTGCAGATATTTATTATTCTTTTTAGAAAAGGATAACACATAGACGCACTTGAAAAAATGTGTTAGAATATAATTTAACACTCATAAAAAGTTGGATGTTAAAATGTTTTTATAAAAAAGTAGTACATCAATCAGAAGTTTTGTCTACCCACTAAGTATATTTAGTGCCTTAGTCACTAGGGCGTTTAATACAAAAAAAACACACTTTTTTTTTTACAAATTTAACATTTTGGAAACCAGTCTTGCTCTTAAATCAATAATGTGAACTTGTAGATAGTACGAACAAATAATTAAATTTGTGTTCCAGGATATGATATCCTTAAATATATACAAAATTATTCACATCTAAAATTATAAACCTTCATTATCTGGATAAAAAGGTTTCTTTTATAAGAAATGGTAAGACAACAAAACTATCTAACTTAATAATTCGGCCCTGTACGAATTATATGGAAGCAACCGTAAAGAAAAATTACGGGACTGAATTATGACGTCACTCAAGATGGGCGGTTCTATCACGAATCTATGTGTCATGTTTTTCTGAGGCTTAGAGCCAAAAGAAAATATTATAAAGATTATGGAAGAATTTTGAAGTAGCGACTTGAGTTTTTGTAATTACAGGCTCGTCAGTAAAGACAAATGAGGTAAATTTTAAGCCTTTGGCTAGAGATAATATGGTTCAGTTGTCTACACCTCTCATGTTATTTCCTGTTACAAAAACTAAATTATTACAGCTATTCAAAATGTCTTCATTTATCTATTTTATATTGTTGTTTACGTTCATATTGATTCCAATAATTTACAGAGGAAGTGCTTATCTTTTATATAATACGCTACAAAACGTTTATTTTTTGGAAAACGTTTATTTTCTACGCAGTTTTGGTATAGAGGGACCGGAGTATTTAAAGTAAAGTATTTTTTTCTAGTAGTATTATTTTTAGTTAGTATTTACATAATTTTACTGTACATGCTCTCAAAAATGTGAGCTGGGTTGTAATTTTATTACAAACTCACATATTTTTTACTTTTAATTTAGCAGTTTATTAGCTTTGAGATGAAGATTATTAAAACTTAGGTACAGTTTGCACAAATATGTTGTTTATACATATGTTCATGTTGGAATGGCTCTCTTGCACATTTGACCAAACGTTTATACAAAACTTTTCTAGTTCTGTACACAGGTGACTGTTTCATAGATCTTTAAAAAATATCAGGGTAACTAATATGCATATTTTACCTTTGTCGGATACACTCTCCTGATTGGCCAAACACTAAACAGTTCAAATGCAAAGTACAGTACTTGGCCTACCGAGCTGACGAGTGAAATAAGCAAGCGAGTGGATAGGTATTTCTATTTTTTGTAGCTGAAGAGATACCCTACTACCTGTAGCACTGTGTCTACTTACGTACTTAGTGTGTTTAAACAGTCGTTATATGAGTGTCGAGTAGAAAGTTTGTTGACAACACTGTGATTACGCATCATCTTTTTATTTTTTTAAAGAAAATATAAGAGTCTCTTTATATATTCAATCTTCTTGCCCAGATACAATTCTTTTGGGTATTTAAACAAACTCCAATGACTTCAAATTGTAGGAAGAGTACCCAATAAAGTTTTTTTACAAATCATTACACAGTGTGCGAAGGATTTTTTGATTTATAAATATTTATCAATAACTCCAGACATTTTCTGATATAAAAACCATGGCTGACAATTATTTACATAAGTTGATATTTTGCGATATTACCAATCAGGTGATTTTCGTGCTTCATATTACGACTTCTTGAGGTGGTGTGTTGCTATGGGGCAAAGCGAGGTCGCGGGCAAAATAATCGAAAACTTGATTCCGAGCTTACCGATGAAAGCTTAATGCCGCCATTGAATGAAATAATTACTTTAATTGTCGTACTTGGAATCTAATTATTTCTGTCTCACCTCAAGCATTGGATGTTCTGTTTCCCTGAAACAAAGACTGTAATCTTACAGAGATTTTCAAATAACATCATACAGAAATTATTATTTTGTCTTCATAGTTAAAATCTTCATACAACACGAACTAAACTATCGACAATTTTACCAAAACATGCCGATTTGCTTTTTGTTTATTTTTATAAATGAATTTTTGGTGCTACGCTCAACTATATCCATAATATAAACAAAAAGTATTGAAAATTACATTTAAGTGCGTATTTCAATAAAAAAACAATTGTAGAATAGTTGCTATTAGGTAGGGCTATGATGGCCTGCAATATTTTAGGAATTAATTGAACTGAAAGTTATATAAAATACCTAAAATCACATTTTTTTACTATACATTCATGTTGATTCATATTTTTTGCAAAACTGAGGAAAAATATAATCGGGTTTTTGGTCGAGTAGTAAACATGGTTGGCTTTGATTGCAGTGTAAACGCGCTCGATTCACAAATACAGAATGGTTCATAAATCGATTTTCCGAAGAATTTATTGGTTTTCGTTTGAAGCTGTGTTACTTTTACGTCTAAGATGTAGCGAGAGCGATTTATTCCTGACTAGTTTTTCTATATTACTTTCTTCAAAATAGAGAGGTGGAACAACTCATTAACAAGCAGTTCTCGGAGATAATTTTCTCCGTATTCGTCACATTACGAACAAACGTGACCATAAAAACGGTTATGTTCGTTATTGTATTTCAATGAATGTTGATTGTGTTATGAAAGAAAATTTGTATCTTTTCCGGGAAAGTAAAGTTTTAATTTAGAGACATAAAGTCCTGATACAGAGGAGAAAAAAGAATAAGATTAAGAAGAGAAAGAAGAAGACAAGAAAATATTTTACTTCACAAAACGATAATAAAATAATATGCATTAATAAAACGAATCTTTTATGGTTTTTTTAAAAAATTTTTTTTTTTCTAAATAAAGAAAACAAAATAGTTTTTTTTTTAAATTTCTGAAGGGTTTCAAAACTTTTAATGGATTTAAAATTCAAATTTTGATTACGCCTTATCTTTATTTTATTAATTTAAGAGACAAGCAATTCGCTTGATTTAATTAAGCAGCTTTTCAAATATATCTATGGAAAGAGAACTCGACGAATAAAAAAGAGCTCCAGTTAAATAAAAGCATTCCAGAGTTAGAAAACATCTCTAAGAAATGCTTTTTATGCAGACGAAAAGCTTAGACGTAAGTCAGTTTTATTTTCAGGATTATAGGTTTTTTCACCTGGAGGTATTTTTTCTACGACTTTCATTCAGAGCGTTATGATTCTATCACAGACATGTTTTTCAAAAAAGGGTTGTGCTTCTGCAAACGATCAACTCGCTGTCACCCTTGTAGTGCCTACATAAAAGAATTGTATTTATGAAATATTAGTTAATTACAAACAACTTTTTTAGTATTATTTTTTTACTTAAAACCTAACATTTAAAACGATTCAAACTTAAGTTTAAAATATCAATTTGTATTTTTTTGAAAAATAATAAATATCTAGTATTCTTGAGATACGAATTGCATTATTTCACTGAGTAGGAAATTATGACGGCTGTCAAAAATACACTGACTGTAAGAGTGTAAGCTAATGAGGCATCTAGTGTGTATTTTTGGTAAACATATAGTGGAATACAATAATTATGATTGACATCTGACCAATCATAAACCGCCTTGTTGAAGAATATATTAAAATGAAAAAAGCCTAGAATACGTCATACAACGCGATATAATATTCAAAATCATTTTTTTAAAGCCATAATAAATAATAATTTGCATAAATAATCACTCGTATTTATCAGATGAAAAAACACTATCGCTGAGTCAAAAAATACTTGGTCTATTATTTTTTCTAATAAGTAAGTAGTGGAAATTGTGAATTTCTTAATGTTTAAACCTTTAAACATTTTTAAAAAGACACAGTGTAATGTTACTTTGGCAGCACTTTAGCACAACAAAATATTAAATGCTATTTTCATTTCAAATTCATTGTTGGGTAGTTTCGCATATAAAAATAAATTTATATAAATTTCGATTAAAGAAATAAAATTCTTGACTAGTCAGCTGAAACTCTTAAAAAAAAACTATAGGTCCGGCAACTTTAAAAATAATAATGTTCTATGCGTTTTTAACATAATACTATAAATAACACTGTAAGATAGGCAGCAACTCGGTCAATTTATAATCATGTATAATGACAGATTATAAAAAAAACCTTTATGTTTTAAACATTTTGAACAACAAAGGTTGGTGATAATCTTGTTTCAGAACTTATAATAAAATAGAGTGATATGTTTTTGAAAATCTGCGTTGAAAGGGTAAACAAATCTTTGAAATTGTTATGTTTCTCTTAGGATTGCGATTGCATGCGACACGCTTCATTCGTTATGACGAGAGATGTCGTCTGCAAACTTTTGCAAATATAATTTTCAACGGACCCAAATAACGCAATTTAATCACCCCCTATCAAGATTCGTTACACGTTTTTATTCCAATTTTATACAAAATTATGCTCAAACTAATTATTTTACTTTGCGCTTTAAAAGTTTTGAATAAATTAATACGCATAAAATGTTTTAAATAAATGAGCCAAATTACATACAAGACTTTTAAAATATGATTCAATCCAGGCGGTGGGAAAAATATAATCTGTTTTTTGATCTTCATATTTTTGCAGACATAAATTACTTCTCGAGTCGGCAATATCGTAGATAAGTAATAGTGTGTTCAAAATTTTGTTAAAACTATTTTGTAGGTGTGAAATTATAATTATACATAACTGCTCGTTCCTATTTACCAATTAATAGTAATTTTCAAAGCTGTAACTCTTAAGTAATTGTAGTTTGTTTCTCAAGAGCATTTTACACGCGAAAGATTTCATTTATATCGTAAATTTTAATTGATAATACATTCATATTGAAACTAGTCACGATACTACAAAAATAAACTATAAAATTTCAGCTACTGATAATTATTTCAGTGCAATTATCTACAATTTTGAAAGGTTAGGATTAATTCGGCTTCACCATTTCTTGACACACTTTTTGAAATTATTATATATTTTTGTTTATATCATCAGTACGCAAAGTTCAAGTAATATTTTGAATGGAATTTTTGATGAAATTGATTCTTGGAAACATTTGATTCAATACGAGAACGTAAATTTATTTTGGTTTAGATTAATTATATTTATTGCTTGACTTATTTAAAGATACTTTTGAAATAAACCATTTTATTGAAAATTGTCAATAATAATTTATTCATTTAGAGAACAACATTTATACCAATATAAATATCACAAAGTAAGGTTTTTTATAATTGATAAAGATAATATTTTTTATATAAATAATAAAAGCAAGACTTTTTAATGAATTATATTTATGTTTTACAGCATAATTATCGTATTCCTTATTAAAATATTTATGATAAGAGGTGGAATCGATAAATATGTCATACCGAATCGATCTATAATTCAAAGTATTTAATTTTTATAGAAAAAAATCTTTTTATCAATATTATGATTGATTTTAATAACAATATTTATCGAATGTCTATTGTTAATATGTGTATGGATTTTCGATAAATTACAGACCGTAAAGAATTTTTTTTACAAGCGCAGGCTTCATAAACTGTTAAAATTTTATTTCTTCTGACAACAACGTTGGACATTATTTTGTCTTCTTTTCAATAAGTCTGTACAAATATGATTTATTATTAAATGTATTAAAATATTTTCTAAATAATTACAATTTTAAAATTATTAACATTAAAAAAACAGCACTTTACAAACTAAGAGCGTGAGACAGATGGAAATAAATTTTATCGTAATTAAAAACCAAGGCCAGATTTTAAATAACACGATAAATAAAACAGCCATCGTATTTTATACTCACCATTTAAAATTCCACTGAATTAATGCCAATCAGTGTAATTTGTCATCCCGATCTTAACACACATCTCAAAGGGTTCGGACACGATATAAATTAGCAGCACCACTGTTGGCGAATGGCAAAAGGACCAACGGCGGTAAGTGCGGAGGGGTGCTTCGAATAAAATGCAAGTTCGCAAAACGGAATGCCAAAAATAAAAGGCATGATTTATAAATGCTTTGATGGTTATAAACGATCACCATGAGAAATGCAGATGTTAAAAAAGTTTAACAACGCAGCGGTCATGTTGAAGACTCCCTCGTGATAAATAATCAAAAGGATTTGCACACCGACCCACGCTCAGCAGAAAGTCACACTAGGACAAGATTTTCTTATACCACCAAGGAAAATAACAATTAGTTTGTAGTTTAAGCAATAAAATAATAGAATTTTTAAGGATTAAGTTTTGAGAGTAATATGGGGTAAGAGTAATATGGCAGCCTTTAGATTGAAAAAAGACACGTCTACTTTTGCTAATCACTTAATTTCGGAAGGACACGCGTTCAATCAGGAACAAGGGATAAAAATGTTACACCCAAATACGGACAGTCATAAGTTTTGGAAATAAACAGAGCACAATTGCATAGCCTTCCAATTTTTAATGAAATATTAAACATGCCGCGATCTCCACTTTTATACTTTATATAAATATAATTATAAAATCTTTGCTGACAAACAAATAAATATAATTCTTAAAACCACTTACTACTCAAATCTGTGGGCATTCTCATGAGCTTATTCTTTTTGCCAGCAATGGCTTCAAGCTCAATGAAACATTTATTTCTTATATAAACACGAAACATTCATTTACTAAGCGTCAGTTCAAGTTCATCCGTGCACTTGAACGCATGAAAATGCCGAAAGGTGAAATCTGGGTCGTTAGTGACAAAATCTGTGTGAATGTACTTAGTTTGAACAATTCAAATTTAATTATTAACTAATTGAAAAAGTTTCGATGGTGTAAGAATTTATAAGATGAATAGAAATTAATTTCATACGTTTTTACGATACTGGCGAATCTGTGTTTATTTCAAGTTTTAACGGATTCATGATTTGTTATTGATGAAATAAAACAATCTTATAAAATTAAAGTGAACATGGACATATGAAATATTGGTTTATTGGACAGGGCTATTTCGAAAACTATGTAATATTTATGGTAAATATTTTAGCCAATGAGCCCATGTTGGCACTTGATCATTTAGTTATCCTGGAGGACGTCATCAAGGGAGACGTAGAGAGGCTGTGTGTAAAACAACTGGAGAGAGATAGCTCAGAAATAGATTTTAGTAGAACATTTTGAAGTTGTTCGTGGATTTGACTGGATGGACCATAGCGCCAGGCCAGCGGTGGGCTGCTAATATCTTAACAAGGGGCTCGGAAAATCTCAGCCTTAATGCCTTTACACTATAGATTAGGGGTGGGGAACCTTTTCTTCTCTAAAGGCCGCATTCATTTTTCTGATTCAATATAAGGCCGCAGTAAACATTGGCTAGGGAATCTTTGGCCGGAAACAATTTCATGCCAATTTCTCAAACCCAGAAATTTGCGTATTTCCCAAAATTACCAGCGCAGGACCTTTTTTAGGTCTTCTAAGGATTTAGACATCGAAAATCTCAGGAATTCACGAATTTAAAAAAAATACAGAATTACAGAATCGCCGCACCAGAGTAGCCAAAAGGCCGCAGGTTCCCCACGACTGCTATACATCTTCGTATTACAATTGAACAGAAATTGCAGTTAGGTGCCGATTTGATCCGATTCGAATGGTTTTCTTAACTTAACAAGGGGCTCGCCGGCCGCGCCGAATTTTAAAAAAGCCCCCCCGAGCCCCCTCCAGCACACCACTGCGCCAGGCAAACAAAAAACAAACGCTGTATGTTCACAAGAACAACAGTTCTGAATATTCGCTTAAGCTCTACACTGATTTAAAAATAAAACGCGAAAGAAAAGTAACCATATCGTATTAAAAATTATCAGGCTTTAATCAATATAGTATATTTAAGTTCGTATACATTTTGATGTCTTCTTGAGAGGTTAAATTTATTACTTGATAACTTTGTTATTCCACTGGTTATGTAAAAAAATGTGACACGTACTTTCCCTTTTTGAGAAGCGTCATCGGACAAGACACTGAAAACACAACAAGTGGAATAACGAAGTTATCAATATTAAATTTTATTATTATTTTACCACTGAGGAGATATTATATCTTGTTCTTCAAAGGATCTCAAACTATCGATTTTAATTAACCATTTATTACTTTGAAGGTGTTCGCTGTCAATACTTGGTGGAAAGACATTATATTAAGAAAACACACAATATTCCTTTGTACTTATTTCCATATCATTTTATTTATCCAGATCAGGACCGGTTTCGCTCATGGCGAGTATTGTCAACTGATAAGAAATAAAATTTAACAGTGCTATTTATACATAAACAAATTAAAATGAAAAGATGTAATAAACAATTGACATTGAAAATAATTTACAAACTACAGTAGAAATTATTAATAATTGACTCTTAAATAGCACAAAGTAAAATGTTTAACACCTCTAACATGTTAATAAAAAAATTTCAAAGAGTAACAGAGTACAGTTAAACTGGTGACTTCAATCAAAGAACAATCTTCTGTTTTATTTGTTTGTCATGCTTCAGCTTAAGGATCGTCTGTCTCCAGCTAATTGCTTTATGTTGTCCTATGCTAGACCTGTATTATCAACTTCCACCAAGTGTATCCTTATGAATAACTCTCGCGGCGTGTTGGGCCTGTATCTACGATATATCTCTCGCGGCTAGGAGACTAGAAAAATACTTCTCTGCCGATGGGGGTCTTTTAGGGACCCCAGTGGTTTCCTCATTATTGGCCTTATTCTTATGAATTTCAAAAAAATAAATAGTCTAAGGGCTTTAAAATATCTCTCTGCATCATTCCTCATACATTTTTTTATAAAAATCCGTGTTTTTTAAATAAATAATCATATTTTAAGTTGCGCGTAAAATATACGTGGTTTCAGTCCAAATGTCAATGCGCGACTGGCACACTTGCTTAGCGGCGTTCAGCTTATAATCTTACGAACGATCGCTGATAAGCGGGCGCTTATCTCTTATCTTATCGTATTTATATAAACTACAAAAGGTCCAAAAAACTATGATATAAGAATACCTTAATTATAAATATTGTATCACCCATATTAAAATAGATATTTAAGAAAATGTGGGTATTGGGGTCGCATTTCTTGAGCTTAGAACTGGAAAAGATAAGTAACCGATGATCGTCTTGGATGCCGTAATTTCACTGGCTCAAAGAAACATATAAAGTCAAAGCGTTTCGTAAGAATCCACAGCAAATTTCCCAGTCAACGTCTTCCTATGATGTCAAAATATAGTTGTACGATGGCATGTTCTTTCAAATAATTTTGTTTGACGATCAATATACTAAGAAATATACGTGGGGCGGGCATACTGATTCGATACGTTGTCAGAAACCATTTATCGAGCGAATCAGAAGGTGTGAATCAAAGAAATATTCGATATGGATTGACATCGACGATGATGAATTTTAAATATATTTAAATATAACGTTAAATTTATTTAAAATGACAATTATTTCTAGTCGTGAGTATTAAGAGTTTCATCTTACATGACGAACTATAATCGAAATTTGTTGTATGCTATTATTTAAATCGTGTTCTCAGCTAAGTGTATCAAATTCAAAAGTCTGGGATGGAAAATTTTGCTGTGTTTCGTTACGGAGTCGAACTTTTGAAAACGAATTTCCACGCACTACAGGAGACCCTCGCTGCACAAATGGCGCGCATTCGCGGTCAGCGAATTGTCGTCGGTTACTCATTAACTTAATAATAGTCAACCGGAATCCATTATTAAATTCTCACATTAAATAGATTTGCGAACAGACTCTCAGTAAATTCATTATTGCCTTTCACAATAGAAGTTTTCTACGAAGATAAAATTTGGTTATCTATTATTCTATCAAAATTATTTAAATGCAAAACTAGTAGTAACATTATACAAAACAAGAACGATAAACATATTATTTTCTTTCTTTGTATTAAATATATGGTGTATAAGAATCCGCCACGTTTTCAATTTGTTGAGTTAACTTTTTTTTTATAAATTCATTTTTTTTAAGTTGAAGGCACGGCTATCATATGAGTATTGGTTATAACATCAACTTAAGTCGTGATTATACTTAAAACCAGGGCTGTGGAGTCGTGTTGTTATGGCCGGAGTTGGAGTCATAGTCATGAAAAACGAACGACTCCGACCCATTTAAAAAAAATGATGTGTACTCAAACTACAATATTTCATATTGTTGACATTGCATGCTTGGCTGACTAAAGATGATCTGATGGAATACATAGATATGTATATATAAGTTATAATGAAATGATTGAAAAAAATCTTCCGGGTCGTCTTTTTTTACACGACTCCACAGCCGTGGTAACAACATATGGGTCGCTTGCTGAAACTCCACATTTATATATCGAATCCACTGCGGTGCAATATTTGTATTTCAGCTGTTGACTGATAAATTAGTTTGTAAATATAATAATTAACCCAATATATATATTTTTTAAGATAATGAAAAAAAATACAAACTAAACTCTTCCGTCAAGACTGATCCTCAATATACGGATACACAGGATACTTAATGTCACTTAAATGTCTGAGCAACTCACATTACCTTTTTTCTTTCTATCTTTATATTTTTCAAGCACAGTATTGCATGGTGAAAGTCCCATGCAGCTATGTTTCAGACCAAGAATATGAAGAGTAAATTCGTTTCTTTTCTTGATCTTTATTGCGTAGTGGAAGGCGGCATTGTAACAACGGTTAGATACACACAGCAGGTGGTTGTGGAACAATCTACTGACAGTAAACATGTACTAAAATCGGTATTAATTCATGATGGTTGAGCGGGGCAAATTACAAATATATCAATAAAAGTTCCGTTTTCGTCCACTGTGTAAATTAGCAAGTAAATCTTTATTTACAGAAACATAATAAAATTTATAATTCTAAGCATTTTTTTCTCACATTCATACATCGTAAAATTTCAATCTCATAATAAATTACTTCACATGAAGTAAAATAAATATTTTTCAACGCATCGTAAGTGTAAAATATATTATATAATCGAATATAAGTAAATATTCGAACCACTTGCATAACAAAAATTTTAAGCTAGCTTATAAAAAGGAAATAAATCATGCGTGATTGCAAATCGAATGAAATTGTCTTCGCTTGATATGTTCCAGAAAAACAATCTGATAACCAAAACAAGTTATTCACTTTGTCTTTTCACGAATAATATTACAAATATTTTTTAAGGTCATTGGCAGTATAAAAGAATCGATTTTGTACTCAAGGTACCAAGGCGACAAGCAGAATGACATTAAGTTGCAATGCTTAAAACATTTCGTTGTATAGTTATACTTTAATTGAGTTTTTACAGTAGACATTGCCGTAAAGTTTACAAGAAGTAACATTAAGCCATGATTACTAAAAGGCGGATTACTCTAATAGACTGTAATGTACGTAAAGTAATGCAATTAAAAGTTTTATTAGCAATTTAGTTAAATGTAAACTGTACAAGGCATCGATCTTGAATTTAATTTCAAATTACTTTATAAATTAATTGTTAATGTATAATATAACATTTATAAGATAACAACCTGGAAACGAGAATGTGCTGGAGGAAGCTCGGTGGGGGTAGCGAAAGCACCTTGTTAAATGAAGAAAAAATACATTCTCAGATCAAATCAGTACCAAACTGCAAATTCTGTATAAGTTAAGATGGCTTAAATGTATTATAAAACGACTTTGGCTGCTTTTTAAATGTATCGTAAAATACATTAATTTCAACTGCATAATAAAAGACAACTGCCGTTTTTGTCTATATTGATACTCTTGTTTTATATATATTGCTTTTAGATATTCTCAAAACGTTAAACGCAAAATTTTTGTAAGCGATGCTTTAGTTTTTTTCACATTTTTTTTTAATTTATCGCAGAGCTGTGGAGTCGTGTATAATAAGACGACTCCGACTCCGACTCCGAGGAATTTTTTCAATAATTTCATTTTAAGTCATATATATGTATACCATCAGATCATCTTTAGCCAGCCAAGCATGAAATGTCAACACTTTTGACTATTTAGTTTGAATACACATTATTAAATATATTTTTCAAAAAAAAATCCAGCCGCTCATTTTTCACGACTATGACTCCGACTCCACAGCCCTGCTTTATCGACTTGAGTTATCGTTTAAAAAATAGAATTTAAGCAAAAAAAATATTACATTTATATTATCGTCTCAATCTTGGAACTGTACTTTCATTTAAATAAGATGGGAAAGTAATATTTTTACCGATTGATGTAATTTATTTTACAATATATATTACGAATTATTACATAATATAATCATATTTAGTACCACTAGATTGTTTTAACAGTAATTGCGTATAAGAGTGATAAAGAATTCTTCTTCTTCCTCGGAGCTCCGCTACTAGTTCTCAAATTAATTGATCCATTTGGTAATGTATGGACAGTCTGCCTCTGCCTGAAAGTGAAGATGCAATGAAAATTCATGTAGAATCCAATCTTAAAAAGCCACTCATCAGAGTCAATTGGTGATAAATTTTCGAGAGTAAAATCGAAAAATGAAAATCAATATATTTGATAATGTTGTCAGCCTGCAATGTAAGGTTCTTTACATCATAAACTACCAATTTACTAACTTCAAGGTACCAAGAGAGCATATCAACATATTAACCATAGGATCAAATTTACGTTAAAAATATTGACGTCTTTATTATAATAAAAAAAGAAGATTACTGCACTATTTATTTCTAGGAAATAGGTGTAAAAACTGTCAGTCTGATAGTGTCTATAATAAAACAAAACCAGCCAGGAAAAAAAACCCAACTTCGCAGACATAGTCTACTGTTAATAAGTAAATATGGATAGGAAATATTCCTCAATCATCAAGTTACATTACTTTGTAAGGTATTTTATGTACAATATTCAAAGTATTTATAAAAAATAAATATTTACTAGATATTCAAAAAATAAAACATATATTTTTTACTAATTCCCACATTAATTGAATAAGATCAGGACCGGTTTCGATCGAGATATAATTGACACATGAATTTGTAGAAATATCACTGTATCAATGTCTTATCAGTTGACAATGCTCGTCGTGAGCGAAAAAATGTAATAATGTAATGCTTATCCTACAAGTATTGACAGTGGACATCCTAAAAGTGATATATCAGATAAATTTAAATCTAAAAATTTGTGTTTTTATATTAAATAAACATAAATCTTGGGAACGTTCTTGCCATCCTGAATTCGATCCGATTTTATTTTTGCTATTTAAAAATCAATACTTTAACCAATGACATGCAATACCAGTTACCACAGACGAGTATGACGTTTTAGAATCCGCTTATAATTCACTTTTTTTACTGATCATCACACGGCCTATTTGTTTATCCAGTCAGTAGGTGTAGATAGGTAACCACATTTCGATTTTCACGTTTAAATAACGATTCAAAAATTGCATGTCAAATTGTATTTTATTTACGTTTGTATTTGTATTCAATTTAAAAAGCGTGTCCATTTTGTTACTGCTTCTCAAACTAAGATACATGTTTCAGTTGATAAAAACCATATTTTTTTTCAATTTAAATGGGTCACTAAAAATGATATGCTACATCATTCAATTTCAAATAAGATAATTAATATAAATATACAATATTTTTAAAGAAATATGTGTTATTGAAAAATAAATACTATCGAGGAATATTTTCCTCGTATCACAATTGAATAATTTTTAATGAATAATTTTAATTAAATACGGTAAATAAAACATTATTTTATCCTAAATTTATATTTATATTTTTACTTTTATTTTAAGTTGCCTTATTTACTGATTTGAAAGTTGCTTCCTGTGATATAATTAATTTCGAAATCCTCACTGAAATAAGTGAATATAACAACTTTCTACAAATACATTGGATTTTTAACCTTATTGCAATGGAATTCTACCAAGTAAATGCCAATTCAATCAATAACTCACGAGGCTCTTGTTATATAGGTAAGACTAAATTTATAATTCATGTAAAAGGTATTTCGCATTACAGGCGCAATATATTTTGAATTTATCACAGTTGGATGAGATCAACTCGTGAATTTTTCACTCACTTGTCATAAGTCATTTGTGATCAATTCAAGAAAAAAAAAACACAAACACCCATGCCCAATATCAATAATATAAGGTTATATAAATATATAAAAGAATCTGAATTTGATATTGATTTTCCGAGATTTTCCGAGTTACAGCCATCGAAGTTCTAGCGTAGTGATTTTAATCAAACAATAGACTGAGAATGTAAGTACATATTTTTATAGCACGATAGGAGGTACCTATGATAAAAAGTTTGGAAAGCATATTGCTGAGGATAATCTTAAATTATAACTAACAAGAAATGAACCGTGTACGTTGGATCTCAGTGGACGAAATACGATGTTGTAAAAAGCAAAGCTGGCAACATTTTTTTGTTGAGTATTATATTATTGTTGGCGTGGAGTGTGTATGAAAAAGAAGCAGCACAATGCATACGGCCAACGGCCAGTCACTAATAATTAAAACGATGAAGGAATTCCTATTATTACATTTGGATTGGAAATGTTATTAACATTCGACGGCTCGCAGTGACATGATAGATATCAGATTGACTATGTTACATCTTCGAAATATTCGATACTAAAATGCAGTCACATGAACTTTAAAAATGCACGCTAACTGACGAGCGTCACATTTGTTTTGATTAGAATTATAAAACAAATGCAATATTCATCGTCTAGTTCCGAGGTTGGCAAACTTTCAAGTAAGAAGAGGTAAGAGGTAAGTTGTTAAGGAAACAGGATAGCAAAGGTACCAGAGAAACATACATATTCAATATAAATCGACTGTGAAAAGGAAAAATAACGTCTTTTTTCGATAACCACAATCTATACAACTTGATACACGTTCTATAAAAAGTATGTGAGCTGAAAATGCCAAATTAGTATTTAAATTTTACTTTTAAGATTGAAAAAAGAAGGTCCAGTGAAAATTGCAACCAGGAAAAGAGACATAAAAAAATGGTAATTTTTATACAATTTATTTAATAAACATTATATTAGGTCAATTAAACACATGTTTACAAATCTCCGTGCACTTCAAGATTGTGTGTATTTAATAATTTGCCTATGGTCCAAAATGATCACATTTTTTTGTACCTTCTGTAAAATTTATTATGGAAGAGTTACGTCCTTTTTCTTTTAAATTGTCGATGTATAAATTTTTAGAGTAAAAAACGTGATAAGTTCAAGACTTGATGTCTGAAGAGCCACGTTTTGCCAACCGCTGGTCTAGTTCATTAATCAGAAAGCACCAAATAACTTGTTTTGAGAAAATGGGAAAAATGAAATGTGTACCATATATCACGTACTATTCATCAGTTTTCGAGATTTATACCTACATTTTAAATATCTAATCATACATTGAGATCTTTTGTTATGCCTCTTTTCCTCGAATTGATCTCGAGTGACTCGATAATTTTTTTTATTTCTGAATATTGTTCGCATTGGCATAAGCTGTGATGTCAAATATTGAAAAATCATGTAATTACAGTTATGAGATAACGTCGACAATTTTTTAAACTTTTCTAATAACACCTTTGACTGCATATTGGAAACCTAAATAAAACTAGACAACGTGCTTTGTTTTTTTGTGCAACATTTTTAACTAATTTTATTTTAAAATTCACCAAAAATTTACAAGGGTTTGTTTGGTTCAAAGCATTTTTAAAAACTTGCGTATTTATTATAAAATCTACCAAATTTGTATTCAAAATGAATGTTATTATTTTGGAGGCAAATTTTGTACCACGTACCAAATACTGATTGCGTTTATTAAAATGCTCCATTACTTGAGCTAAGATAATCCAGATATAAATACAACGTAACTATTAATTTGTACACAAAATAAATGTTGAATGACTGCCTGCAGTCGATTACCACGAGCAGTTAACACCTTTGGCTACTATGGAAGTCTCTTGAAAGTTTCTTTATACAAAACTCGATAGGGTATATCTTCGAACGGTCTTGACCCAACAATGAAACTCACATGAAATTGGCCCAAACCTTATTATGATATAAATAAAATTAAAAAAAATGCTACGAATGGATTTGTAGGTATTGTGCGACCTGCTCCCCGCTGTCACTATACGTAAAAGCTCTTGGGCATATAGACACGAAATCGAAATCTAACTAAATGTGTTTTTTACTGCCGTATCAAACAGGTGAAGTGCAAGAATTAGCCTCATTTTCCTTTCCATATACCTGTTCGTTGCCTTTGAAATGATATTTACTAATGATTATTTCACTCCATGATATCTAAGTTCAGTGGAATGAATACGCTTTGATGATTATTTAAAAAAATCTATTGTTGGTTATATAATGATGGCTCTAACCGCATTACCTTAAAAATCATATAGGTCATCTTTAAATTAAAAAAATATTTTCTAATACCTATTGGTTATTTTGTTATACAAAATTACTTCTGTAATATTTTACAAAATATTGATTTATCGATAGTTTTGACACAAATACTTCAGAGCTTAAACAAACAAGTTTTTTAATCACGATTGTTGTGCATTTTTTTTCATGTCCACTCCCAGTGTGGAACATATGGCTTCCCAACGGAGGCTTGTTACTTACTCAGTTGCTCAACCTCTCTTTCTTTTGAAGAGAGTAACGATAAGAAGGATGGGACTAGGACAGGACTAGTGATGGCTACTCATTTTCACTACACCCTGTTATTTAAGCATTGTAATGATGGGAGGGAAGGGGAAATTTTCAGACATCACAAACATCCATGCTTTCGAACAGAAATTGTTTGATAAAATGATTTGCGTATGTAAATTGAGTTTTTAATCAATTTATATGTTTCTGTTCGACAGCAAGTACGTGACGTCTAAAATTCCTTCCCACCCTTGCTATCATAAAAAATGGAGCGTAGCAAGAACGATTAGCTTATCACTAGTTCAGTCCTTGTCCAATCCTTCTATCCCATGTTTTTTTCGAAAAAAAAAGAGATTGAGCAACTTAGGAACAAGCAGTTCTCGTGTAAAACTTGTGTCGAGACAAACATTCATTACAAGCATATTCCTTAACATAAGGATGGTTACAAAAAAATATGTAATAACACCAATTTCTATTATTAGAATTTAAAAGATTCGCGCAGTTTTTATGAAAGGCAATGTAATATTGGAGCGAAATTTATTATATTTACAAATAAAGCACCTTTAATATCAGACAATAAGAAGATAATATTACTATAATTGTAATTAATTGATTATAAAAATAATATAACATTAATTAATCAAGTAATCAATTTCCCTTTTGTCTCCAAGATATAACAAATTGTGCTGTACAAGGTTGGCATAAAAAATCATTTCCGGTGAGTAATTATTTCAAATGTTTCCTTATTTCTTTATAGTTACAAATAATTTAAGAATCATAGCATTCGTTTCTTCGTATAAGGTAAAAAGTAATCATTCAATAATGAAGTTCTCGAATCATTAATAACTACTCGATTTTCACGGTTCGTAGAAAACACAATCAATCAATACTAAGGTTTGTATCCATTAACAATGTAACAAGGTATTACGGGGCCGGAAATATTTCAAAAATATTTATATCCTAAAAAAACATTTTCCGCATAACAATTCATTTAATTTTGCGAGTCTATACATTTGACCACAGCACGAAATTTGTAGCTTTTTGTTGTATTTTAAAATATTTTTTAACCGAAACCACCATTTGGTGGTTATGCTGCGAGTAATTGCGTGAGCTACATAAAAATATATTTTACATTAAATTTTGAAACAAGAAAGGTGTGTATAATAATCTTTACCTTAAAATTTTATTAATGTTGTTATTACATATTAATTGTTATAATCACAACCAATATGGAGAATGAAGCATATCAACAGATGATTATTTGTTTGTTTTTGGTGTGATTTAAGTAATATCTTGTTTTGGTAATGATTAACAACCTATTTTAATGCTGTTTAACTATAAATAAAATAAAACTGTTGAATTAAAAATAATTTAAACATGTTGAAGTCAAGCTAGGGCAGTTATCTTTTCGGTGGTAATGGACATGAGTATTCAATATATTTTGTCAAAAATGTACATTTGTCATGTCTAAAGTTACCCTAAGAAAAACGCGATTATTTTTTTAGTCTTACCCTTCTTTCCTCAACACAAAGAGCGATTGAGCGAGTGAATAACAAGTGGTTTTCGTAAAAACAACACACTCTGTGTGCTCCACTATATGCTTTACTTTAAGAGCAAATTTAGTTTGGAAACGAATATTCTGGGCGAAAAATGTACGATCGAGTGAGATTAACAAAGTGGTTCATCTGTATGCTTCCAATATGCCAATAAGGGGTTTGCTTAATATTACAGCTACTCTTGGTGTTCTGGGGAAGCTGTACATTTTTTTTATCACTCTCATACAAATATACAAGAGGCTAACTGGCCGAAATCAAATTAAACAAGAGGCTCGTACCCTCCAGCCTACCTTAGGGCTTTATCCTCGAATTTAGATGGGTCTTGGGAAGATTGGTATCAGATTTAAATATATAGATTTTGGTTGTAGATGTTTGTCATCTCTATTCTCTTAAAATTGTTTACGGGTGACGTTTACAATTGTCTTTGATTTAAAATTTGATTTTTGCTTGAAAATTTTTAAGGAATAGCTGGAGTCTCATTAAGCTCATACTTTTGTAACACACAGATGTATACGAATAAAGCGAAATGTCATTTTTTAATCAACGTATACATTCTTCAATTGCTGTTAGACTCAAAAAAACTATACAGAGAGCATCGAGAATAGATAATTGCGCTATATATTTGTGATGAGGACATTTTATTTTGTGAGGAACTCTGAGATTAGGGAACGTAAAAGATAGCTTCCTATTATGTCAGTGGTCTTGGAGAGACTTCGGAACAGACCGATGCGTGCTTCTGATGCCTTTGTTTAGTCTCAACCCTGCTGAACTCTTCTTTCGACTGGTAAGATGTTGGCGTTCTGGATGACTGTCATGCACTATCCATCGGACGTACTCGGTAGAACTGAAGGTTTTTTGCATGTCATGCGAAGAAGTAAAGCGGAAGGAGCTTTCCTTTAAGTCGTCATAATATTTTGATGCAGGTTTTAATCTCATTTGTTTATCGATAATATGAATGTATTTTTTAACATAGAGAATGACCATGCCACTAGTCATACGGCGGCTAGTGACACAGGCCGGCGCTCAGAATGAATGCGATGTGATTAATTGTTGTTGGGATGTAATCCCCCCTCTGTCCTCTTCTGAAAAACATCCGCCCCTTATGCCTCCTGCTGAGAGCCGTCACGCCGTACCAAAACAAACCTGATGAAATGAAACCGCCAACTGATCTTCGAACGAGCAATGTTCAATAAAACCAGTGCCGTAATTTAGAAAAAGTCCTTATCAAAACCATTAATCAACAAAGCAACTTAACCGACTTATTGCTGTTTTTGATTGTGATTGTCTATAAAAAAAACAAAATCAAAAACTACAAATATATAAGACTTGCTGAAAATCAGTGTTAATTTTTGATTTAAGTAAAAAAAGTGCTATTAATGTGACTGCAACAAAAAATATATATTCGTCTTTTTGGGTCATATTAAATTTATTGAAGTGTGTAATTAAAAAATGGTGGCCTTGGTTAACAAATCTAAAGAATTTTGTGAGCAAATACTTGGTCACTTTATTCACGCTGAGTTTGGTCAAATTCATTAAATTTTCTTATAGCTCGTCATGTTCTCAAGGCGTAGCTTATAATACATTTTATTTTGTCATGAGGTGTTTTCGTGGTTCCACGAATTTGATAGTTAATATTATACCTAGTGCTAATTTTTATTTATAATTATGTTCTTTGAAATCGTATTTTTTTCACTTTTTTAAATTACGAAAATGGAATACGGGTCATTTGGGTGTACATTGAAACATTCATCTTTTAATGCCGATAGTTTATTGAAAAGATTGTCTTTGATTTTTTTTGTATGGAAATATGTATGTAATATGAAATATTTTTATTAAACTCGATTCTTATAACTACAGCATGTACTGGAAAAATTTAAATCAATGATATATTTTAATACATATATGTCAATCAAATAGCATTTTTACGAATTATAATTATTTTCTTTCAAACAAAACCTACGGAGTTAAGTCTCAGTACGAACGACATTTTCTCAGTCTATCTATACCACCAGTTTTGTCCTAGCCCTATCGTTTTTTCCTTACTTTCCTAAAAAAAATAGGTTGATCAATTGAGTAGCACAAAGTTTTCATAGAAAACATCTGTTGAGATACCTATTATAGATATTCTGTATCACCATATTCTCCTGATAAGGTTCGCAAATGTATTAAAAAAAAGTTATGTAAATTGTAGTAAGTTTTTATTGTTTAACACATATTAATCCCATAAACTATTTATCAAGCATTTCATAATATGTGTTGCATGCAGCTTACCAAACAAAATTTTGAAACATATTTGAAGTTTAAATGTATCACGCTTGTTTGCGCAATTTCATCACCCATCATTTTGACGGAATCGACAATCGTACAACTCATACGGGATGCTATAAGATATAAAAATATTTTGTTCAGATATATTTTTTTAAGTGACGATCTATAGCAGGGATTGAAATACCGGACGATAATATCAATACCGGTATATCAGTATTTTATATTATATTAAATAGTATATACAAAAACGTTTAAATAAAGCAAAAAAATATGATGCTAATACTGAAATCAACATCGTTATTTCGATACTTCATATAAAATACGGTTTTTTAAAAATATAGTAAAATCATGATTTTCTTTAATAACTTACGATTTCTTAAATTAATAATACACTTCTGAAGAGGTTAATCAATTTTAAACCCCGTCAATCTTAATACCACACAATATGTCGTGAATTTTCTACATTCAAAATTTGATTTTGGCTTATTTGCAATACCGAAATACCGGTATGTTTGCATATTCAAAACAGGTTTTTCGGCATCATGAATACTATATTGCAATTCCTAATCTCTAGTTTGTTCACTTATGTTATATTATATAAGTAATATTGAATTGAATGAGGTCATAAATAAAATTGATTTGGCAATAATTAGTATGTGATGGATCAAAAAAATATATTTATACAATATTGTCAACAAAATGAAAAAAAAAACGTAATGAATTTTATTTTGAATAATGTAATTTTTAATGACTGTCAAAAAAGCTTGTTCAAATAAATGAAACATATTGAGGAACGTCAATTAAATTGAATTTTACTTGGTACTATAACATTTCCACATAGACACGTATTTTGTCAAAATGTGTATTGAATGAAAATAAAAGTTTTTTTTATGCATGTCCGCTAAAAATGTGGTGCATATGACCCCCTAATAAAGGTATGTTTTGCAGATGTTTAAAAAGATAGTAGTAGGGTTAAAAGGATAAGGCTAAGACAGGACTAGTGGTTAAGTAATCGCTCTCGCTACGCCCAGTTATTGAGGGATCGGAAGGGTGGGAGGGAAGTTTTTGACATCACAAATACTTATGCCTTCGAACAGATATTGATAATCGATTGAAAAAAATACTGTTCGTACGGGGACTCAAACGCAAGCCAACAACGCTAACCGCTGCGCCATATGACCCGGTTTTATTGTATTTGGTTATTTTAAGAATTGACATAACATACATTTATGTTATATGAGATACGTGATTTATTATTCGTTGATAAAACAGTGATTTTTTCCATATATGCAATAGCTTGGCGACACACCTCTATCATAGAAATCCAATGGTTCACGGCTTACGTTTGGACACAATAGTCTAAGAATAAGTCTCGTCCGAAGGCCGATAGCGTTGATTTCATTACGACTCTATTATGTTAGGTTATCCGTGACGGCCTTTCTAATAATTTAAATTAAATAATTTCCTTCGAGCAATGCCCGACATCAAATTATCGCCTGGAAGCTTCGCAGCATGTTGTCAGATCGTTATTTTTGTGTACCTACCAATTGCTATTGTTCGGCGATTATACATTTGGAAACTGATGCAAAATACCATTCGAAGAAACATCCGTAGACCTTCAATTATAAAACACGTTATACTTGCAATGCAAACAAAAATATTGCTATCTTTTTGGAAAAATAATTACTTTTTACAGAGCAAATCGCGATATCGGCCACGCAAGAAAGTATTTAATTAACTGATAAAATGCTTTTTGTCTTTATTACATTTCTTTTAATTTACGTTTGCTTATTTGAAATTTTCAAGAAAACTATAATAATTAAGAGTTTATCCTGTTTGTTGTCCAAGATTTTTAGAAAAAAACTGTGTGAACAATGAATAGTACGTGATGTAATTCAATTCATCAAGAATTTCCCTTTTTACTTTAGTAAAATACGAATATTTTTCAGAAGGTGTCTACTTCATTCAGCTGTATATCTCTAATTGCTTTTCATGTACTTTCATTATTGGTTTAATTTAAAATTTTATAATGTTTATTTATGTCCACAACAAAGCCTTTTTCTAGCACATGCTCAAGAACTTTATATTAGGCCGAACTGATCAATCAATTCCGTACAGTTTCTATCACAATTATCAGCTTTTTTAGTTTCAGGTGTTTGCCGTGTACGATTTTGTTGACAATAATACTGTTAATGACCAAACAATTTTATTGACCTAAATCTTTGGTTGACGTGATCCTTTTTTAAACTCATTTTATCTCTTTGACAAACCCAAAATACCAGAAATTCACGACAATTCCTATCAATTCTGTTGAAAAAAGTTGCTAGTAGTTTGACCAATAAAAAATCATCTGTCATATCTGAGATTTTTATGTACAAAAATTATTTGTTCCATTCATTCTTTCATAGTCATTCAAAGACAATTAATTCAAGTACAAAGTGGTATATTGTGTGCGCTGTGTACATTCACAGTACGTAATATTGTATCAAAAGTTTACACGGATGTTGTATGTAAACGCAGTAGTTTCAAAATTGCTTTGCAATTCAGCGTGTATGTGTATTAATTAACTTTTCATAGAACTGCTACCGATTACGATTTAATTACATTTGGACCGGCAAATATTTACTTGTTACGAACTAAGATGGCTACAAGCAACCAAAATTGAAAGCAAGCAATTATATAACGCGCCGTATAAATTGAATGGGAAATCTGAATGCTGAAAATTTTATTACCAATTTCAATTCAGTTCGTTGAAATTAAATTATTTATTTAGACACAATACTCGTGAATTATAACTTCGTTCCATGGAAACCTATTATCACTGAATAGAATAAGTTAATGTTATTAATAACTTTAAGGCACCAAAATGGTTTTATAAAATAAAACACAATCAAACATAATTGATTCTAAAATATTTTGTATTTTTATAACTGTTAGATTTTAAAATACAACAATAGATTAAAATTAAATCTGTGTATTTAATATACTATAAAAATATTCAATAGAATAAACTATTAAAAAATATTTGGCAATACAGCTAGTGCCAACACGCCAAATATTTTAAAGTAGAAAGATCATACTCTCCAGAGAAAAGTCGATGAGAATTATTTGTAAGTCACTCAAGCTTAACTTGAGTAGAATTAACATCACAGACACCCACGTCTTAGGTCTCAAATTTAAAATTGACATTGGACTTCGACCGGAATCAAACCCAGACCCACCTGACGACTTTATTAATTGTGATGTGCAATATTACAATATTAATTGCATAGAATATATTGTTATGAATATTATGAAAAATTAGCATTAGAGGAAAATATTTATAATTCACCAAATAAAAAATACTTCAGAATTTAGAATTCAGAACATTAGAATTCAACTCTTATTCGACGAGAAATAACTAAACAAGCATCCATGCCACGATACCAAGAAAACATGGAAAAATCTCATTTTGGTATTTACTTTGACAAGATTTCCCTAAACCATCTAATTGATGGAGCTCTTACTTAGTCTACAGACGCCGCAAAGTAATGCGAATTTGTTAACTGTATAGTATTATCGTAGGTCGTGTTCTAAGAAATATTTAAAAAATAAGACAGTTGCTTGTAAGTTTGGTTTTACCACGCCAATGTTCTGCCACGGTTCTTTAGCTATCTATACATTAAACATATACTATTTTAAGTTTTGTGGTTTTAGTGGAATAAATATGTCATACAAATCATTCAAAGCAAATCATATAAATATAAATATATTTTTTTTAATATTTTTTAATTAGATATCCCTACTTAAGCCAAAAGTTTTAACACATACAATGACTTCGATGGATTTGGCGGTAAATTCGTGAAAGTTCATTTTTTATTTAAGATTGCGGAATCTATCGCATGACCTGTCAAGACTGTCAAACTTCATATGTAGGTCAGACTGGTAGAAACTTTAACGTAAAGATTACAAAACACGTAAGATAGACATCTAAGGCAAATATTTTTCAGAGTTTGCGAATCATTTAATAGAAAATTATCACAATTTCTATAAAAATAAAGATCTTAAAATACTGCAGCTAGTAAATACTTAAGGATTGATGGAAATGACTCAATAATTTTTAACATTTTAAATAAGACAGGCGTCATTGTTGAATGATTAATTTATTTTGATATTTATCATTTCTTATATAAGTAATTAATCTGAAATTTATAGCTGAAATATATGAATACATTTTTAGTTTATTTGTAAACCTTAAGGTTTCCTGTTTGATGATGCTTCTTAAATAAACAAAACACGTGTCGTAGTTTGTCACACAACAAGTGGAGTTAAAAAGTTATCCAATTTGTATTTATACATCAAATGTATTTTATTACATCATATGCATTTTTAATTTACATAAAACATACGACTCCGAATAAGCTGATTGAAAAAATATTTCAAAATAATGAATAATGAATGTGTTATGAAAAAAGCCATGTGAGCTGTGCTTAAAGTTTACGAATATAATAATCTCTTGTTAGGAAAGTCACGAGGCAATTAAAACAACATGTGAATAAAATGACGTTAATTCAATTAAATTTATAATGAAAATGAGAAAAACCAGTTTACAATTAAAATGAAATAACACAAAACTTTCCCTACAAAATATTATTTTTAACAATTACCAAAAAATAATACATGTGTCCGTGTGTATTTCTCAAAATGAAGATTGGCAACTTTTATAGCAATGATAATTTTCTTTGTAGTTATTATGTATAAGGATCTCGAGTTTTACAAAAGTTATTAAAGGTCACAAATTTTCAACGAAAATTTCAGATCATACGGGATGGACACATAACAAGGTAAATAAAATAGTGGATTGATGTAATAATACAAAAAAGAAATGATTGCAAAGTGTGATAATAAATAAATAGCCTAAAAATTTGTGAACTTATAGTAGGCTTTCATTGAACATTGATGATGCTTGATTCGTTGTTTGATTGAATTGATTCAAAATAAACCTTAATTAAAGCACCGCTATTTGTGATTGTTCTTTCTAGAAAAGGAAACACTATTATATTGTTTTTTGTACTTTTAGTACTACTCTTTAGGTCAAAAAACAAATAAATTCTACCCAAGATGGAATTTTAGAAATAAGTAAACATATTAACATTATTTCACTTCAATATTATTTAAAGATGTTTGAACAATACTATGCTTAATTATGATATGTGATTGAACGCACATATACCCGTGATTTAATCAAAAGAACATTTTAAGCTAAAAGTAATTTAAAATAACTAGGAATAACTGTAATATAAATGCAATGTTAATCTTAATAAAAAATATTAATGTTGCTTTAAATACTGTGAAGTTAGAGTACTTTATATTACATATAAAAATATAAACGTAAATAAAAATTAACATTTGCCCGTGGAGGCCAAAGTTCAGGGTTGCATTCACGATATAAAAAGTTTCTGTGGGCTTTCCCCAAAGGATTCGAGTTAAAGTTTAAATGAGAAACCTGCTGGGTAATAGGATACAAGTAACTTAATGGAAAGAAATTTCACTCCAGTCGACTCTGAAGGCTGAAATGGAAAACTCCAGGAAAAGTAACTTCGCAGGCATATTATTCGAAAACAAATAGTAATATAGTGTCTAGGAAATTTCCTATGCGAAACTTTTCAGACGCCTACGCACTATGAGTGACATTCAAAATATTTGATGCCAACTAAGGTTAACAAATAAACAACTCTTAATGTATGAAATTCACACGTATAAAGTGACATAATTGATTTGACCAAGATAATATCTATCTATCAAAATACAAACACACTTCTGTGTTACTTACATATGTATACTGTATTTACATTTCAAGCAATTGCGAGTAATCTGCCGAATTAAAATGCTTAGACACGTCCATTAGAACTTATGTCCTTATTTATTGCTTTATATTCTTTCTTTCCGCCGTCACTAACAAAACTAATTATTGATGATATTGGCTGAATTATTTAGTAAAAAGATATGTTAAAAAGTTACACATAAAAACCTTTCACGGTTAAAACTAATTTTTCCTCAGAAGAAGCTATCTAAGACTATTTCCAATAATTTATAAAGACAAAGTTTATAATTTTGAAGTCTATATCTAAGTCTATATGATTTTGAAACATCGAGAGAACGCATAATTTAAAACAATTTTGATTTGAAAGATCGGCGATCGCAAAATCTTATTTTAGTTTCCGAGCACTTAATAATTAAGTCTTAAATAGAGAGAGATCCTTATGTATCAAATTATTACATTTAAAAAAAAATATGATCTCTGCGTTGTTCGAAGTTTACTGTACAAAATAACAAGATAATGTGGGTGTATCCTGCAAAGAGGGCTATTTAATCTTCATTTGCAACTTATTAGTATAGTCTAGAAATATGTGAGAGGTTGTTTTTCTTATTGTTCCTGGTATAAAACGATTTTAATATGCAGACATTTACAAAAAGTATATTAAAATAGTTTACTAACATTTAAATAACTTTGGTTCGTGTACACCCGAGTATTAAACTTTTCAATGAAAAGAAAGTTTGCCGTAAAAGCTCTGGTTCAAAAAAGTCATAATTGCATTTACAATGTACTTTTTCAGTATAAATTAATATGAAAAAGGTCTTGAGTTTATCTTTGGCTTAAGATTATATTGATGGAATATTTTAACACTATCTACAAGTCTAATTTTTCAGGAGAGCCAAAAAATGCTTTTTATTCGTTTGTTAATTCAAAAAGTAGATGTTCATTTAAATCATAATGTTTACATATTATTATTTATTGTGAACTGTTCGTTCATATTACTTATGGTGATAACTAAAATTTTTGAGTATGACCTCTAATATATTACAATAGGGCAACTTAACATTGCTTAAGTTAAACCGGTAATTTAAGAATAAACTTGACAAGATTGTCATAACGTTTGTTGACACACATAGACAAGTATAACAAATAGCGTAATAAAAAAAACACCCTTATAACCCTGATTAAGCTGTACAAGCATTAGCTTTAAAACTAACAAGGATTACGAATGTTTTTTAAAATAATTATTTACATTGTAAGAATTAAGATTCCTGTCAAAATTATTGGTGTTTTTCATACGAAAAAGTGAAAAAGTCATAGATAGTTAATAATTATGTGACGTTGCCGTCAAGCTTTTTTTCTGACAACTGTTCAAGTAATAATGTCTATTAATAAAGTTGTCAACGTATAAAACAATTTATGCCGATCACCTGACACAAATAAAGATATCAATTAACAGACCGGGACAATTGCTTGCAAATCTTCCCTAATAATACTTACCGATTAAAAAAAACTGTATTTGCCAAACGGATACAATAAATACATTAACTGAGTTGAATTAATTGATATTCGAGAATCTCATTGTGTAATAAACTTTTTTTTGTTACTTTTGTAACTTTCCAACTTCTGAAAGTAACTACTTTGACGATATGTTTTATAGTTTCTTAAATATTTATTTATTAGAAGGTTTTAATTAGAGATATGATTTAATTGTTTTATTTAAATCAGCGGATGTTTATAATACGGATGTTAAAATAAAATAGTAGTTGACCACTCAAATAAACAAAACTATCAACATGGTATAAAAATGAATCGATTAAAATCAAATCATTGAGTACCCCGTGGTAACCGTAAAGTTTTTAAATACATACATGATAAATTAATAATTTATCTATAGATGTCTCAATAAGACATCTCCTTGAAGAGTGTACCGTTTTACAACAATTAAAAACGAAAATACTCGACGTGTGAGTACTTTCATATTAAACAACTCAAAATTATTAATAAAATAAGAAAGGAACTTTTTCGTTTATAGTCACCTGGGTCAGCAGTTGTTAATCCAGTGTGCCATTGACATTTAAAGTTATCAATTTGTAATTTATGTTATAAAATAACTTATTTATTCACACTATATGTATTGATTTCACATGTTTCAATAAAGATTAGGTACAATATTTTTCATCACGCTCGTAATGAAATTAGTACAAAAATAGCTTTATTTTGTATTGTAAAGTAGCATAAAAAATTGTAGTAAATAACTCCTAATTTACATTCAATAGCATGTTTTTTAAAAATTAATAAATAGCACAGTTGTTTGGTGTTTTCGGTTTAAAAACATAAAATATAACAATACGAAAGCATGTAGGTGGAGAATATGAAAACTTTTTCTCTTAAATTCAATTAAATATATATTTTTTGACATATTTCAGATTACGAAAAAAGCACATTAAAACGCATTTTATTTAAAATTTAATAAAAACTTACAAAATATTGTGTCATTTATGTATTTATTTGGATAATATTATTCAACCATCAATTACGTCGAACTGTTTTCTCGTACTACTTCTCATAAATGTTTTTTTTTCTTTTTGACTACTATCTATTTATTCCTGTTTCTAGCTGTGCATAACAGAGTTAATATGTGACATATTTATGTCCAATATCTGTATTGTGGCCTAGTGATCAATGCCATCTTCTTTGATTGCAGGGTCTATAACTATGAATTTCAGTAAACACACTTTCATAAACGAATATTTCAATATTTTTTTGAATTCGTGTTAAAGGTATGAATTTCTGTGATGCCTTCGTTTTCTTCCACTCATATTATATCAGAAACAAGCACAATGAGAGCGATTGACTGATTACTAGACTTCTCATCCCATCCCCCTTTCTTTACTCTTTCTAAAAACAAGATGTTAAGCAATTTAAAAACAACCTAACTTTGAAAAATTTGTTATTCCACAGGTAGTGTAATTAGTTGTGACACGTTTTTCGCGTCTGTGAAAAAGATTATTTACGAATGATATATTACAAAAAAAAAATGAATTTTCAAAAAGTTACCGCTGAATTCATTTAAAATAGAAAATAACCTGTTCTTTCAGAAAAAAAAACTTGTGCTAAAATGCTCCAAATTGTGAGCGGATATGATTGAAAGAAATTTCCACACAGTACTCAATCGATGCAAACTTTCGATCCGATCAGAATCCGGTGGGTCGATGAGTCCAAAGGCATCCCACCGCCGTTTGAGCTATCAGATCACAAAACAAATAATACAATCTCGAAAATATTAATAATAAAACGTCCATCAAGCAAAAACTGAGAGAGAAAAAAAACGAAGACAATGTTTAAATAAACACAGACCAGCGAATGTACCAAGTATTGGTCGACAACAATAGAATACCGCGAACGGTTTTATATAAATCATCATCGTCGGAAATCTTGATCGGGCGGCTATCGCATAATAAATTATTGTACGTCACACATCCTGACGGCAATAGAAATGTCCGATGATCGTTGATTCGGACTGACTGGTCGGCATCCGTTGCTGCGGAATAAGTCATGATTAAATACTTCAGTCATACAAATACGGATCTTTTCATTGGATCATTCATACATTAGTTATGTTATGCTAGCAGTGCTCTCGGTAACGATTGTAAGGTACACACATGAATTCGCAATTTTTTGGGCTTGGAGTTGAGTAGCCAATTTCGTTGGCTACCATTCAAATCTCAGTATGAACAGTTTTTATAAATCGATTTAGGTACTGTTTTGTGTTCGAAGGAATAGATGTTTGTGTTATATGTACCAATCAACTATCGTAGAAAAAACTTGTATTAAAATAAATGTTAAAAAGTTCCATTAGGAGTCCACATGCTACACATTGGGAACAAACATAATTTAAAAGGGCTGATAAATAAATATAGCACTAAACGAATATACTTAATAAAAAGCAACACAGAAACATAATTAAACAATTTACATATTAATTTTTAAAAAAAATCATGTTTTATGCTTCTAAAGCCTGGGTGCTTTTCAAAAGTAATAAGTGTTTTGGATACAAATATTTAAAAAAAAAACTATTGAATTTTTAAAAATTATATGTCCTGCAATCACATGCATCTATTGTAATGGTTTTTTTTTTATTAAAAAGTAAAAAATCATGCTTTTAAGGGTTAACAGAAGTTTTTTCTACGACAACTTTTTGTTGCTCAGTCGCTCAACCTCTTTTTTAAAGGATAGAAGAATAAGGCTAAGGCTGGACTAGTTGTTAAATTATCGCTCTCGGAGGGACTTTTTGGACATCACAAACACCCATGCCTTCGAACAGAAATCGATAAACCTATTAAAAAATGTTCTTCGTACTAGGACTCAAACCCATGAAATCTGTTACGTATGTCAACGGCGTTGACCGCTGTGCCACGACCTGATGAAAAAATCATTATAACAAAAATAAATAATCATCGACTTTTTAACAGATTTAAGCAAAGCCAACATTGGTACACAGTTAATATTTTATCATTTTTTTTTATTAAGGAACATATGTCCGATAAAAACGATGTTGTTTTCATATCCAAAGAAAAAAACGATACATCGTTTATAACTTATTTAATTATTATCACATCCGTATATGTATGGTATTTTCGTGTCGAAAATGCAGCTTAAGAAAAAGCTAGATATATTACAAATACCAACCATCTCGTTTATTTACCAAAAGAATTAGTGAAATTTTTGAGTTCTTGTTATACTTTTATATTGCCCCCTTCCGGTATACCACTCCGTGAGTCGATAATTATTTTGGTTCGAAGACATAGGCCCTAAACATAACTTATATTAAATGCTATTACTGAATTAACAGTTGTAAACTAGAAAAACGTTTGATGTATATCATTTTATGCACATACAATGCATTTTGTGATATTTAAATTTACATTATATTATAGATATACTTTTTAGTCTATACATTTCCAATCTATCAAAGGAGTAAGCTATAATATAAATTTAAAATGTTTTTTTGTATGAATATACAAATAATATCGTTTAAATCTGTATTTTTGAACAATTAATGTAATTTTAATTTACAATACAGCATTGGCAAACACAACGATTAGACGAGTAATTATTTTTGTAATACTAATTTTTAAATCTAATTACAAATTATTGTAAAGACTTTTTTTATCTATTTTATACACATCCATTTACTTCATAGTCATCTAAAGAGATTATTATTGTAGAGTTTTTGCAAAACTATATAAAAATAAAGCATTCTCTAAAAGAGCATTAGCTCCATAGTATGTCCATCAGAATATATATTATTATTAGAGAAATATAACAATGTATTCATGAAAGCTATTCGATTATGTTTATATTAAATTTGATACCACACACATTATGATTATATTAACTGTAAAATTACAAAACTATACCCATAAGAAAAAAAATGCAGAATATATAATAGTAATTCATGGTGAAATGCATACATAATATGTATTTGAAATCTAAATAAAAACGAAAATATTGCCATGGTGTTTTTTACAAAGTTAAATAACAATATTTTTTTACACTGTCTACTGAGCTCGTTTGTATTCCTAGTCGTAATTTATATCAAACTTAAATAACGCATTAAAAAAAATGTTTTATTATTTAGCAGCGTGGAATTTTGTCATATCGTTAAATATCAATCAACCATTCTTATTATTGTGCTTTATGAAGTGATTATATCTACATATGTGAATCATCTGATTACATTATAATTTTAGTTTTCCTGATAAATATAATATATAATAAGAAGACCTTCAAGACGTTCGTAATTGAAAATTGAATTTTTGTTTAAACAAATATGTATTTGATGCCATTTTAAGACATAATTAGAAATGATTTTTGTCAACTGTACGTCATTTTTTAAAAGAAAACATCAACCATTTAACACCGCCTACGTAATTTGTAGTTAATTCAAGGTTATTTAAGTTACTTCTCTTTCTTAAAAAATAATTTATTTATTCTGTGACTTTTTCCTGCAAAATTGAAGTTAATTTTTTAATGTTGTGACTTTTGGCAAACTTTAACTATGATATCATTTTTGTATGGGATAAAGAATTTAAATACAGTTGTTATATAAAAAATCTTTGTATTATACGAATAGTGGAAAATATATATATTTTTAAATATTGGTTGCTTACAACACTCGCGATATAAATGAAATTAAAGTTTTTTCATATATTTTTCGAATATGTAACTTATCAAGAAAATCTGTGTTCACGTTTTAATGATTATAAAACGTACGGCGTTTCAGAGTTGAAATATTTTTTTGCTTCTATGAAATAATTCATCTCCTTATATTAAATTAAAATACACTTTTTTGAAACGTATTTCACAGTAATGTCAAAAAATCTCGAAAAATACTATCGATTAGCGAAATTGGTTCTGATTGTTGAGTTTTTACAAAAAAAAAAAATATTAACATCATACATGCATTTTCTGCTTTATTTTTCACAACACTGTTTTTTTATTTTATTCGATCCGTTCCGAATTTCGTAACGAAAACAACAAATAACATTTGATGAGTGCTCCTCGTGTATAATAATATAATACCAGTAAAATAAATGCGTCATTTTATGTTATGAGTATAAGTACGTTTCTTTGTTTTATTATAATGCCTGGTTCGCTTTGCGGGAGTTAATTTGGCTTCTGCCCAATATTTGGAGTGAACGGCCTATCTCTTGTTTTTAATATTTATAGACCGAGGACTGCGTCACGATTAAAATATAAATCGTTTATTAAAACGTCAATGTTTTGCAATTGGAATGCCGAAATAACCGATGAATAGATAAAGCGATATATTTGATTTGAGCCATAACAAACAACGTATTGTGGAGATGCCGGCCGACTGAGCTATCAAAAGATGACTATCGATTTGTTTTTATCAAGATATCAATAAAAAAAACAAGTTCAATTTGTACGTCATTCACAAAAATAATATTAAAAAGTTGTATATACATCCTTAAGCAAATAGAAAACGATATAATAAAAATATAAGAATTTATTTATCATATTGTAACGGAGTTCTTTAAAATGAATCTTAATTCAATCAATTATGTCGAAAAATTATTTGTCTAACTAGCTATCTTTTTTTACTACTGGTTCAATATTCCCATTAATAAAACTTTTAGTATACACGTAGCCACCGATATTACTTTTCTTGTACTACAGTAACTACAGTATTTATAATTATACCAAAAAAAAATTGACCTTAATTTTTTTTTTTTTAATATAAATCGGATAAATCCAAAAAATATTTTTGATGTATTGTTTATTATAACATTGTTTGTGTTTCCTTAAGTAGACTTCATATATTAGTCATAATACTTGAATTATTTTACATGGCTATAAAGTTTTTTTATATACGAAATCTTATCTAATACGTCTATCGTGTTGGAAAATATTTTCTACCTAAGACAAAAGGTGTTGAACAAATTAAAATCAGGTTTAATTTAAATAAATTCGTGCGTTGATGTCACTTATAGAGCGCGGGTAATACGTTGAAATTTTAACATTGTTAACAATGTCTTTCGGTGTGAGCTGCAACTATACGCATAAGAAATACACATGCGTTTTAGACTAATAGGATTCGAATTTTACATATTTTTTTGGTAATGTATAGATTTTTTTTTAATATTTCAGTGTTGCATATTTTTTACATTATTTCGTGATAAATACATTATTTATTAAAAATATATCACCTAAATACCTCTTTTCTGACAAAATAGAAGATATTGTTAAGATTTTTTCCTGCTTTAACAATATTTATTCTCTCTGTAAAATGTATAATTCTCAAGGATACATTTCAGCAGGACTGGTATTAGGATATTTAAGCTGAGTGTAAACTAGAACTTTAATGAGTGAATAGTACAAACATTTTAGTGCGGCGTCTGTGTGCACTGCACACTTTGCATTCTACCATGAATAACCAGTATCTTTCAATTTCATAGAAAACACCCAATTCGAAGGTTGTACAAGTCGCTGGAATCCCACCAATTGGAAAATGGGGAAAGCCGTTTTGAGAATCTCCAAAAGCATCTCCAGCGTAATATGAAGCTACCTAGTCTGCGTTATAATCTCAAAATTCTTCTCGAAATCCAACCTTTTCACCTCCAATATCCGAACTAAGCATTTATTCTTAAAAATTAGTAAATGATTTTTCTACGCCATGTTTCATAATTCGATAATTACAGCAAAGAAGCATTGATGACATGCAATACGTGAACATTATTTAGTACACAATTTCTAAGCCGGGGCCACAGCACAGTTTTGGGGGACCACGAGAAAATCCATAAACTCTCAGGTTCTTAAAATTGTGCAGCGATAAAAAAATGTTTGAACAAAGGTCCCACATATTTTGAGATTCCAGAAAGAGCAAAAAAAGGTCTCTTGGTTTTTTAGTTTGGGAATTCCGTAAATTCTTGGGTAAAATTTTCATAGAATTGAAAATTATATTGGAATCTTTCAATTTCTCACTTTTTTCCCAATCATCAATCCCGAAATAATTATGTCCTCGAGTCTTGAAAAGCTTATATGATTCAAGACTCACAAGGGGCCACGGGCCCAAAAAGGTTGAAAAGCTATGATTTAGTAAGCTGTTTCAAAATAATTATACACACAAATTCCTTAATTCAAAATTTATTAACATTTTTGGTCAATGAATTTATCCTGTTTTCAAATGGATTTTCTTTAGTAAAATTTACGTCTCGATATTAAAATTATTTAAGTAATCATTACTTACAATTTTGTATATTTGAAAAGGGTGGGTAAAACGTTTAAAGGTTTGCTGAGCAGGTAGTATGCTTCGTCATCAAATACCAAACATTGAATAATCTATCATTAAATCTAATAAAATTGAGGATATCTTATGGACAGGTACCTGCGTAATTATTACGCGTGCTTCAAAAAGGTTTTGCTAATATAATACATTACTGTACGTTCACGTTAGCGATTTGCAAATTCATGGAAAAGAAAAGATTTCTGAAACTAATAACTGTGATTTTGATCTGTTACTTGAACGATTTTATTAACAACAATATGTTATTACCGCTATATGTAAAATATTAGATTAGCCTACCAATCCAAGTATGTGGTTAATTATTATCATATTTAACATTTTTTATGAACCATTATGTAAATTTAATACGTTTCAATTTTTTGCTAAATGAAAAAATGCTATCACCGCTTTTGGTTTCTCGTGTGAATAAAAATTGAAATATTTATTCAAAATTAAATTTTGATTTACAATAAATTACTTAATTTAATTGCAATATTTAAATAAATCAATTTGTTTTTTTTGAAATCAGTCGTTACTATTTTAGAAAAATAAATACATAGATATTGTTATACTTATTTAACATTAAAATTATGCCATTTTTATCAAATACATCAAATGAAAATAGTATAGTTTACAAGACACTAAAAAACAATATACATACCTAATTATATGTTTTTATTAATTATTAAACCTGAAATTATATTTTGAAATACGGGCTTTAATTTAAATTTTAGTTTACTCAATAATTAATATAGCAATCTAATCAGGGCAGCATATATCTGACAATTTGAATAAAACACATAATACTCATATTAAAAGATGGGTTATTTTTTTATTTGAACTGTTAGTATAAATAAGTAACCGTTGACCAATTTTGAACAGGTATAATGATCATACCGGAAATCTTGAATGCCATAAAAACAGCGCTTCTTATTTTGTTTTTAATAGTCTTTATTTAAGACGTATATAAAAATACTGATAGTATTTTTTTTCTTTAAACATAATCACGATTTTTAGGCATTCGGTTGTAATTTTAAAGTTATAATATGTACTTGGTTACGGCTAAAATTTGAACAACTATTTTATATGGTTGATTTCAGGACGCCTGAAACTATTTTTGTAGTAGCAACTGCATGCACAATGTGCTCAATACCTAATATAGATACATATGGGCATTCTTTACATATCTAGGGCAATCCTGCATTTTTTTTCATTGAATTTTGGCGCATTTAGCAATGAATTTAAGTACCGCCATATATAATACTTAACGATATTATAATTACTTTTTATATAAAACAGTATAGAAATACGTATTTTTTTATTCTTGCTCCTCATTAATTAGGTGCAGAATAAGTAAGTATCTTTACTATTTATCTTTTCTTAATTCACCATTAATCGTTATATTAAGATTTGTTGAATAGTGGTTTTCATTAAAATAACCGTCTTATAAATAAATACTCATCAAACTACAAAAAAAAACCGTGGTCTTTTGTTTAATGAGGTTGGCTTCGGTCAAGTTTAAATCCTAGTAGGGATAGTCTAAAAAATCCCTCCTACACACCTGATCTCTAAAACTGGATAGGGACTAGCTAACCAACAGTCCTGCCTGAGCACTATCTACAAATCAATTCTCTCTTCAAAATGTAGAGGTTTGGCAACTGAGTAACAAACAGTTTTTTTAGAAAAAATCTGTTGAGTAGACTCAATTAACAATCCATATTTTCTAAACAAGGGTAGACATGGCTAAAAACATTTAAAGTCATTTTATTTTATAAAAACTTAATAAAAATCAACTATAGTTGGGAACGACTGTTAAACAATAAAATGCTTTCACTTAAAATATTGTAGTTTACACATGCTAGTTTTAGAAGCACTGGCTTAGTATTATGAATCATACTATTGAAATTTCGAAACGCATTAAAATTTCGAAATGATTTTCAACGATTCAATTTGTACAAAGCATAAAACCAAATAACAGCATGACATCTTCTGGTGGACGGTCAACATCACTTTCTAGTATAGGAATCGATTTTAAAATTTGTATTTTAATCAAAACCGAATTTAATTTTCATTTACGTCACATTAGATTATAATGCTCAGCCAAAAACCACCACTCTATTTAATTAAATGCTTATATGTAACATAACATTTTATTTGCTTCATACAGATATTATACAGAAAAATATTTACTAATACATTTTTGTTATATGTTCCATTCATTTTCGATAACTGGTTACTAGCCATTAATTGTATATGGTGAAGAAATAACTGGATTACAAAATATACTGTGTAACAAGATACATTCGTGTCAAGATATTTGTTTACTCGCAATATTTGTAGTAGTGGAGAATGATGGAGGATAAAATATGTTGTCAAAAAAAAAATTTTTTCGAACGCATTATGATCAATTTTTAAAAATTTACAACAAAAAAATATGTGTTTACAATAATAGTAAAAGAATAATTAATTAAGAAATAATAAAATATATTATTATTTAACTTTCACATAAACCTTACAATATTATGTTATCTCTTAGTTATTACAAATTACAAATGTTGGGCTTTATCATCCTTACCACCAGAGTCTTTTCGGGAGTTAAAGTTCTAATATTAATGTACAACGCTTTGGTTCGAAGCAGACTTGAGAGTGGGTCAATTGTTTGGGCCCCAAGATGCTCGAAATATACCCTTATGGTGGAGAAGATTCAGAAGAAATTTTTGAGACTTCTCTATATGAGGGTGTATGGATATTACCCATGGCTTTATCCAACTGACTTTCTCTTAGGCATGCTTAACTTCAATAGTTTGAATGTTCGAAGAGAAATGTATCTGGCCATTTATTTTTTTCGACTTATACGTGGCCAAAATGAAAATTCCACCATTCTTGAGAATGTGAATCTAAATGTTCCTGATTATTTTTTGAGAAATCGTGGACATGAATTGTTTGTTCTCCCAAGGTGTAGAACCAGCCTGCCAATGGGGATGCCACTGGGGAGAGCTTTAACGGTGTTCAACAATATTGCTTCGGATGTCGACATATTCCACGTAGACGTGGGTGAGTTCCAACGAATACTATTTTTTATTTATTAAAGTAGAGTTCGTCGGAGCTTACTCAGTTGACTTCTTTGCCATTTTTTTTTCTACTGATTTTAATATTAAATTGTACTATTTTTTTTCTCCATTGTAAAAGTTTTAAATTTATAATTTGCCAACCTTTTGCAATGTTAATTAAATAAATAAATAAATAAAATAAATAAGTTGGAATTATTAAAAATATTTTTTAATGTTGAATTGGTTTTTTTATATTTCAAGTAGTGCTTCCTCAAAAATGGGAAACATCTTGAAGTTATCTGGACTATTTGAAACTTGCCTAACTTATATTTGTAGTTAATTATCTGAAGGTCATATGGAAATGTGAACAAATTATGAATTAAAAATAATATAAAATAGCTGAGTCAAACTGGGGTAAAAATTGTGTAATATAAACACTGCATGCTTTGATATTTTTTTATGATCACTGTTTACTGTCTATCCTAATGATTATTGTCATTTTAAATATTTAAAAGTATTATAATGGTGAGATTTATACATTATATAATACATAATTAAGAATGCATTCTTACATTGACTGATTTGAGCAATTTGTATAAATTAACTGATACAATCTACATCCTTGATTCTCTTCTAATAAATCGATAAATAACAAATGAATGCACGGGAGAAGTTAAATCGTAAAATTAAACCAAAATATCCTCAATCAAATGAGCCGCAATCGTGATTCACTCGAAAGGAATTCATGAATTATAATAATCGAAATTCTCATCCAAGTGGTTCACATTGAATACAAATACTCCACAAAATAATATTACCAAGTATTTCGTATTTTCACTAATTTGAGCCTTTATTTTAATTAATACAACAGTTTAACAGTACAATACAGATCACATAACATACGAAACATAAACATACAAATCAATTATACAAAGACTATCAATACAATAAGTCATCGTTGAATCCATATAAAATCTTGAAATGATCGTAAGTACAATTTTAATGTTAAAAAAAAAACATGACTCTGCTTTAGATTTATTTTTTTCATTTGAAATATGATTATTTATGTTTTATCGATAATATTGCAGTATTTTAGTTAAGGTTCGGCAATACCTATCAGACCATGCCATTTCAAACTCTTTTCACAACGAGCCCACTTATTTTTAACGATTTTTTTTTCTCATGTCCGCTCCTAATGTGGAGCATATGGACTTTTAGTGGAGTTTATCTCAACAGAAGTGTTTCTACGAGAACTGCTTGTTACTCGGTTGCTCAATCTCTCTTTTTCCAAAGAGAGTAGGAATAGAAGGAAAGGGCTAGGACAGGACTAGTGGTTAGCTAATCGCTCTCGATATGCCCCGTTCATAGAATAAGATGGGTGGGAAGATGGAATTCAAGACATCACACACATCCATGCCTTTGAACAGAAATTCATAAATCGATTGAAAAATCAATTTATAAAACTGCTCATACTGGGATTTGAACCCGTGACCTTCGTAGCGGTAGCCAACGACGTTAACCACTCGACCACACAGGTGGCATATTATATATTTATTATAAATTATATTTATCACGTGACCATAATCGACGGTATAAATTTTTGAAAGCTTTTATGTATCATCGGTTACACCTGAATATTTAACTATTTCTAGGAATGGATTAATGACGTCTTCCATGTAAAATACTGTGAAACCTTATTCTTAATCTAAAGTAAATATTTTACTGTTTTAATACCGGCCAAGATAATCAGATTATGATTAAGACAAAAATAACACTTAATGTTAAAATAATCAAATAAATACTTTTAATTGTTTTACGTGATATCAATAATAGTGACAAATTCTCAGGTAGGAAAATAGATACCCAAATCAAATAATAACCTTAGCACAGAGAAAAAAGACGTTTGAAATTTATAGCTATAATTGTTTCTCAATCGCTTTTTAAGTGATGCTTACTTCCATTGACCACTAATCCATTACTGAATTCTTAGGAAATTCGATCCTTATTTTAATGATGTTAATTTTAAATATCCGCAGAAAACCATTACAAAGCATTTGAAATGGTCGTATATGTAATTTTATTATATTTATGTGGCTCATATTTAATAGATTTATAATTATGTATGTTCGAGTGTATAGTAATTTTATCTACTTAAATGAAATTTTCTGTTTGTTTCTATAAATTATCGGAGAGTAACGCTCGTCTCGGTTCAATTTTCACTCATAAAACAATTACTATCATTGGCATATTTACTATTGATTGGCATTATCAATTATATAATAACATTTAGATTTGTTTTGTTCCCGGTGAGAAAATTCAATAATATTAAGATACTTAACATAATAAAGACTACAAATTAAGTTGACGGAGTCAATAGAGCATTTAAGATATAACATACTATGAACTATCTGAATTTGACGGTCACCGAGGGATTGCAGCAGATTTTACAGGCAGCGGTGGGCTGTTAATACGTTAACATGGAGCCCGTTTAATTCTAAAGCTATCCGCAGTGTTCCGTGGCAAGGGAGGGAAGTTTTTCATAGCCTTGTAGCATTTTTATTCATTACATAACCATAACGCATTGATCCGAGAATATTGTTTTTTTTTAATTTAACGAAGGGTTTGCTGGTCTAAGCAAAAATTAACAAGGACTTGTGAGAGCCCATGCAAGCCCCTTATATAATAAAACAATTTATATATTCACTACTTTATAACTAATATGGAATATGCAAGATTTACATTTATTTTTACATACATTTCCATAAAAATCAGGATCATACTAAAAATAGTCTTCAATTTAATATCGTCTGAGAACGGTTTATCTGATACAAAAAAAAAAACAAATAATGATTTTTTCCGAGTACATATTTAATTTTGTAGAAATATTCTGTTACAAAGGCAAATGATGTCTACATTCAACAATGGGAAAAATTTTCCGCAAATATTTTATCTGTGATCTATTCCAGGAAATAAATCGAAAGCAAGATTTTGTTGAACATTAACAAAAATAATACTAATGCCATTCCTGCAGTTACTTTCACGACAGTGAGTGGCGCCGGATATAGGAAAGATACATCCCAAGGCAATATGAAATTTTTACTTGGAAAAAATATATTCACTTCAAACATCTTGCGGCAATATAGAAACGTCATAATATCAACTGATGAAATATGACTGAAATAGAGAGTATATTTTATTATGGAGGTAGGTACACTTAAGAACTTACAATCGAAGGGTTGTTATTTTTTCTTGGAAAACAGGTACCTGCTTGTCGCTCTGATAATATGAATCACAATGGAATATTTTGGGCATAAATTACTTTTAAAATCTATCTTTAGTTTAATGACTTCTTATTTAGCTTATATATTTTTATGATTCTTTAGAATCCCCCTTCATTTAAATAATAAATACAATACTATAACCATAAAGAATTTATACGTCTATGCTATATAATAATAACGTTAATATCTTTTCCGGTTCTAAGCTCAAGAAATGCGACCCCAATACTCACATTTTCTTAAATATCTATTTTAATATGGGTGATACAATGTTTATAATTAAGGTATTCTTATATCATAGTTTTTTGGACCTTTTGTAGTTTATATAAATACGCGATAACGCGATGCGATAACGAGATAAGCGCCCGCTTATCAGCGATCGTTCGTAAGATAACTAGGCTGAACGCGTCAGTTGGAAATACATATTTGTACTGGAATGACATCTTTTTTACGCGCAACTTAAAATATGATTATTTATTTAAAAAAAACACGGATTTTAATAAAAAAAAAAATGTATGAGGAATGATGCAGAGGAATATTTTAAAGCCCTAAGACTATTTTTTTTTTGAAATTCATAATAATAAGGCCAATAATGAGGAAATCAATGGGGTCCCTAAACGACCCCCATCGGCAGAGAAGTATTTTTCTAGTCTCCGAGCCGCGAGAGATATATCGTAGATACAGGCCCAACACGACAATATTATCAAGAATGATCACAAACTAATTTGCTGTGGTAAAATTTTAAAGGTTAAATGTCAGGTTCTAAAAACGAAAAGATATTTGATATAATATTAAGAGTATAAGTATAGGTTCTTACTTGATTTAATTAATATCGTAATATTTTTTAGATATTTTTCGAAAATGTCTTAAAACTCAATTATACAAATAATCGTTCTCTTTATAGATAATGATATATTTATTTATTCAAACATATCTTTTCTTCCTACCAGACGGGTTCTGTCGTCTTGGAAGACCGCTGATGACGCTGGAGATGAAGGAATATCAGATAGCTTTGAGGGTGGTGTGTAGTGGCGATATACTTATCAAAAAGAGATGAAAATTACCAACGTTTTCAATAAAACCACTTTTATAATAATTAAATGTTTCGTTCTTGTTTATATTTTTTGAGTATCTAAATACTTTTTGAGATATATATATATACTTATGTGTTGTTTAAGTTTGAATGGTTTTACAAAAAAAAATACATAAACCTTGGAGTCATTTTTTTTTGAAAAAGAAGCTATTTATTTTGGTATTACAAACAATAGTATAAGTAAATAACCAGTATTTTAAAAGGGATTAGTTTTGTTTTTCAAATATGAAATAGATATTCGGCATGTGTTTCTTTATAGACGCTCGATGACAGAAAAGACATCGTTGTAAATTATATTTCATTGCCAATAAATTTACGATGTATTTTGAGCGCAACCGAAAATCCGTAACTAAATTATGGGCACATTTCAAAAGAACAATAATATTTCATTCACCGGAACTACTGTTCTTTGGTTAGAATATATTGCATTGTTGTAACCAAAAGTTCGATGTCATAAATAAGGATTTGGTCACGGTTGAAAATAAAAATAAACAAATTTGGTCCCTTTAGGCTTAACTTGCGGCTTATTTCTGTTTATTTAAGACGTTATAGCAGGTGCCTTGCTTTGTGAGAAATTTAGATGGAAGTAAGTATACCATTTAACTTCTAATTTATATGACTTTTTCTGTAAAAAACGATGGAATGCTGCGGTTTCACAAAGAGGGTAAAAAATAATGTGTGAATTGAATGGTCAACCCAATAAATCTTTGATATCTTTCTATAGAAATGATAGATTCAAAATATTATAGGGAATCATTGTTCGAGCATAAAAAAAATATTTTATTCATTCGGAATTTCAAAAGATAAAATATACGGAAGTATCTACATGTTAAAAATATTGAATGACTATAATTTGTATATATATTATATAAAATTAAATATATTTTTCTCTAGCTGTACATTTAGTACAAATCTTAACGATATTTATTATGTTATAGTTTTGAGCAATAGTCTCAAAGCCATGTCAATATCTGCTATCAAATATTATGATCGAATTAAATAACATGTTTTTTGATCCTGCAAATATAAAAAAAATATCATAAAATAATTTCCCTTTTTGTACACAAACAGACAATAACACAATAATTAAAAAATATATGATAAACCGAAAGAGTTGACATATAACACTTTTTACATGTTCTATGGCGTCATCTTTGTTTTTATTACATTATGATTAAGCTTCGATGATTGATATTTGACTTTGATATAATTAGAAAAACCTCAAAGTACACATTTTAATTTCCTAAAATTTAACAAAATTCGAAACTTGTGTCGTAAAATAAATAAAATCTTATTATTGTTCATTGTGAAAGTGGAAAAACTGTTCAAAGTGGGAAACTTACCAGAATTAAAATATTATTTGAAATAAGAATTGTAATATTTTGTTTCGACATCGTTCATATTTATTTAAATTACGACGAAGATATTTCTTAGCAATGTAGTAGTAAGTAAAGACAAAAGTGACAAGGGAAATTTATATCCATGTTCAGCTTTCAAGTGAAACTTGTTCTGTAGAGACAGAGCAATAAAGTAATAAAGGCAATAAAAATTTAGTGCCCGCTCGAAAATGACAGACGATCCTAATGCTGTGGTAAAGTTAAGTAAATACATGCATTTCAAAGACCGGCAAGTGTTTAATGTATAAACATATAACCCGCATAAATGCATATATGATTTTGAAATATTTTGAAAATAACAAGATTATTTAAATTATAATTTGGAACATTTGAGGTAAACTACACTACAAAATGTCAGTTTTTCCCTATAACTATTCAAGGCTCTGTTGTGTCCTATGGCGAAGCGGTTAAAGGTGTAGACTTCCGTGCCGGATCTCACGGGTTCAAGTCCCAGTGCAAACAGTATTTTTTCGATCGATTTTTTGATTTATGTTCGAAGGCATTGGTGTTTGCGATGTTTTAAAACTCCCTCTTGCAATTTCCAGTCCTTCAATAATTGGGCATAGCGAGAGCGATTAGTTAACCACTGGTCCTGTCCTAGCTATATCTTTCTATACCTGCTACTCTTTTTGATAAAGAGAGGTTGAGCGACTGAGTTACAAACAGTTATCGTAAAAAATCTTCTCATGAGATACCTCCATTAGGAAGCCATATGCTACACATTGGGAGCGGATATGCATTTAAAAAAAACTTTGAATTCATAGTGATTGTCAAATAGTGAATAAAATCAATTCTTAATCTATTTTTGTTTAATACAGGACCAATGCGTAATGTTTCAATATAATTCAAATTTAATAGAAAATCGATATTGCAATGCAATCTATGAGAAAAAATCAATTTGACATTTTTTTCTGTGTTTGAAAAACACTTCCCTCAATAAATTAACTTACTTGTTTTTAAGATAAGAAGTAAATTTTCTCATATATTTTGCCCTATACATAGCTGCACGGGCATATCTTTTAATCATATATGCACTATTTTGCTTAAAAAAATATGGTATTTTACGATTAAAATATCATTTTTGTCAATATGTGAAAATAGGTTACAGCTGAATTAGGTATACTGTTCTCAAAAAAATCTTGAAATTGTTTTTTTTTAATCGGAAATAGTAATTACTTATTAACGTCGCTGTGTACGATATTCGTATAAAAAAAAAAAAAATTTGGGGGGGGGGGGTGGGGGGGGGGGGGGGGGGGGTAAAAAACGCGTTTTTTTTAAAGGGCTCGCGCGAGCCCCTCCGAGTCCCCTCCAGCCCACCCCTGGCTTAAGATATATATTAGCCAAACAAAGAATATTTCAATTTTACGTTAAAAATATTATAAAAATGTATCGGGGAGCGATACAAGTGTAATAAATACAACATGGCAAGTTTTCAGAAGCTATATTGTATAATAAGCAACAATTTCATAGTTCAAGAATGTAAAATTTGCGAATACAATTTTATTTAAACAATAATGGATTTCGGAAACACTATACTTCCGGTACATTCCTCTTCTGAACTATATATTTACTTCATGAATAACTATTTACTTATTGATACTTATTTGTATGCATATATGCGATGTCAACTATAATGAATAAATTTCATTATAAAGACGTTATGGTATTTTTATTGTGCATATCGTAAGTATTTTTTAGGCATACGTTTTAACCGAACCATTTTGTTTGAGCGCATACCGCAATACATAATCCTTAGTTTTATTGCTATTAAAATTATGATGAATACCGTCGTCAATATCGGACTAAATGCTCGCCAGAAGATATGAAGAATATTTTATGGAATTGTTAGGTTCGTATAAATTAACTTTATAAATTTTATGGCTTTTTATCTTCTTAAACTTGAACTATTGAAATGAAATCATAATAATTTATTTATGTCTTAGGGCACAGATTAAAACAAGACTTCTTAACTCTTTAAACAAAATGTTAGTGTTTACGCATTGAAATTCAATTAATTTTTGTATAAGGTAAAATCACGTTTTAGTGTATAAGTTTAGTGATTTTTTTACGATTGCAGATAAATATATTTTTTATATGATGCCCGCTGCGGTTTACTTCGTTAGAGATCTACTATTCTAATTAAGAGGGTCTGGGTTCAACTCCCGGTTAGATCAATGTCGAGCTTAGATTTTTTAAAATTTAAATTGAAAAGACATGGGTGCTTGTGATGTTAATTCTTATCAAATTGATTGAGTTTATATTTCTCGTATGATCTTCCACATCAAAATATTTTCCCCGTTGGCATTAGCTGTAATGCCAAATATTTTATTACTATTTAAAAAGTCATATCAATATTTGAATCAAAAAGATTTAATTTTGTCCACGCCCGAGCTGTTAAAGTAATTTTATGAGTATCATACAAAACTATTTTTCGACATTAACTCGAAATTTGATTTTGAGATCAACACGTATTTCTACATATATTATATTCTTAAAACGGGGCGTAGTTAGACTGATTATCCCACAACTAGCCGTTTCCAAGCCCGATTTTTATATTCATTCTCTTAGAAAAAGAGAGGTTGAGTAAATCAATAACATTTAATTCTTGTTGAAAATATACTGTTAAAACATTATACTTTATAATCTATATCTAATGATAGCGCCCGAGCAGACGAGAACATCAGATCATCTCTCACTTATTATGATTCATTCCATCGCTTCTGTATTTCAAAGTCTCCTCAGACCCTCAGACCTCAAGTCTCACGACAAAGGGCTGATGCATCTCAAAGCGAAATAATTCACCGTTGAACTCTCCGCCCTGCAGTCAGTCCAGTGACTGATCAGTGGGGTGTCGAAGTCACCCTGGCCGCCATGTTTAGATTGTTTGCGACTGCCATCAAAACCGATCAAGCTTATGCCTTGTTCAAAGATGCTTTAGTACTCAGCACTCTCAGAGAACTAGTCGTTCGGATGTCACTTTAAGGCCCATGGGATGGATCTTGCCCTAGAAAGATTTCAATCCGGCCCTTGATTTAAAAAATAAAAATATGATGCAAATAAGAAATATTGTTTTTTCTAAATTCCAATTCTAATTCCAATCCAAGATTCTGTCAAGAATACTTTTTCTTGAAAAGTGATGACTCATGGTTTATATTTAATACTCTAACTCTTTTCTTCTGCGTACTTCTGACGGTTTGCAACCCGGCAGCAAACCGTCAGAATTACGCAGAAAACAGAGCTTCTATAATACTTGGGATCAGACATGGATCAATAAAAAATTAAACATTACTCCAATAAGAATATAAAGACAAGACTCACGTAAGAATCTAATATCTTTCAATATTATTGATTGACTCAACTCATTGAAGTCAACATCTCGTATCTTTTCTAGACGAGACTATTGTCTATATTCAGTATTCATTTGCATATACGTTCTGATGATAGTCGAAAATCCTGGATCTTTTCGAACAAATTAAATGAATTATGCAAACAAAACGATTATTTGCTATTCGGGATGTATTTTAAATATTCACATATGAAATTTCCTGTATGTTGTAAATGATCTTCTACAAAAAAATAGTATTTACAATAAAAACAGTAAGAAAATAAAATACATTATTTGTGGATTGACAATTTTTTTATTTTATTTAGAACCGTTGAACAACTAAACAATTTATTTAAGAATAGATTTTTCAATCAAGCAATCGCTTTTTTCAAGGTTGCAGTATAGAATAATACCAAAAGAAGTGCTTACAGGCATTAAACTTTAAACAAAATAGTAACAGTTTTGAAGATAAAATAGATGCATGTTACAAATGGCTTCTTAAACATAGCAAAAAAGGTATTTTTTTTTGTGATAAAAATTTAAATAGTATTAAAAAATATATTAACCACTAGCTGTGCTTGTGGGTAAAATCAAATGGCATATGAATATAATATTTTTGATTCGTAAAGTCAAGGCACAAAGAAACAGTTTCCTACTAAATTGAGTAAACAAAATCATATTATCAATCTTAAGAAATGTTAATGAAATAAAAATTGTTTTTACGACACTGTTATGGTATAAAATGACAACATGTTGTTGTGCAAGGGGGGTAATCAAAACATCTCACATGCAATCTTTTCGGAAGCAGTCTCTCAAACGTAGCCAACTCCCGAAAGATTTTGACAAAAATAACAACCTCCTTGCAGTATGTTTTCGTTACATATATGATGCGAGATGCAAGTTTTCAGTACCCTCTGACGTATATTCGGAGAATTGACCTATGAATTTGTTTTTTTATTATTCGTACATTTTTTATCTGGTTTCAAAGTGCTAATGCGTTATCTCTCTGGTAACCTATTTTATAAAGTAAATAAATTCGACATTGTAAGCATTTTTGCCCTCTAAACTAAAAAAATACATCTTTATGTAATTGTTTTAACAATACTATTTTTTTTAAAAATAAAACAGGCTTCAAGAGTTCATCATCTTGTTTCATAGACAGTAAGTATAAAATAATGAAGCTTAGAATAGCTTTGTGTGTAGAACTATGTAGATTAAAAATCGGGTAGCATTGAAGACGACTCTGTCGTTGATAATAATGTGTCTATTGAAGAATAACTATGTTAAGTTACCCAAATGATATTCTGAATAAGTCACTCAGGAAGAATGCAATCGTGGTGTTTACTATGTTCTATTTTATTTTCAGTTTCAATTGCACTTAGTGATATTTTTTAGTAAAATAATGATAGTTTTACACCCACAAATTGTGTAGTATAATATAGCAGGTAAATTAGTAGGTAGTGTAGGTACAGTAAACAAATTACCATTTATTGCAAATTTGAAAAAATCTTATCATTACTGAGATTTTTAATTCTTAAATAATGTCATGAAGCTTCTCTTGTGAGTTATGATTCCGTCCATATACCGGTATGCTTTGGTATCCATTCATAACTGTATACATTTTGAAAAAATCTTCCATCTGATTCTGCAGAATAATTTGTTATATCAATAGTAAATATTCACTTTATTTTATTATTCACTATTTTACAAGTATTGCTGACATTGAATAAATGCAAGCAATATATAAACCTAAAGAATATTTAAATTAATTTAATATGTATATTAACTCACCCCAATTCATCTTTATTTGTTATTCACTAAATTAATAGTTATAACGTATGGTTCCCGGTAAATTGCTCGAATGGAAATTGCTCGAATAACAAGATAATCAATTTGTTTCCGTTTGTTTTGTCCGTTTGTTCTGTCTTAGCCCTAGTCTTCTATGTGTTCTGGAAATATATAGAAACAGTTTGAGTAACTAATTAATAATCAGTTCTCGTAGAAACACTTCTGTTGAGATAAACTCCATTAAAAGATCATATGTTCCGCATTTGGAGCGAACACGGTTAAAATAAATACTTACGAAAATTATTTTTATATTTCACTCTCTAAACAAGTGTCGCACAAGATAAAAATGAAATTCGAAGAAAAAGTCGTGAAAAATCGTTTAAATAACCAAACAATTCGAATAATTTGTAATTCGAGCAATTTCCATTCGAGCAATTTACCGGCTACCATAACGTATCTATAAAATGCATAGAAAAATGTACATTGTTATTTTATGGTATTTTATTACCTTACCTGCACGAAACAAATATTTATACAGTTGCACATTTTAATACCACAGCAATGTACACATTAATTAATTTTCATTACCTAAAGCTTTTCCAGATCAATTCAAATTCATAATAGTACGATCGTGTATGTAATACAAATCTTCTTAACTAGTGCTGACACACAATAGTAAAATTATCAAACGGTTCGCTTAATAAGTTAAGTACAAATGATTTTTTAAACTCAAATATTGATGCTGTATTTATGAATGCCACCACCGCAACCGATTGGTAGTTAATTCCAGACTAATATAATAGCAATACAGGTATTACACAGATGTTGAAATAAAGAAAAAATGTATCGTTAATTGGGATCGCAATACTGTCCAAGTAAATGGAAACCGGTCTTTAGATATTTCGTATAAAAGACGTCATTAAAATATATATACTATAATTTCTGGGACGAGTCAATATTTGATACAACTCTTAACAGATTTTAAGTATTTCAAGTAACCGTGAGCGAATTATATTATAATATTTTACCATGTCCACTCCCAATGCAGAGCATAAATGTTTCTACTTGAACTGCTTGTTACTTATTCGCTCAATCTCTCTTTGATTGAGAGAAGAATAAAAGGTAAGCTAATCGCTCGTACTACACCCCATTTTAGGGATTTTGGGAATTCAAAACATTACAAACATCCATGCCTTTGAACAATAAATCACAAATCAATATATAATAGTTTATAAAATTAATTAATAAAAAATTCTTTGCAGGCAATAAATTTGTACAAAATTTCATACCGAGATGAGCTTTTTAAATATTATCCACTGCTTGCAGTATTATAATGACTATCGAAAGGAAAAAGAAAGTAATTCATACATAACAAATTTTGCAGAAGACACAAACAACGTTTTTTGACGATTTTAGTGCACGGAGACTGATAAACAGGTTTTTAATTGACTTTCTCTGATATAAATTGAACATTTTTTAAGTAATTTTATTAGTCTTTTATCCTGATCGCAATTTCCACAGGCCTTTCTTTTTTCATACTTAAAAGCCAAATTAAGATATTAATTCAGTTTTTTTAGCTTACGCCCTTTTGATAGATCGTGTACGCAAGTTATATATGCATCGTAATTATTGAAAAAAAATGTTTTGAAAACACTGTGGGTTACGTCCTTTTTACTTTCCACAGTCAAATTATATAGCATAAAGTATTTTAACTGTTAACTTTCAGTTAAATATATATTCACATACTATGTTATAAACATATAATAAATAATATTAATTACAAATACATAAATAAAATGCTTTCAGTGAACCCGTAAAGATCAACACTATAGAGACAGGAATAACATCTACGTATATGCCAAATTGACTCTGGCAAGAGTTGCATAACGGATGCAGCACACGGCATTACTTACGGGGCATTCTGTACCGGAAACGGTAATTACCCCTGGGGCATGCCTCTCAGACTCTGCAATATATCATCGTTAGATCAACGCGATGGGGCACCTTATACACCTTTAGTGATTTTCCGGTGTAAATATTGGAAAAGCAAGGGTTTTTCAGAGATGCTAATATACCAGGGGAAGATACTGCAATAGCATATATGTATTTACATCTACGCTGTCTATAGTGAAAGTAGTCTTAACAGTTGGTATACCTATTTTTTTTAAAATATACTTAAAAAAAATACTACCTACCGATATATATTATCATTTCAATATTTAATAAAATTGACAATGGATTTTAATTTATACGGAGATATCCAATTGACATAATACATATAATGTGTTTTTTGTATTTATAATCTATATATTAATAGTCGATAATGTAATCTGTCTGTCTGTCTGTTGGTCCCCGATTTTGCCTTTTCGATGACGTCAAGAAAGACGGTATAGAAAATATTTGTTAGCAAACTTAAGCATTTCAAATATTCTTAAAATTATATTATTTACAATTTAAATACTGCAGGGGTGTCGATATATGTCCTGAGATCTATTTCTTCTTCTAAGAAATTTATTTGTTAGCAAACTTAAACATTTCAATTATACTAAAAATGATATTATTTACAATTTACAATTTATTTTTCACGCCGGTAAATTTTCTGACTACTTAAAAATGCAACAAAAAAGCCCCCCGTTAATGTCAACGGGCTTAAAGCTAGTATTATTTATATTTAATATCAAATTCAAAAATTAAACACACTTTTGTACTCTTTCCACAATTATTTGATAGAATCACGACCGGTTTCACTCATCCTGAGCATTTTCAACTGATAAGAATATATATTGATACATGACTATTTATTCTAATCCAAGTAAAACTAATAAGGGTTTTATAAACAACTAGTAATATAAATAAAAATTAAATTTAAAGAATACAATAAATAAATTATTTATTATATAATTAGTTTTTGTGATCCCGGGATTGATATATTATATTATTATGCCACAATTCTTACAGATCATTGCTGAAAAAAGTGGGTAGCTTAGAGATTAGAGAGAGAAGTCAGAGACCTTTTTTTTAGCTCCGTCATGTGAAAAAATAACGAATTGGCAGATTCACAATTATTCACAAGTCGGAGACCTTTTTTTAGCTCTATTTAGAATTTTTTATGCGTTATAGTGAATCTTGATATTCCGGGATTATCAAAATTGGTCGGAATCCCGGGATTGGAGGCCCTATCTGTACCGCATGCATTCTGATTGCTATGGCACCTTACAAATGTAATGTTCTGATTAACGTATACTGAGATTCGAAAACAGATATTTGCGTCGAATTCTGCGGCAATGTTGATTCCATTTGCCAAAAAATATAAAACATAGAGATTTCACTAAGAAACCCATCATGACAACTTTACACTTAAAATGCCTTTGTCTTTGGCTTTTTTTGTGGATTCTGTATTGCCTGATGTAGCCGAAATTTTCGTTGTCGTTCTTAATTGTTGCTATTGACCTTCTATAGGATAAAAAAAAACGGTATTGGACCTCGTGGAAGGAAATAGATCGGCGGGAGTAGTTTTTTTTAGACACAGTGTCGTATCTTTATACTCCGAATAGGAAGCGGACATGGCTACAGAAAAAAATGAATTCTACCTAAATGAAATCATTTTTTAATTGATGATCATGTACTTAAATTAGTATGCAACATAACGTGTAATGGAATCGAATTGATTGATTATAAAGCAGGTGGTCCTTTTTATTAACAGGAAGACAGCTCACCCATTATCCGGTTTGAAACGAACAATTAATAATGAACATGTACATTGTGCTTATTTTCGGCAAGTCACAGCGGATGCCGGCATGCCTTGAAAATCTCAATCAATATAATATGTTATATTTAATTTTACTATAGCTAGGACTAAGAACCTATTTTTATTTATAAAATATAAAAATAACGTCTTTTAAAAACTTCCGATCTTATCAGAAAATCGATTTTTTAATAAAACATTAGAAATTCTTGGCAAGTTGATGTATTTTATAACTGGTATTTTCTTCAAGATATTTTATAACTAACAGAAAAATTGTGCTTGATTTTTTATCAAGATATCAATGTTATAAATATCATCTGCAACTTATAACAGTAAGATGATTTCTTATTAAATTTATTTTATTTGGAGTAAATATTCAAATCGAATTCCTTCAACAAAATCACTTACCTTCTTGTTTATCTTACGTTGCCTTTGAATATTATTCAGTGAATTGTTGGTGGAATAGCGTTATATTTATAAAAAATATAGACATTTTTTTGTACTACATTCCATAATTTTATTCAATGATATGTGCTTGTGTCGCTCATTGCGAGTATTATTAACTGATAAAAATAAATTTACGCAGTTTCATTTATGTAATACGATGAAAAACATGGTATACAATACAATTCGTAAAACAAATACAACAAGAGTTTACTGATTAGCATAAAAAATATTAATATCTGGAATTAAATTATCTACAAAATATGATAAAGACCTCTTACGGCTCTCAAAAATAAATACCAAACTATTTGAATCTTATTTTATTTTTGATTTTAAAGAGTAAGAAAAACTATTTACTAACATCACGTGGGACGAAAATTTGTAGAGTTTCATTATGTTTAATTTAAGCCGGAACCAGTAGCTTGGCAACACAACCGCATGTTAATGGCTTCTTTTGTTTTACAATTTAACTCACCTCGCAATTCATGATAATTTTTCTGAGAATTAATTCCCGTTTGAAATCTCTGACAAGTTATTTAAATAAGACTTCACAGACTTCGCCGGAGAATAATATGACCGAGAGCATACAAATAATAATGGCGGCACGGCTCCCCCGATATGCTCATGAACCAAGGAAGTTAGAATATGAACTTAGTCTTGGAACAATTTCAACACGTCAAAATCGTGACTGTTAGGTTTATAATGCTCCCATCATAACACGATAAAATTTGTTGGCGGCGAAAAGTTGCTACAAATAAGAAGACGATGAACAAACTCATTTGTTTCCAAAGCTTTACTGTCAAATAGTTAACTGTTCGTCGTGTAATAATCTTCGTCAGTCAATTGAAAACCCCATCCCCTAAAATACAAAAAAAACAAATCTTGAATGATTTTTGTATTTAATCTCGACAGATAAGCATTATATTAATGACAATACACAATTTTTCTGTTACTCAAATTTTGTGTTTTAATTAAAGATTACAATATGTAATAAGATTCATTCAGGGAGTGTGAAAATCACTCTCTTTAAGCAAAACCTTCACGGGCCATGATATTAAGCCTTCGTAGACCTTAGGTATGTACTTCAAATAGAATTTTATTTTTATATATGTAAGATAAAGTAACTACATGTTGTCAAGACATTATTGATATTTTTATCTATCTCATAAGTGCATTGATTTTCGTTCATAAAAAAATTCAATACTGCTGGAATTGGCATTGCCATTGTATCTGGGCTGAGGAATATTTGTTAGTTCATATATATATATATATATACACGATATGAACGTCAGAGAAAAATACTTTTTCCTAGGCGTTTCTTAGCAGCTTAAGATCTAAGAGCATAAACATGTCAACAGGAAGACTTCCTTATTTATTACAGTATAAAGGTTGTCTTGATTTGACCATTTATTTTTTTATTTTACTTAATACATAAATAAATATAACGATCAGAGTCAATCATAGCGAATTTAATTTAAAATACAATTGAAACTATGCAGTTTAAGCGTAATTATTTTACAAATTTTGATTTAAAAACATGCATCATAGTTTGTTCAAATTTTTACATTTGGAGACAAGACTGGCTTAGTTCAGTTGAAAATGCTTACTCGCTAAGAACTACCAGTTATGGCCAGGGCGTGGAGAGTGGGTAAGAAAATAACGACTCCGACTCTGACTCAAATGTTAAATTAAAAACCGACTCCGACTTAAACATTTCAGCTTAACTTACATGTGCATACAATCAGATCATTATAGTTATTAGAATAATTATATTATATTTCACCAATCAATATGATGAATACACTAATAATTTTTCAATATCATTCAATTATTTTTCTTCGATTTTTTTGACTCTGACTCTACAGTCCTGATTATGGCCCTTTACACATGATATTACTGATAATGATATTACTTTATAATGTTAAAATATGCTATACTCCATTCAAAAGAATCTAAAATAAATGGAGTGTAATTTTCCTGGATTGTTATGAATATAGTAAAACATTATGGTTTTTAAAAAAACTCAAGTTCGTCTCTACATATAAATTCCATTTTAAAGATGAACTTAAATATAATCTCTGACCTTACTCAAAACTCTATATTTTTACAAGTTTTTACTAAATGAACTGTTTTATATTATTATTAACGATATTCATCACATGGTATTATCAAAAAAATAAAGTTGGTAAATTGTTTTTTGTGCGTTATATAAAATTTTAATTTGTTCAGAAAGAACACCATTAACGAATAAATTATAGTTTTATGTCCTATAAAAACAAACAGCTTTGAGAATCGCTGCAGATTCGTTTGAATGCGATAATAAAAGGCGGTCGGGAAATTGATTTCATTGGCTGTAAAATCTGATATTATAATGTTTGAAATTGTTTAAAACAGGCATTCGGCAATCAGTTCCCATGGCTACAAGGCTTACCTTTCCCAGATATTTAGCAATAGAGCGCAGTGTAATAATATTTTAATATAATAGTACGGAAGCAGAGTTCGTGTTTGTACAGGTGTGATATTAGCTTAATTAAGTTTTCCCATTTGGAGTTCGTACGTGTCGTGAAAATGCTGCAATATAAATCACACACGCTAATACTTTTATACTCATATTTATATAGTTATATTGTAAAAGTGTATAAAACTGCTCAATTCAAACGAGAAAAAAACATTGATGTACGCTATTGAAACATCAGTTATGTCATATTTTTACGATTATGTTTAACTAATAAACGAATAATTTTGGGCATAGTGCTTTAGCATGTCTTTTTTTTCTTATATCATAAGAATTACAAATAATTATATGGTTGATAAAAGTTAGATCATTAATTAGAATACACAAATAATATTAAGTCATATTCTCAAATTTATAAGAATCACTATGAGGAGGGTTTTAAATATCAATATTATTATTTTATTTTGACTTGTACAGTTGGTATAACACAAACGTTATAATTGTTATTATTTTCACGGTTGCTATGGTAAATATTTTATGATTTATTCGACCAACCAAAAGAGTGTGTAAGAAAGTGGCTATTTTTAAGCAATCTGTCAAAATTAAAGCAAACTCGCCAAGTAGCATGTTGTAAAGAACACTTTTTTCATTACAATCATGAATTACGTAAACTGAATGGACAATATTAATCAGACATAAAAAGTTTAACATTGACCTTTGAAAGATCGACTATAACAAAAGCAAACATAGCCGTAATTGTGATATTTTTATTATATCAACCGTAAAAACGAAATACAAGCGTAATATTGAGTATAAGATACCCATCATTAATTAATGTCTAAGTCCAAATAAAATTTAGAATAACCCTGCAGGTCTCTATGTCTTCCATAGCAAGGTAAACTTTTGGAATGAATATCTTTAAAAACATTCCACAATACTGCGAAACATTGATTATATATTGTTCAAAGGACTGTGATAAAATAACTAAAAATGCGGGAAACTGATATTGTGAGAAATCTTCAAGAAATACCAAAAAAAACCACTCGTTAAAGTATTATAATATGTTTGTAGCCTATTTGGAGTTCAGTTTTAACAAGGACCCGTCAAACTCACGTACTTTTATAAGATAACCCTTTTTGCAATGTCACCTCCCTTTGATCTTGATTTTTTTTTCAATGTTTTGAATTATTTTCAGTTTTTCAGTCACAGATTTACTTTTTTCATAAAGAACATTTTAATTGCGAAATTAGAAAAATTAGAAAAATTCGCGAATAGACTGAACGAAATTAGAATTATTCAGCAAAAACGGTAAATTGGGATAATATTTGTGACAGGATGATATTATTTAGATAATAGATCAAGGATATCGCTAAATCGGGGAACGATTAAAACGGGATTGTTTATAATTATTCTTATATGTTTTGGCCGGGATTATGAAAAATAAACGATCCACGCGGGTAAACGAAGAATATGAGAACGGTACTACTTTATATCTTTATATATTATACAAATTATTTAATTTAAAATTAGAATTTAATTACTATTTTATCAGAGAGATGAGTTTAATGATAATTCAAATAAATTAACGTGACTCAGTAATCAAATCTTTTTTTTTTTGCCTTAAGTATTACAATTAAAACTACCAATAAAGACTTGAAATAAATTAATAAATTCTTCGTTTATTTTTTAATGATCATGATAAGTGAGTGATGTTGAATGTTAAAAGGTTCAGGTGCATTTTACAACTTTGACGTTATCCTCATAAATGTGTTTTATGATATGAACATTAATGAATCACAATCGCTAGAAGCCAAATATTAAATGTCTAGACAAACAAATTAATTTGAAGACTTTGGAAAGTAGCAGGTAAAGTTTTGGTAAATCGATTATAAGACGCAAAGCCGTTATAAGTTTAAAAGATTATTGTAAAAGGTATATGTACTTTAAGTACTTTACAGTGGTATTATTTGAACTACGTAGTTCTTAAAGAAAAACAAGACTATGAGATACCTACCTGACATCAAGTTATCAATGAATTTTATTCAGGTAAACAGCAATAGGTTTTATGCAAAACTTTCTCTTTATTTTATTCTGTACTAAAAAAATTCAAAGAAATAAATATTTATTTCATAAACACACACATTGTGTGATGAATATGATAGTAAATTATTATTAAAAGCTGAGAAGTAAAAATCATGGTTTATAATATTTTGGGCGTACTAAGATTCTTCACAAATTTGTCGATTACTTTCAAATGTAATATAAGATATTATTTCAATTAAATAATTTTTATCATCTTTATACTTGTTATTTATGATAAAAAAAATCTGAAGAGAAATCACCACTTATCTATAATTTTTCATATTTTATTTACATTTTAGGGTCCTATGGCGCAGCGGTTAACGTTGTGGGCTTCCGTGTCGGATCTCACTGGTTCGAGTCCCAGTACGAACAGCATTTTTTCGATCTATTTAACGATTTCTATTCGTAGGTGTGGGTGTGTGCGATGTTTAAAAAAATCCCTCCCGCCCTTTCCGATCCTTTAATAACTGGGCGTAGCGAGAGCGATTAGTTAACCACTAGTTCTGTCCTAGCCTTATCCTTCTATCCCTACTACTTTCTTTGAAAAAGAGAGGTTGAGCGACTGAGAAACAAATTCGTAGAAAAACTTCTGTTGAGATACCTCCATTAGAAGTTCATATGCTCCACATTAGGAGCGGACATGAATTTTTAAAAAAAAATATTTGTCATTGCCATAGAAAAAAAATATTTTTATAAAATTAGTTTTAAAAATACTAAATAAAATAAAATTATTCATTTTAATACTTTCAGTGTAAAATTTTGTTTTTTTTTCAAATAGTACAACTGTAAATTGCTAAGTAAACAAGAAGATATTGACCTACAACTAACTCTATCCACTTCATCCATCTCACATTAGCTTATTTACATATTATCTCTATTCAAAGTAAATATACTCCTCCGGGAGTAACATACTGTCATCTTTACTCCTTATTATGAATAGATAGACGTTAAAACGTATCATATTATCTAAAAGTCGATAGACTTCTTTTGAGAAATTGCATGCATATGTTTGATAATGGTATTGCTTGCTTGTAAAAGAAAAAAAAATAGAGGTACAAGATTTATTAAAGATAAAGTTCACAAGCTTGCTCATTCTTTCGCGATGAATTATATTACTTCTCAATATTTATTTTTTGTTATAGAAAATTATTATTAATGTGTTCACAGATTGGTAAACTTTTGCCCACAAACGTACTGATTTATGGTATAACAGAAAAAATATACAAAATACGTACAAAATCTTCTTAAAAAAACTAAAAATGCAATTAAAAAATCAATAAACGATACTAGTCATGACTGAGCGGCGAAATTAAAATGAAAAACTCATAAAACTAGATTTATATGCAATAAAGATCCGATGGTGAAAACGTGTTTTGTCATAAAAATAATTCAAAGGCACATTTTTATTGAATAAAATGTTTGTTGTGGCTGACGTTTTTTTGAGTACAGACATCGACATTCATAATTAAGAATAAAATTTATGTAACGTTTTAGATGTGCATATTTTTAAGCCAACTATTTATCACGACTAAATAATTAAAAATCACATAAAAAATTCTACACGGTGGGTGTTTTTATTTTTGCAAAATGATGGTCATAAATTGCCAGATTATATTTTTTAACATAGCGCATTAGAAAACGGTAACATATTCATATTTTATTTATCTGAAGTATTCAGTATTTCAATATGTTATAAAATTTATGTGTCTATTGTTTATTTAAGGATATACAACGTTGATAATTTATGTTTTATTAAAATTTAAAAAATGCTTGTAATAAAAAATGTAATAAGTATCGTATTTTATTTTAATTTGAATTTAAGTGAACGAAACAAATAATCTGGTGTCTATAAGCTGTGATATGTTACCATTCAAATATATTACAAATACAATACTAAATTCTAGTAAATGGAGTTGCTCAAAGTTAAGGTTTCCAACCCGGGTAGAACCGGAAAGGAGTACCCGGTTACCCGTACGTTTTCAAAAGAACCGAAAGCCGGGTAATTTTTGTCGGTTACCCGGTCATTTTTATTTCGATATAATATTTCTTGTCTCAATATTGAATATGTATCTTTCACAGTGCACCACTGCATTTTCGCGTTTAAAAAAATCCTTGAACTTGTCATTAATAGGGGTAGGGGCGGTAAACTTTTTCAACACGCTGCCAAATAAGAGCCTGGTGTAACTTCCATATAAGCTCAAATAAATCATATAAAAAATACCATTTTCTTCTATTATTCAATTCGCAACACTCTTTTCTCTGTTGGAGTATCTTGCGTTTTGAGCAATTGTTGACAGGTGGCATTGCTGGTTTAACAAAATATTTAACTTATTTTAATTTATTGTAATACCAGTAAAGCAGCACACACAAACAATTTCTCTCTTTTATTGCATGCGTAGAAAGAGTATGTTTATGCTGTAGCTAATTGAGATAAATAATTATATGTGAGAGTTTCCGAATAATTATATTCATATCGAAATCATCAAAATTGTAAACTCGAATTCGATAAAATATTTGAGTCAGTCATTGTCGTTGATTTCACGATTTAAATATTGGAAAATAATCTAGTTATTTTATCTAAGATCTGATGATGTAACGCTTCTGAGAAGAGTGAACTTTTCAAGGATTTTATTTATTCAAAACATATTTCTGGTGCCACACATTTGCCAAAGGCGTGCTACGAGACTTTATTAGAAAAAATATGTCTTATTATGAACTGGGAAAATTATGGTAAAAAAATAGTAAGCAGACATTTTTTACTACCATTAATGTACATATTTATTCGCCTTAGCTTTAAAAATCGTAAAAAATCGTTATTGTTTCTTTTGCGTTTCTTTTTTATTGAATTTCATGCATGAAAGTATATATCGGTTCAAAATGGAGTTTTCATAATTGTAAATTTTATGTGATGTAATTAATTGACTTAATTTGATATTTCTCGAACCATCTGTAAAATATTTCAATTAAGGTTACATTTATAATTCATTCAATTTTCTGATTCAGCTTTGAACTTTGTGAGAATACATTTGATTTGTACGACACTCCTTCCAGACAATCATTATGTTCGTAAAAACTTCAAACAGTTTATTTTATACTTTTCCTACAAAAATACATTCGACCGCGAAATATGTACGCCGATAATGATGAAAAGTAAATTATTAAATTGTTTATATTCTAAGAATGATGAGAGCACTAATTTTGAGGGAATAAAACTAATCGGAAACATGCAGAACGTCTTAGAGGCACTGATTCGTGATCATATACTTCAAATAGTTAGCGAGAACCATCAAGTACAATATTGTGAGAAGAGGAAAGAGGCAAATAGGTACTTGTGTTCTAAAGGAATACCTTTCTAGCGAAGACCACGTTGTCACCCACCCCATGGAGCTTTTGAAATTCCCTTACATTTGACAAAATGTTCACCCTGCTGGCCAGCCACCACTATTTTGTCTGGCCAAATATATTATGCGAACCATGAATACTCTTCGTTGTTTTACGACGCTAGAAGGCATCCTTTGGCAAAAGACTTAATCCATACATGTGTATAAATAAATAAATATGATGTAAACAAAATGTAGCACAAATAATCAAATTGAAATTTTATGCAAATGTTGATTTTTTTTCATCACAATTAACAACTAAGTTTAGTTTAAATGTACATTTTTTTTAATTTTGAAATTTAAGGTTATTGAAAAGGAACTGAATGAAAAATGTTAAATAGAATTTACGAGCTTTAAAATCTCTCTACAATTTACATATTTAATATTTGATATCATATTATTTGACACTACGATAAAAATATGAACTTTATTTAATATCCAACAGTTCAGTGAACACTTTCTGCGATTTATATTTTATAATACGATAACAAAGGCCTCGGAGCATTGGTCACGATCTACAATTGTCACGAAGTTTCAATCACTTCCTTGGTGCAACAATTCAACGTAAAATAAATACACAAATATTATTAACTTGGTAAAAAATATGCTCTCTTCCTTTACACAAAAGAATCTGAACTTCACAGTTCATCTCTGGAATTATTATATTCTGTATACAGAAAAGCAATAATAATAAGTTTCAACAATTTTCTCCACTGGCGGCGGGTGGTATGTTTTTTTATTGTAAAAATTACGAGTTAATAATATATTGAGACATTAACATAATAATATACAAATACGATATGCTTAAGAACCCATCATTGGCGTCTTACTAAAAAATCTTATGTAAATATTAAATATTTACAGTAAATTCATTGTCTGCATTGCATTAAATCACAACTTTTTGTCAAAATATTAACTTGTGCGCACACTTTTTCAAAATAAACATCAGTAAGGGGTCCATTCAAAAAAATATTATGCAAATAGACATCAGTATGGAAGTCTACACTGAGATAAAAGACGTTTGGAATTTACAGAGGAACGTTGAATTTAAACACTTTGATTAGTCATATTATATAAGGAAATATCTGTGATTCTTATTTAAATTTTAATTATTTGAAAAAATATTTCATATTTAAATTATCATATTACCACATTATGGATATTCCGAAAATAGCAGTTGGAATATTCCAAGGTCTTGTCAATTCTTGTATATAAATAATAAGAACTTTTTAAATTATTGTATGAAAGATTAAATTATAAAGCATTTTATTATTGAATTGTTTAAAAGTTATAAATGCTAAGTAAATGTTGTTATATTTTAAAATACCAAAACATATTTTCTATACATATTGCATATTGTATTTAAATTTTAGACAAGTGAACATTTTTAATTGATTCACCAAGTTGAATATTTTTTCTCGATCAGCGAAAAAGACAGATATTTTAAAACGAAATGTAGATTATACACTTATTGTTATAAGAGTCTTTAAAAACAATCTGTTTTTTTTATTACTGAATTTGCATTTATTTGGTAGAAATATATTAAAATGAATGTATTTTACTAAAATGAATTGCTATTTTTGACGATACAATATATTTTTAATTATTATTTTCAATATTTTAACTCTTTGGAGGTTTTTCGCATAATTCAAAAACATTTTTTTAATTGCATGCAATTGTATACCCAACCCTTCAAAGCCGTCTACTGAGCTATCTTTCACAATAACTAATACTTCAGTTTTTTATTCGAAATCTTGAAAATGAAGCATCTGCTTAATGGTTTCGAAACGTCGTATGATTAACACCAGTGAAATGACAGGATTTTCCCAAAACAGTGTTTCTACCAAAATAGGATATTAAAAAAGTGTTATTTTAATTAATACATAAGCGTGTAATATACATATGATATAAGTAACAAATTATGTTCTTTTTTAATATAATTGTCTGTTATCAATATTTAACAGCATAAAATTTGGAATTCGTTCTGTATTACATTACTAAATAAGAAATATCATCACAATATTTTTTGCGTGTTTTTTTTGCTTGGCAAAATATCCATTTTCTTTATATAAATACAACACGGTGCTAAAATAACGCCTCTGATATTTTCAGTTACTTGTGCAAACGCGCCATCAGAGCCAAAGGCGACCGTCCCAAACGAGCGTTGTTCCGGCACCCATTTGAGCCAATCTGTTTGGCTCTTCCTTATTTGTACGGCAACCACGAATAACGAACTCCTGAAAACAGAATTTATTTCATTATTTTTAACAAAAAAAACAAATAACATTACAAAAGAGCTATTATATTATATTCTATATTACCGACATCCATATTTTTAAGTGTTTATATAAAACATTTTGATATATTTTTAAACAATTCTAATATATAATATATCTGTATGGTGTTTTTTTATAAACAAAATCTGCCAAAACTTATATTTAAAATGGTAAAATTATAAAAGCGTTAATTTCTATCACTATAAGCCACAAATAGTTCTGACAATATCGTGTCTCTATAAAAGCTATCAAACAATTCCCATAATTGTTGTTTACTAAAAATATGGCTCATTCTAATCAAATTATAATCAATACTATTTATTCAAACAAGTATGAGATTTCTGTGCTAACACTAATTAATTATTTGTATCTTGAGGATAGTTTTCAATATAACCATGACCAGTAAAACACCGCAAAAGTTAAAAATATAATTTTATATCACTATAACTAAATTAAATACTACAGAGAAACCTCGATTCTACCTTTTGTCAAGGGACCGTAATAAATAAAAGAAAAATGCGGGAAATCTTCAAATACTACCAAAAAAAATGTTTCTAAAACTGACTTTTTTTACTGCGCTTCGTTAGAAGAAAACAAAAAACAGGGAAAACAGTCAAAAGTTTTTTTTGAAAAATCCCAGGACGTCAAAATCGCCGAGAAAAATCTTCTCAATCCTGAATTCCGAATTTATACACGATTTTATGGTGAATGTTCAATCCCTGAATCCCAAAATTAGAAAATTGTCAATCCCGAAATCCTGGGATCACAAACAGGGCCCGGGATTGGATGCCTTTGTATTGGTGACGTTAGTCTATGACTGAATTGCCACAACCATGCACTGAATTCGTTGGTAAAATGTAAATTTGTTTAATTAGTAAAAAATATTTCACTGCCGATTTAATGAATTATTTTCAATTTACTTGATATATGATATGTTGCCAAGTTCAATTGGTTCATGGTAACCCCACTTATCGGCCGCTTTTGCGTTGCATTATTACTCTGAGCCTTACATGGACGGCAAGGTTGAAATGAGATCCATTTATCGAGAGAAAAATGTTGCCCTTAGGATCGATATGTAATGGCCAGAGAGGAGTTTCTACCTCAAATAATATTATTTTTTATCCAAAAATATTGAATCACTTTAATAATTATTTAAACATCTTTTTTTAAGAAAACGTTTGGCTATTTAATACAGAAAAGGTCATTAAAAATAAAAAGTATTGTATTTTATATATACATATTTTAAGAAACCACATTGTCTAGACATTTTTTTTAAACAAGTTTTATTGCTTTAAATTTCAGTAGCAATAGAACAGTGGCAACTATATATATTTTGATAATGACAATCGATTTTTTAAATTACAAAAAAATGTCAGACGAAGCAATAAAATTCTAAGATTAAAAATATATGATCAATATAAAAAATGAAAAATCTTTGTTTTTGTGTAGACTGAAGAGAAACAGCAGTTAGAAATCTCAGTATTTTCCTCGTAAAATTTTATAGCATCATTTTAACGTCTATTTTTCGTTTTTCTTAAGCGGCATTTAGAAAAAAAAGTCTACAAAATTATCAATAGCTTTATATATTTTTTAGTTACGTATTTCTAATATTTCTTGATAAAAAAAATATATGTAAAGAGATTAAGCGGTAATTCAAGTGATTTATGTTAATTTATTTAGTTAGGTTTTTATATTTACTGATGGCATTGTTCTTCAATTAGTATATATGTATTTTGATAATATAAGAAATATTATACAGTGAATCCACACTAATTTGTTACAAATAACGATAAATGAATAAAAGTTAGGACTGTCTTTAGTGAGTGAGTTAGTAGTCGAGACTACAGTGATAGTGCGAAGGAGGTAGCTATATCGGCTTAATAAGACAGCGCATGATTCAAAGAGGATAAAAAAATATTTGGGATAAGATTAATCGAGTTAAAATTTGCAAAGCTTGATTTGGAACGACGAGTGCAGAATTATTTTACATTTTTCTATGATTAATACTATAAAAAAAAATCAGGAAAACTATGAATAGGAGAACTATAGATCGAGGTTCCATTGTAATAAAGTTCACAAAAAAATTATGAAAGTAACTATTTTAAGGGAATATTTACATTAAATATTTTTTTGATTTGAACATAGCCAAAAGAAATAAATTTTTAATCAGAATGGAAATACAAAGAATACAAGTAGATCGCAAGTGATTCAGTTTCATTGAAATTTCATCATTTTATTTTATTACTATCTCGTTTGATAAATTCTATTTTGAAATGCAAATTTTGTGCCGTAAAAACGTCATTGAATTATTTGAAAGGCCAGTGGCGTTTTTTACCAACAGGGGTCGAAATAATACTATTTCATTCTAGATTTTAGATTTAACATCACTATAAATTAAATATCGCATATTAGCTTATACTTTAAATTGATTGCGTTTGATATTAATTTGGATCTTTATTATTTCTTTCTCTTTAAAAAAAAAAAAGAAATCACCTGCAATCATAAATGAATAATATTTTTACATTCTTGCTTGAAATGAATTTCAAGTTTATCATTTTTTTTAAATACCTTAATAATTCTTATGAGAAATATCATATCATTAACACAGTTTCGAGCCATGTCCACATCTTTTCTCGAACATTTTTCAGACGGAATGAAGATAATCAATGACGAAACTACTTATTTTTTCCTGAACACATCGTTGTATTTCAACTCTCCACAAAGAAGGAAATATTAGTCACTAAATACAAACCAATTATTGTAACAAAAATGTCCTGACTTCGGGAGTTAACATGGCAAAAAAATATATGATGTTTTTTTGTAAACGTTTTAGATTGTGTACTCTTTATTCACAATTTATCTCAAACAATAATTTTTTGCACTATTCAATTTTTTTAAACAAAAATCATCATATTTGTTTTGTGTTGCGTATTTATATCCATCTGCGTGTTCAACACCATTCAATTAAATACATATATTTGATCACTCTGATTTTTTGTTTTGCTGGATAAAACCGTGCCTGCCAGTGTTTTCATTTCGCGTCTGCATATTGCATCGCATTCGTTGCAAGTTGCAGCACCCAACCGATGCCAGTTTGCATAATTTACCCCTTGCCAAATATGATCAAATCAATAAACATGCTAAGAGCTAAACTAGATTGTATTGAATCGGGTGCAAAAGCTCCACGGAAAGCGATTCATCTGTCGGGCTGGTGCTTGCTGTAAATGGGCATTCCTACCAATTGCATAGGGACAGCAATATAGTTACACCAAGGATTCCTAAACAAGTGAGAATGCAGTAACTACATTTAAGGCTTGATCTTTGGAATAACTGGTCATAATTTTACTCTTAGTTAAATGCATAAGCTTCATTGCATTACTGAATGTAAATGAACGATGCTTCTTTAAATGATTTAGGTATGCACATCAATTTTTAAAAATCTTTTACAAATGAATAGTTTTATTAATTGTTTTTGTTATATATTTAAATTACATCTTTTTTCTTATGTATGGTATACATTTCTAAGAAAACTTGTATATACGACACTTATGTGTAAGTTGCTCGATCTCTCTTCGAAGAGATAACGGTCATAAAAGCAAATATAAGAAAAATCTAGTTATCGAATCGCAGTGTCTCAGAAATCAATGATTTTTAGCACTAATCGACTGAGAACTGGAGGGATTTGAACTTGTGTACACCTTTACTAAAGTGAACATTTACACAATTATTATACATATTTCAAGTACATAATATAATCTGTCATGCCTTTCATGAAATAAAATAAGATTGTCAATAGAAATCAATTCCGTAAAGCTATACATCAGGCCAAGAACATTTTTTTTTCTCAATTGCTATTGCGTGATGAATGGCGGCATACAACAGCGGTTTTATACAGATAGTGGTCGTGGTGGGACAACAAATTTGTATCTTGATATTTTTATTTGCCAACATTTTTTATCATGAGGCTTATTCGTAATTATTGAATGTAAACTATTTGAAGCTATTTTTTATTGATTGATCAATAGCTAATATTTTAACTCGAGTTCTCGTATCAAAATAAGTAAGTATCTATCGTTATATTATTATAAAATGTATTAAGGATTACTATATAAGAATCATTAAAAAGATATTCATTTCATTCAAAATCCATCCAAATATTGAAGTGAAGTTTTTTAAAATACGCAAATATTGTGTGTCTCCTGAAAGTTTGACCAGAGGTCTACCGAATGCACTATGTTTTTAAAGTATGTAGGTACATTATCTTCTAGCACGGCAAAGTGACAATGTAATCGTAAATATAGGCGCATGCTGCGGGTGTCGCCTGTCCAATGTTCTACCCTGTTTGAAACAGGTGCGTGTTAAAATATCTAGCCATGTTGCACACAAGGGCTTGTTTTCTAGAAATACTTATTACGCTTAAAAATATTTGATATTTTTAAATAATTATTTTTACGTTGTTACCGATATCATTCAATCTCAAGCTTATCTTGAACAATAATCTTGTTTTTAGTAATATCTTTTATATACGACTGCGAAAATGTATGAAAACATATTGAACTTTTGGTTGCTACGCGTTAGTGTTAGCTGTAAACACTTAATTAGGAATTTAGCATAGTTCTCAGCCGTTTATTTCTTAAAAGTTTATTTTAAGTTAAATATTTAAATAAATTATTGGGCATTATAGCCAAGCTGTGTAATATTTTTTAAAATTACTAACAAACACACATACGAAAATGTCTGTCATGGTTATCCTTTTGTATACCTATATAAGAACTTATATGTTTAGTAAACAACCGTAAAGTATGAATAATTTAAGTATGAAAAAATGTATATTGTAATGATGTTCAGTTAGTTTTATAATACTGTTTTAAGTTTCCCAGTCCAAAATTTTGATTTATTGGAAACGCTTACTACAAGTAAAAACCTAATACTGGAACTGTGGAAGTGTTATATTTATTTTTTTATATTGTTGTACAATATAGAAACATTTTTTTATGAATTTAACTATATTTATTTATTCAAAATAATAAAGTCCGATAAATATATTATACATATCGGCGGTATAAAGTACGATAACATTTTTTACAAGAGCGACAGAAAACATTTTTTGATAATTTTGGGCTAAAATCAAAATATGAAATACACACAACCTTAAAGTGCACGGAGATTAATAAACTGGTGGTTTACTGACTGAGTATAATATTTATTTAATAAATTGTATAAGGAAAACCTTCATGTAAATCATTTTTCCTGATGGTATTTTTTACAGGCGCTTCTTTTTTTAATTCAAAATCTTACTTTGATACTAATTCGTCATTTGCATTCATCCCTTTGGTAAAACGTGAATCAAGTTGCATTAATTGCGATTATCGATTACAGTGAAACAGTATTTTGATATAATCTTTTGTCAAGTCAATTATAATTACATATAAAAAGACCCAAATAAAGAATATGTGATTTTAATCAAAATAACAAATGCTGAAGAATTGAGTCTCATTCTGGTAATTTATAGTATGATATGATACTTTAATTAAACTTCTCTGTGAACAAAAACATATGCAATTTAATATTACAGCCCTCGAGTGGTCTGCAACTCAATAATAGTAAAACACGATTTCGAATGGGTGTGCGTAATGTATAGGTTGGGTAAAATGGTCTGCCAATGTTGGTTACTGTAAACGCATCGGGTTAGTTAATTGGCGAGCATCACATTTCAATGGGTTCTGTAAAGCTATGGAGCTGTTTATTGAATAAAATAATCGTAACGTGTATTTATTCCTGGAATAAAAACACACCTTACAAAGTGAAAAAAGTATCCAAGACTCATTAATTTATTGGATAGAAAACTAACGACTTATTTTAGTGATAACTACAGATATCTGTACGCTGTGCTTAACGTCATTAGGTTTTCCGTTACAGATCTCACTGGTTCGAATCCGAGTTCGAACAGCACTTCTGTTTTCTGTTTGAAAGTGTGGATGTTTGTGATTATTAAAAAATCTCTCACACATTCCAATTCTAAATCACAGGAAGTAGCTAAAACGATTAGCTAGCCACAAGTTTTCTTATCCTGACCCTATATTTTCTTTCCCTAATCTCTTCAGAAAAATATTGAGCGACTGATTGACAATCAGTTATCGTAACAAAAATTTCTGTTGAGTTACATCTATTATGAGACCAAATGCTCCATATTGGGAGCGGACATTTAGTTAAAAGTAAATGAGTCAAATTAAAATGTAAAATTTAAAATCGTTAAAACAATCGAAAAATGTTGGAGGATTATGATCAATACAATGTCATCAAGATAGTTTATTGTTGTGGATAACCATTATAACATATAATTGAGATAATGAATACAAATCATAATCACTGTCAGTTGCAATGAGACTGTAATAATATTTTGTTTAGTGTCAATGTAACCGAGTCCATTTGTATTTAAAAACAATTCAATATAAATTTCTCAAAGTCGATCAAACGACGCTGTGAAATTTCTCATATTTATAACGTTATATATTGTCTTCTAAAAATCAACATAATCCATCCGAAAGTATTTTTTTATTGATGCAATGATGCTATTGAAATTCATATTGAGATTATGGTAATAGGGCGAACAGTTTATTTGACAAATTAAAAAAAAATCTGTTATATTTCAGATGAAATTCAACATTGCAGATAAATGGCGTTTTTTTCATAAATCTTTATGTCCTCAAATAAATATAAATATGTTTTTATACATAGTTTCATTTTGAATAAGTGTGTCAGAATGTAGGGTGGAATTTTATCCCAAAAGTATTTACATCTAAAGGCATTATCTTTCTCATCATAGTTCACGTTTGCAGTGACAAAAGTGACTCGTTAAAAATGCAATTTGCAATTTTCGTTTGACAAAAAAGGAGGCATTGTCTTCTTTTAGTGTCGTTTCATTCAGAGCGCGCTTATATTAAAACCAGGAGTGAAGTTCACTCTACTCTTTTACACAAACAAGCAGTTTATTTTTATCCAATCTCGCAGCGCGCGAAATAATTAAATCTCTCACTGGGATATGCTAGGACTTAGCTCTCCAATGGCCGTCCCTAAAAGTTTTCAAACAAGTCGCACGCTTTTATATTACTATGTATTACAATTTATTTCTACAATAGAAAAAAATGTATATTTACGTCAAGATTATTAAATTTATTTAAGCTTGCCATAAGCTCTGTTCCTTACTAGTCACTGGACTCGTCGACGTCTTCGACGGGCTTTCAGTATACGGATTTTTGGTATTTTTTAACCATGTCCAATTCCAATGTAAAAACACATACATTTCAAATGGAGTTTTTCTCAATATAAGAGTTTCTACGAGAACTGCTTGTTACCCAGTTGCTCAAGCTCTTTTTTTTTATCAAAAAGAGTAGTGGTAGAAGCAGGGCCGGCGCCACCATACAGGCGAAATAGGCAACCGCCTAGGGCGCAAACCATTAAGGGGCGCATAAATGGAGTATTCAAAATATTTTTATATACTCTAATAATAATAAATAATAGTACGTTTTATTTTATTTTGTTCGTTATGATTATTTATGTATCGTATTCTATGTGATTCTAAAATGAGATGTTGAGCGACTGAGTAACAGTTCACGTAGAAACACTTCTGTTGAGGTACCTCCATTAGGAGGCCATATGCTCCACATTGGGAGCGGACATGGGTAAAGAATAATAAAAAAATTCTAATGATATCGTATTGTTTTTTTTTTCATTATTTAGAAAAAAGACAATTTGTATAAGGGGGCGCGCCAATAACCGTTTCCTAGGTCGCCAAATAACCTCGCGCTGGCACCGGGTAGAAGGATGGGAATATGATATGACTATTGGTTAGCTTATCATTATCGCTACGTAATATTTTTTAGGATGGAATGGATAGGGGAGGAGAATTCAAGACACTACACTCATAAATCGATGAAAAAATCAATCTATAACAACTGTTCTTAGCAACTCCATGCGTCCAGTAGACTTTTATTTTGTAATTTTATAACATAACTATAATCAATTTTTAGTTTATTGGTAAACACTACATTGTTCTGTTTAATGATATTAAAGGTTAAGCACGTGTTACTGTGATAACGGTCTTATAAAACTTATCTGTGAAATGATCCATTTTATTACTTTTTTTCTCGTAGAGGAGATAAAAGTTTGTGTAATACGTTCAGTTTAACGTTAATATTTTTAATGGTTTTTTATTATTTCATATTATTAGAAAATATATCGGAGATCAACTGTCTGGTGACGCATTGTCCGCATCCTGTCCAGAGTGTGGTCACTCCACGGACAAATGAAGAGTGTTTTGCTTTATAATTACGGTACAGTACAAGGTATAGCCGAGCTAACTGGAACAACCTGCAAAGGGGTACTGCCAAAAGGGAATATCAAATGAAATGGACATTTCCACACAATTTAACGACACTGTGATGTTTTAGAAGTTATTATAAAAACCAGAAAAAGTGATAATTTTGTATAAAAAAAATAGTTAACAAAATTACTTTGCCTCATAAACTTAAAGATATTTAAAAACCATCTGTAAAACAGCACTCACTACCTGCTAGCAAATACACATAGAAAGAGTGTCTCTGACAGTGTTACCGTTAAGTGAATTTTAACGCACAGCACACGACCATCATTAGCATCAAATGTGTTGACAAAATACTGATGTGCTACAGTTGCGCTGTCATAGTTTATAATTCTGTGTATGGAAGGTAAACTACACAATGTAAAAAATAATAGTTCTTTTTCCTTACGGCTGTCCGCAGATTCTTTATGAATTTTGTGTTAAAAAATCACTAGCTTATACTTTTTGTTATGATCATTGATTTGGTGATACGTGTAGGGTTTTCACTGTAAGAGGCGTCGTGACCCATAATACACTATGTCATCATCTTAATTTTACCTAAAATGATATATATATATATATCTAAACCTAATATGTTTACCTCCCATGTACAGAGGTAAACATTATTATTATTGTATATCTTTGACGCTAAATGTTTTTTTATTATTCTTTCATAAATATAAGAATATCTTAACGATACTGGTAAAAATTGGTAATAAACAAATTGATGGTTCTGAGCAAATATAATACGAAAATTTTTAGCGCTTAGGATAAAACCTCAAGTCTCAATATTAAAATAAAGATTGATTTTACACGAATTAAATTGATCGTCTGGGGTAAATAGCCTGCGCTTAAATATGACAACAGTTAGTTTTTTTTACTAAACTGGTAAAAGAAATCCACTCACTAAGTCTTTTCTGATAGAAAATTGACATCTTATAATCTCAATATGTAATTAACTTTTTTTTTTGCCACATTTGTGACTAATATTTACGTTGACGACATAATATATTTCAATGATATTTTTATGAACTTTGTCGATTGAAATACCTTCCATATCTTTCGCGTTGCATGGGGGTTATTAACCAGAAATGAAACATACCCAGTATAATGAATAGATTAAATGCCACATATTTCTGAGGCGCTTTTAACAGTTACAACATCAAAAATTTTATCAAAATTTTAACATATTTTCATACAAGCAATAAGACTTTTTTTATTTGACAACAAATACGTAAGTTGCCACCGTTTTAAGTTAAGTTATTTCGAAAATTGCACAGTAGTCGGCACCCTTGACCTAAATCAGTAAACATTCAAATTAACGATTTTTTATTTGTTCGGAATAATTCGTGTTCGAATTTTTCTTTTATCTACAGAATTTCATTGTACGGAGAATTCATATCCGGAAAAATATTCTACAAAAAAAAACTTGCCACTCTTCGACGTACGTGTAACAATCAGTAGAAAAAAATATCAAATTAAATTGTGTGTTATTTATTATATACGCTTATTGTATAATAAATTGCATCAAGTGTAAAATTTTGGTTTATACCATTTGGTCACCATTCTTGCAATTAATACGGATTAAAAAAACACCGGCTCCTGATTAAACGCCATCTCCAGTGGATATAATATATAGGCAACTGTTTAATTAAAAAGTTTTTTTTTATTTCTTTGGGCCGCGGTCATTATTCCTTGTCGGCGATACGTACTTTTTCCACTGGCCGAAGTTAAGGCCCATTGTTTGGCAGCCAGAGTTTTTGCGATCTAGTGGCAAATAAATTAAAAAGAAAACATATTTGATGATTATATTATAGAAATTCCACAATTTTAAATAATAAAAATTTGTAGATAGTACCTACATACATACTTATAGAATTATTAGAAGAACATTTATTACGATCAATTTCTTCAGACTGATAATTGGAAATATGCTGTAACTGCAGATTGCAATAACGAGCGAATGCATCAATATTGCAATTTCATATTGAATACCAATATCGCCATTTTATTATTTTATTTTCAGACATCCACAAGATAACATTAAAATGAATATTTTATTCCCAGAATTGTGTTAGCGATTTTCCAATTTAATCATCCCAGTCAAGAATACCATTGAAAACCTATAAGTTTTACGAGTATGATATTTATAACAGGGTTTGATAATTTTGTGCCTGCGAGCGCATATCCGCATGCATAGCTATTTGCATCTCTCCATTATAAAATATTAATTAAAGAAAAATACACTGTGATAAATTTTCTCAAATGCCTTTAGATTTATTATGGAACGATTAGGAATAAATGTGATTTTTTTATAAAGTGAATGTCACACGTACTTTATTTGATGATTTGTTTTAAATCTGAGATTCCTGTCATTATTTTTAAATGCGCTCGCTCTCTTTCAAATAATTCCATAACATTAACATTTGAAAATTTAAGCCCTTTTGAAGGCCAATTAATTAAATCTTGAAAATTTTTAAGTAAGACAATGTAGGATTTTTAAAAAAATCCTTGAATATAAATTAACTACCTACTATTGACACAATTTTAAACTATGCAAAATAAATCTCTAAATTTTACTATGGCTTACAGATGAATATAAAACAGTATCAGTATAAAACGTTTCGTTTTAATTACTTGAATCGTTAAAAAGTATTCTTTCCATTTGTTTGAAAAAAAAATAGTTCGTTTAACAATTAATTCAATGTTTAAATCAGAAAGATTTTTTTACTTTTCAAGGTTACCGAGTTATAAAAATCCTACGTTTTTATTCCAGAGCTTTTTAACATTTTATCTTCATAATACAAATCTTTTGCATATTACTATCAAAATTGTAAATTTACAATAAATATTATTGTCGGCTATTTTCTGGATACAATACGTGGAAAACTATATTTTTTCAAAGTTGCAAAAAATTCAAGTATATAATGTATACTTTAGCAATATTTTTTTTTACAGAAACATAAATTGGGTCACCGATTGATAACCAATTACTTGATTTGGTAGAAAAGGAATGAAACGATACTAATAATAACGAAGACACCCATGAAACAATTCCATAGGTATTATATATAATATAAATAAATCAATGGTTTCAGGTTTTCGAATCTTCGACCACTCTTCTGGGTAAGAAGATAGCTCAGTCAGCTACAGCGACTTACTTACTTAAAGTCTAAAATTAATGAAATGAAATGTATTTTGATATATTTTAAATATGTTTGAATAGTTGTCCGGATTATTTTATTATTTTATTATTATTAAACTTATTCAAATACAACTTATTCACCAACATTAAAAATATATTTAATTACTAAAAAAATGTAATAGACATCACATATTTCCACAGTTTTCAATGAGATTATAGACAATTATTTTTTTTTAGGTAAAAAAAATGGGAAAAAATAGTGCTAATTAATAAATGAATAAAAAAAGTTGTATTTTTTGTAATTCAAAATAAATGCATCCCTTAAATAAAATCATAAAAAATAAATGAACGTTTACGTAAATTTAAATTATTTTTTTAATGAAAAATCTGTTGAATTTTTAAAAATATATTTAAGTCTTTAAAAGTAACAAAAATCAAAAGAAATGATTCACGCGTCACGGTTTTAAGACAGCAAGCTAAGTGGGCGGCCAACCCCTTTTTTGTGACTTCAAAGGGTTGAAAGGATTTTTCCATTTTAGGCTCCAGACATTTTTCCAGTGACGAAGTTCTTCGTCTTTTATCATTTTTTTACTCGTTAACGATAAATTTAATTTTCAAGTTCAAGATTAATTGTTAAATAAATTTTCTTAAGCGAATACTTTTATAGCTTCTTATAATGAAATATTTTAGTCTTTCATAACGAATTCATGTTTATGTAACGATATTTCATAATAAAAAAGTAAATGCTATTTATATGTATTATGTATATGGTGTACGTCAAAAATTCAACAAAAGAGTGTTTATTATAAAAAAAATATATCAAACGAATAATGTTTTTGCATAAAAAATACTAAAGAACATCATCAGTATACTGCTATTTAAAATACCATAAATATTATTGTATGGTTACATGATTTGATAATTTACAGCTTAGCTTATCCATAATCAGAAAATTTACACTGAAAATAAAAAAGACGCGATCATTATATATTCTATTCACATGTATTCTAAATTATACGTGGCGTTCACTTAAATTGTGTTAAAATTGAAAAATGCTCTCTGATAGAAAATCCCCATCTAATAAACATCTTTAATGGATTTAACCTATGATATTGTTCACATATTGTTGAAAACAACTTTTTAATATGGGGTAACATTGTGCTAAGCCCATAACATGTGTAGAGATTCTATATAAATTAAACAGTGATGTAAACTGAGCCGGAAAATACTAAAAACACACTGGCCAAGCTGTTATAATAAAGATATTACGGCGTCATTATATCATTTTACGATGAAAATATAGCGAAAACGTGATAAAGCAACAAAATATAGCGGTCTGCAAAACTGTTTGCTTAGAATTATACTTTTGCCTCTGACTTTTGAGATATATATAAAAATTAGTGGGATATGGCAGTAGGTAATACAAAAAATTGTATAAAATTAAGGTTACAGTGGAACCTCGATTCTAAGTTTTTCTAGGGACTGTAATAAATTAACGAATAATGCGGGAAACCGATAATGCGGAAAATCTTCAAATAATACCAAAATCTATATATTAATACTCGATAATGTCCGTCCGTCTGAATGATTGTCCGCGATTTTCCCTCCCCCTCCTCCGCCCCAGCCCCGCTGTCGCCATTTTTTTATTCATACCAAATACATACTTTTTTCGTTTGTATATGGTCGCGATTTCACCTTTTCGATGACGTCAACCCCATCCTGCCCCGCTGTCGTCATTAATTCATTTCTTCATTTTTCTCTGACGTCATGAGTGAATTTTTGAAATCATGACATTTTTATTTTATTATGTGTAAAAACAATTAATTTTCAAAAAATATTCTCTCAAGCTGTGGGATTCGATACCATGCCCCAATTTTCATGCGCGACGTTCGGACACCCAACACACTGCTCCACCAGTCCAGTTGATGGTTACGAAAAAAAAACTCTATTTAAAGTTTTAGTTAACTAATAATGACATCTGTGGGTGAAATCTTGCACTAAACGAATTTGACCGTTCTGCAGCGTTTTGAGAGCTATATAAGGCTGCTCAATTATATATAATAATTTAATATATAATAATTTAATTAACTATTTATTTATATATATACGAAAAATGGTTGTTAGCAAGCTTAAACATTATTCCAAATATTAAATAATTTACGAGGTCTATTTCTGCTAATACGAAAAATAGTTGTTAGCAAACTTAAACATTATTCCAAAAATTAAGTAATTAACAAGGACTATTTTTGCTACTATGAAAAATGGTTGTTAGCAAACTTAAACATTATTCCAAAAATTCAATAATTTACGAGGTCTATTTCTGCTAATAGGAAAAATAATTGTTAGCAAACTTAAACATTGTTCCAAAAATTAAGTAATTTACAAGGACTATTTTTGCTACTATGAAAAATGGTTGTTAGCAAACTTAAACATTATTCCAAAAATTAAATAATTTACGAGGTCTATTTCTACTAATAGGAAAAATAATTGTTAGCAAACTTAAACATTATTCCAAAAATTGAGTAATTTACAAGGACTATTTTTGCTACTATGAAAAATGGTTGTTAGCAAACTTAAACATTATTCCAAAAATTAAATAATTTACGAGGTCTATTTCTGCTAATAGGAAAAATAATTGTTAGCAAACTTAAACATTATTCCAAAAATTAAGTAATTTACAAGGACTATTTTTGCTACTATGAAAAATGGTTGTTAGCAAACTTAAACATTATTCCAAAAATTCAATAATTTACGAGGTCTATTTCTGCTAATACGAAAAATAATTGTTAGCAAACTTAAACATTATTCCAAAAATTAAGTAATTTACAAGGACTATTTTTGCTACTATGAAAAATGGTTGTTAGCAAACTTAAACATTATTCCAAAAATTCAATAATTTACGAGGTCTATTTCTGCTAATAGGAAAAATAATTGTTAGCAAACTTAAACATTATTCCAAAAATTAAGTAATTTACAAGGACTATTTTTGCTACTATGAAAAATAATTGTTAGCAAACTTAAAAATTATACCAAAAATAAAATAATTTACGAAATTTCTGCTTCTAAGAAAAATGGTTGTTAGCAAACTCAAACATTGTTCCAAAAATTAAGTAATTTACAAGGACTATTTTTGCTACTATGAAAAATGGTTGTTAGCAAACTTAAACATTATTCCAAAAATTCAATAATTTACGAGGTCTATTTCTGCTAATACGAAAAATAATTGTTAGCAAACTTAAACATTATTCCAAAAATTAAGTAATTTACAAGGACTATTTTTGCTACTATGAAAAATGGTTGTTAGCAAACTTAAACATTATTCCAAAAATTCAATAATTTACGAGGTCTATTTCTGCTAATACGAAAAATAATTGTTAGCAAACTTAAACATTATTCCAAAAATTAAGTAATTTACAAGGACTATTTTTGCTACTATGAAAAATGGTTTTTAGCAAACTTAAACATTATTCCAAAAATTAAATAATTTACGAGGTCTATTTCTGCTTCTACGAAAAATGGTTGTTAGCAAACTTAAATATTATTTCAAAAATTAAGTAATTTACAAGGACTTTTTTTGTTACTACGAAAAATAGTTAACAAACTTAAACATTATTCCAAAAATTCAATAACTTACGAAATTTCTGCTTTTACGAAAAATAGTTGTTGGCAAACTAGAACATGATTCCAAAAATAAATAATTTACAATTTAAATACTGCAGGGCAGGGCTGTCGATATACGCCCCCAGATATATTTCTTTTACTATCAGAATTTCTGGATTATTCAATAAATAGGTTAGTAATTTATTTTTGACGCCTGTAAATTTTCTGACTACTTGAAAATGCAACAAAAATCCCCCCGTTGAGGTCAACGGGCTTACAGCTAGTAAAATAATTAATTTTCAAAAAACATATTTATTTATGTAACTAAAAGTAAAACTATTTGAGCGAAAAAAAATACTCTACATGATATTACTTAGATGAGAGATCGAGGAAATCAGTAAATAGAGAAAATGATAAACGTGGAATTATTAAATATTGTTATGACGGGGTCTTGGTCGAGTAAAAAATAAACGATCTATGCAAAAAAACGAAGATAGCGAGAACGGTAGATCGGGGTTCCACTGAAAAAAAACGCGAAATGAAATGCGAGGCAAAACTATTTATGAAAAATATTCAACGAAAACGGCCAATCGGGATAATATTCGTGACGGCACGAAAATATTTAAACGATAGATCGAGGAAAACGGTAAATCGGGAAACGATTAATGCGGAATTATTTTACAATGTTCTTATGGGTGTTTGGCCGGGACTATGACAAATAAACGATCCATGCTGGAAAACGAACAAATCGAGAACGGTAGATCGGGGTTCCACTGGATACGTAAAAAAGAAGCAGGAAAAATTGCACATAGGAAAACATCTTGAACTTCCATGTCGTATCTCACGGGCTTGAATCGCATTACGAACAGCATTTTTCAATCAAAGTTCAAAGTTCGAATGCACGAATATTTGTGATATTTCCCAAATTCCCCCTCCCGCCATTCCAAGTCTTAAAGAGCGGGGTGTAGCAAGTGTGATTAGCCAACCAATCCTGTGATATATCCTTTCATTCAGTTGTAAGCTTAAAAGATAAATAGCAATCATTCTACAAAGGTACAATGTTGAATTATACAAAGTTGATTGTATAGTTTTTACGTGTGCGATGTACATATAACATTTTTAATAATGAAATTGTTACAGTTTAAGAACTTTTTTTTTTATTATTTATTGAATTGGCATTTACTTGGTAGAACTCCATTTTAATAGGGTAAAAATATCAACGTATTTCAATTCTACAATACACAATGCATCGTATTATTCACTCTAACATACTAATTCAAATTATAATTACAATATTGCACTAAACACTTAAATCACATTTAATAAGTGCAATATTGTATTGTATTAACTTTATTAAATTTGAATTTAAAGTCCATACATAAAATTGTTTTTTTTTTATTCATTTTTTATGTAATTATGTATTAAAATAAAGTGAAATACAAATTAAGATTACTTTGAGTATGGTGTTTTCAAATTATATGGTATTTTTAAAAAATATATTTTAGGATTATTTTAATTTGTAAAATTGACCATAGTTTCATAGACGCATATTAATACATTTTTAACTTCAATCAGAAATAAAATATCTGAATAAATTCGTTATTCGTAGAATAGCTTACTTGCCTATCTATACGTATCCCCTTTTTACTACGATTGATTTGAGAGATAAGTTGATACTATAATATTACTATGTACCAACAAACTTTTGCTACTATCTCGGTTTTATTTTATGCCTATTTGCAAACAGCTCGCCAGATTGTAAAACTCTTACAGAAGCTTTCGTTTGACGGCTCGTGGAGAACATATAAAACCAAAATTGATACTGAACAATACAATTGAAAGAAAATATATATTTTAAATCTAATTTCTGGGTGACTACCAAATCATTTATATGAGATTGAATTGTATCATTTGTATATTAATATTGAATTATCTTTAATTACTTACGTGATTTATGAAGCTATTTTAAGAAAGTCATTAAGTATCTTTTGAAGAATATATTACCATAAATAATTTTATAAAAAATTAGCATTATAAATTCACTACGTAAAACTTAATTTGTGTGCGTATTCTAGGTGCAATTTTGCACCTAGAAAACGCACAGAATTTTATCTTTATATTTTATGAAATACAGTTATATCATTATAAATAAATTCATATTTAAAAAAAACATAAAAACATACCTAGTCCAATTACCTTCGGTAAAAGGGTAAAAAAATAAAAAATATATTTTAGGTCTAAAAACATTATTTTATTTTTAGTTGATAGTTATTTTGGCTAACGCTTTCATCAGAGATATGTTTAAGTTCTCATAAAAACAGCTATGTTCACATATGTATAATATATAGAATAAATACACAATATATTCTGTCATCCACTCTCTCATCCTAATTTATATAAAAATTATAGAATTATATTTAATGACTTTATGATAATAGTATTTATATTTCATCTTATTACAATGGAGTTCTACCAAATAAATGCCAATTAAATCAATACCTTCTGAAAATATTATGTTTTGTATAGTCATGAGACGTAAAATAAATGTGCGCAGTTAACGAACATGCTTATGAATTCATATTACTTATCAACACATTTTTAATCAATTAAATTTTCTAATACACTTTACTATTATAACTAATTCACACATTGTAAATATTCATCAAATGTAATTAATTTATTAGAATAATACGATCACATAAAAATGCAATAAAATAATACATAAACTTTTTCGATAAATTATTACTTGAAGATTTTTATGATTCTAAATCTAACACGCCATCATACTTCGATGAAGATATTATTATAAGACTTGTAGATAAAACCGGTCATAAAAACCTCCCTAAAATATCGAAAGCCTTCATTCCATTCCTAATTGTGAAATTTAGTTCCCTTATCGTAGTTATAAATAATTCTGACGTCATAAAATCTGAGATAAAAAAAACAAATCAAATCTTCTTGTACTTATTCCCTTTTGGGGTGAGGGAAAAGATTTTTATAAGCTAGCATGCGCAGATAAAAAGTTAATGTGAGTTTTGTTGTCAGATGTAACGTCTGAGAGTAAAAATTTTGCTTTATAGGTGCAGATTATTATTACTCTCGGTTTGCGCAAAAAGTGAAACTGTTGTGTCGGAATATGTTTAGACTTGTATGACATGGGAATCGTCGATGCAAATTGAAAGGATCAGAAAAACTCAATTTTATTAAAACTTTGAAAAATATTAAAAAAAAAAACAACCAGAAGCATCACGCTATTCTTTTAGAAACCTAATAAGCAACTTGAGAATGATCATGTTTTTCGAGATTTTAGTTAAATATAATCAATCATTAAACAATGATATATTTAAATTTGAATCGTTCAAATTATGTACACTCCCACAGATTTTGTCACTAACGACCCGGGTTTCACCTTTCGGCATCTTCAGGCGTTCAAGTGCACGGATGAACTTGAACCGTTTACTAAGCGTCAGTTCAAGTTCATCCGTGCACTTGAACGCCTGAAGATGCCGAAAGGCGAAACCCGGGTCGTAAGTGACAAGATCTGTGGGAGTGTACATAATTTGAACGATTCAAATTTAATATTGAAATTCCACCAAGCACCTTCAGTCGAAATCTTAAATTATAATGATATATTTGTTTATTTCTGATAAATACATGAAGTTTTATACACAGTAACGACTATCTAACGTCCGACAAAAAAATCGAATATCTATATTGACTTAAACAGGAAACTTCTGAACTCTAAGCAAAAGTATTTCCATTTGTCAATTTATATTTATAAAATAAAATCATTGATGATATGAAATCTATTAGGATTCTAATGGTAAGGTATGTATATCTAGAACGGCTATTTAATTATTAATTCGTAAGTAAAATAGCGCACTTTATATAATTATAATTTACCATCAAGAAGTGTTTAAAAACTACGTATTTTAATTGTACGTACCATTGCTCCTGTTTATATTTACGCTGCGAATTTTATTCTGAGAAAATAATACATGGAATCTATTTTCATATTTCATTGGCCGTTTTTGAAACCGTTGTTAATAATGACCCCCGCGAACTCATAATACGAGAAAATATCGATATACTGTGTCATTCGATTCGTTTTACTGCCTGCCACCCATATCTCTCTTTTTATTTGTCTTTTTATGGATTTTTATACGCACACCCTCTACCGCAACAATGCGATATCTACTGCTCTCCAACAATATATATTTTTTTGCGTTACGTCTATATTGCTTTCCACCGTCTGGGTGGTGTAATAATTTCGTATTTTTACCCCATTTTTTTTATATTCGCGTAAACAAATTGAAAAATTTTCAAGGACTTGTGTAGATATACGGGATATAACCCTAAAATTAGCATTTCGATGTTTCCTTCAAAGGTTGTTCGTATATTCACCTAGTGTTATTACTTTTTTCAATGTATTTATCTAACTAAGTTATTCCGACATTTTCAAATTAATTTTCACACAATAAAACGTACATAAATAATATTTTTAAAATTTTAAATATGACAAAAATACTTTGATTTATATTTCAAAACATTTTCTGTTATTTATACATGGTATAAATAAAATTTTATAACACATTTTGTAACGTGTTTTGCCTCTTTGAGAAGCATCTTTAGACAAAATATCAAAGTAGCTAATTCCTAATTTATTAATTAAAAAATCGAGATTGGATTTTTCCCTTCTACAGGATGCAGGGATGGGATAATTACAAATTATTTTCTTAATTTGAAGAGGTCCTATGGCTCAGCGCTTAGTGATGTTAGCTTCCGTGCCGGATCTCACGAGATCGAGTCCCAGTACGGACAGAATTTTTTCGATGGGTGTGTGTGATGTCTTAATTTCGCGTCCACCCTTTCTATCCTTCAATAACTGGGTGTAGCGAGAACGATTAGTCAACCACTAGCCCTGTATTAGCCTTATCCTTCAATCCCTACTACTCTCTTTGGGGAAAGAATGGTTGAGCGACTGAGTAACAAGAAGCTCTCGTAGAAACAATCTGTTGAGATACCTCAATTAGGAGGCCATATGCTCCACACTGGGAGCGGACATGGACAAAAAAATACCTATATGAGGAAAGGCGAATGGCAAAGGAAATACTTTTAAAAATGGTGAGCCGCCTGTTCAATTTGAAATATTATTTCCGTCAACGAATTTGATTGACGACTTGCAATTTATATAAAAAATTAACTTCCACAAAGTTACCGCCGAATCCATCGAATGTATGCATTTTCTGTGAGTTATCTATCATGGTCAGAATAACAACGCCATGGGAGTCAAAATATCGGTTCTTAAGAATTACAATTTAGCATTCTCAGTATTTTAAAGTGCAATTTTCCGGTCGTCTACTTATCACCAACGAGCCGTTAAGTCCCGCCCCCAGACGCGAGTTGCCGGCGTTTTGGTCGTAACCGATTTCCGAAAACAATTTAAACATGCCTTAACGGTCTCCAATGCGCATATAGACTTTTCGCGAAGGTCTTAACCATCCCAGCTGATATAACTGTGTTCTCGTTACTTCTTTATGGAATCCATGAGTTACAATACCCATTTCAGATACCTTATAACACAGCTTTAAATTTTCTTTTGAGTATCCTAAGGATGGCTAATAACACTAGCTAACGCATCGACTCAATACGTATACCATTTCTGTTTTATTTTCCTGCGAATACAATACCTACCATGACTTAGTAAATAGATGCGTTGTGTCTGTGTCGAAGAATGTTACAGTAATTGAATTAATCATTTTAAAAACCTCATAACTGACAGAAAGTAAATTTGTCAAGAACCATTCAAACCTCTATAGCCAGGAGTGGGCTCGGGGGGGGGCTCGCGGGAGCCACTTGTTAAATTTATGTATGGCCAGCGAGCCCCTTGTTAAGTTGAGAAAATCTTTCGTTTTTTTGGGGCTTTTCCTTTTGGATCCCAAAATTCCTTAAAACGTTTATAATTCAATAGTACAAAACAGATATGGGGGGCCACAGAAAAAAATAGACACTCAAAATGAGCCACGGGGTCCTAAAAGGTTGAGAAACACTGATCTATAGTGTGAAGGCTTCATGGCTGCCATTTACCGAGCCCCTTGTTAATAATTTGTCAGCCCACTACTGTCTATAGCCAATTTTTTTAGTCACATACTTCACGTATATTCTGCTTAAACTAATT